>OY723404.1:44168853-44768853 GCA_963210345.1 Inga oerstediana
CCCAGTTCAAAAAACGAAATGACACAAATTATATGCCATTTTGAAGCTTAAGATGTGAAATTTAAGACTGGAAAGTTTCAGAATTTGTAGACACCATTTGCCCATTCAAAACGTCCACACAAGCAGACTGTCCAGAACAGAGTTTCAAAAGACAGAATTCCAGATTTTGCATCTTTACTTCCAATGGTTCCATTTTCATACTAAACATCATTCCCACACAAATTTTTATAAGGAATCCATTAAAAATACCAAATCAACCAAATTCACATTCCATTGACATGTTTCACTAATACTCACAACATGTCAACACAAGTCACAATTCAAACTCACATTGCAATTCTTTACTTTCCAAAGTTCCAAACCAATTCAAACCAATTCCAATGAACATATAACATAATGAAACACCAATTTCACCTCAAAACACATGAAAATTCATGAATTTAGAAATTACCACAAAATCAGGGTAAAATTCACAATTCACAGAACTCTTCCACAAATCACAAAACTTAGATCAAAAGACTTCAAATACTCACCTCTTCCCCTTTCCCAAATCAATTCCTTGATTCTTCATCCTTCCAACTTTCTCAAGCTCCCAAACACCTTCAATCAAGAATCTAAAACTATAGAGATGATGCTCTCATCACTATGAACAACATTATAGAAGGGTTAGAGCATTAGAGGACATTATCTCACTTAAACATTGAACTCTTCCTTTCTCTTTCTTCCTTGTGCTTGGCGTTCATGGAGGATGAAGAGAGATATGAGATGATGAAGTTAAATCAGATTTTTGGCCTTTCAATGCACATTTGGCCGACCTAATAGAGAAAAGAGAGAGGAAAGAGTGTTGAACCTTTGACCATGATCCAAGGGTCCATATTGTGACACTTGTCAAGATGTTGTCACACCTCCATGAGCTCACATAAACACACATAAACTTGATTCCACCTCTTGATCTCTTGCTCAAATATATCCTAACCATTGATCTTGAAGTTATCAATGAGTTTCCCCTTTGGTAACTGACCAATTTGTCCGTAACTTTACCGTTTTTCCCTAATTACGGAAATTCCTCTTGATTCACCACCAAACACACCATATCATTCCTTTTCTTCCACAATGCGCCCTCCCCTCTATTTTAAATCAATTTAGATGTTAACCCATAATTGAACTTAAATACAAGGTTTTGGCACTGCTTACAACGCATACAAATCACAGTTCACCTCATACTCTCCAAAAGGGTCCATATATCACTAATGACATTCACTTTTGGAGTCATTAACCCTTAATCACAATTTGGGATCTTGCTAAACCGGGGGCTTAGCAATCCACTAATCTCAGGCTTATTCGTTAGCCTCAAGTCTCAAAATTCGGGGTATTATAGCATCATTCTCTGATCCATTTGCGATGGAGCAATTCCTCTCACCGTCTTCATTGCCTTCTTCTTCTTCTTCTCTAGTGAGCATCGTCAAACCTTCTACAACTATTGATGTCATTTGTAATACCTCAAGCCAAATAGATAAATATTTAATCAAAGTATCCTCTCACATATAGCCAATAAGGATTTTCAACATTCAAATCATTAAAATACATAATCAGTTCAAATAAAACCCACACCATGGTGTCAATTTAAATCCTCAAAACATTTTAACAAGTAAAAAATGTGGAAGTTTTAGGGTTATGACAAATAAAATGACATAATATGTGCTCAAGGAACACAAAGGAGCCTTCAAGGCTTACTCCATAAGTGCCTTCCCTTGCATCCTACTAGAACATTCACCTAAAAAATGTTAATATATATAAATAAGATTTCACGTCACAGTAACTACTGAAAATTTCTATCGTATACAAGCAAACCACATATGATGTAAATAAATAACTAATTACATATATATTTTTATGTATTATAATCCTCATACAAAACAATTGCAAATTTAAGCATCATTATGTCAATCTTATTTTCATCAGAATGTGTAATATACAATTATGCGATATGCAAGATGCAATCACCCTTATATCATCATTCATCCTTATACCGCTTATTGAAGCCAAAGGCTAACACATAATCCAATAAAAACCTATACATTTGACTAGATTGTTCCGAGCTCACTAATTCTTAAGGTAAAGCAGGCCAAAGGTGTAGATCTTAAGTATGGACTATGACTCCCCTCCTTAAGAAAAACATAACTAAGGAGATGTCACATGTTCCACAATTCCAATGTAGTCCCCGCCAAAGAAAAACATTGAAGAAGGGGCTCTGACAAGTGTCATCCACTGTGCACTGAGTGTTGGCATGCCATGTAGTAAAAGATCTCACATATAAATTCCTCCTTACTCCAACCCATCACAAAGGCAACTGCCATGACAATTATATTCAATCACCAAAAAATATAATATCATTAAAAGACAAGGTACAATCAATTATGCTTCCATTTGTATCAAATATAATCACATATTCAACCATACCTAAAAGGAAACAATACTCCAACAATACATTAATTATAATTAAATTATTAACTATGTGAATAAAGTGATTTATAAAGGAATTTAATTGTAATGTTACTTACTTGAGAATTCACACCACACACACACACATTTATATATATATATATATATATAATTTAGTCCTTTGTTTTTATTAGAAAATAGTCATTCACAATTATAAATAATTTACAAGTATATGGAAGAATATTCAGAGTTACCTCCACTCCCTAAGTCACAAGTAAGCATACAATAGTTACTCCAAAGTGCTTAATGATAGTCTACAAGATCACACACATAAATATCTATTAATATATTAATTAAGACTAATCTAAGGTTATTCTGTAACACTCCAAATTTTATTCTCCAAAAATATATTATAATTAGTTGAGAAATTCAATAAAATGGTGAATATTCATAAAATTTGGAACTTAACAATTTTGAAATATTCATATTCATAAGGAAAATGGCAAATTAATTCAAGAAAGGAATTAAATTATAAAGGTGATAGCAAAATCATAATTTTGCCAATTTATCCCCAGATTAATTATTTTCCGATTAATTGGATTCAATTTCAATTAATCAAGGAAAATAAAATAAAATGTATAATTGAACTATTCTTGATGGAATAAATCAAGAATTTTGAAATTTGAGGTAATTATACATAATTCATTTAATTGAATTATGGAATTAATGAAATACATATTATTCCCTTTCTCTTCCATAATTTCACCCAACACATGAAAATGAGGAAGAAAAATTAAATTCGAAGAGAAAATGTTAAAATGCTACATGAAATTAAGTGCTAGTTTGGTTAGTTGGGAGGAGAAATGGGTTTGGTTAGAGTAAAGAGGAGAGGGGACGGTTTGTGTAACTAGAAGGGAATCTAGTCTCAATCCAATTGAAACTAAGTATGAAGGAGGTTGGCATAAAATAGAAGGCATGATGAAGGGGTATGGCATAAAGTAAGAAGGCATGGTGGGAGGTATGGGAGGAGGAATGGTGTCTTTGACAAGTGTTGAAATCTCAACCCTTGATGAGATCAAGGGCTAGGAAGAAAGAAGACCAAATTAAAAAACATATTCTCCTTCCTCTTTCAAGCCATATTTCATCCAACACCAAAGAAAAATATATATATATATATATATAGAGAGAGAGAGAGAGAGAGAGAGAGCTTGGGAAACTTTGAAGAGTTAGAGAGAAGGAAGAAGAAGAAGTTAAGGTAAGTGTTGATTTCTTTAGTTTTTCTTGTAGCATGTCTCTAGATCCTTCTCTAAACCTTTCTTCTTCATGGAATCCATGAATTTGAAGACACATTCTTAACTCAAGGAGAGAGAGAGAGGAGACACCTAGAGACAAAAGATTCAAGATCTCAAGAGGTAACCTCATAAATCTTAGATCTAAACTAATATGGTGTTGTTGTTGAAGTTTGTTGTTAGTTGGTGAGTTTGAGTTGGAAAATTGGAAAAGCTATAATCATAAGGGGTTATGCTGCCCAAATTTCTTTAAATCATGATTATAATGTGATTAAATAAGTTAATAAGGGATTAGAAGTGGAAAAGTACAAGTTTTGGAAGCTAAAACACAAAAACTCCATTTTCCTATTTTTTTTACCAATATTTTGGCCAAGACCAAATCTGAGGGAAGGAGTTGAATTTTCATAAAATAGATGATTCCATTGGATGCAGTAGGCGAAAATAAGTGGGGTTACAGTTGGTCACTTTTTCGGTAGAGGCCAAAAAAGCATAATTACGAAAACGCCATTAAAACTTGAAATATGGGCTGTCAAGGGTATTTTTGTAATTTTATAGTGAATTTGGTAATTTTGAGCCCAAAAATGGATTTCTTGAGCAAATATAAGTTAGAATAGTCCTAGTTAAAATTTTGGGAAAATGTGCCTTCGGGCCTAGTACGGCGAGGCTGGGCCGGTGTCCTGGGGCATTTTGGTAAAATCTTACCATAGACTAATATAACCACAAAAAATACTACGGAAGTGTCTAAACGGTATGTTTGACATTTTAGGACTAGGTAGAGAGCCTGAGGGATTGGCATGCAAATCGAGGCACATTATTCAAGATCAAGGAAGGGTGATTAAGGTAGGAAAGTTACCTCTTTTACATGTATTTGATATTTGTGCTGGTGTATTGATGCATGTTATTGCTTTGCTTGATTATGTGAAACATACATGAATAATTGAAGCTCTGTTTCTGTTTATGTTATGGCCATACGTATGTTGATTGAAACATTGAGCACGCAGATATGTCATTGTGTGAGCATGAGTTATGTAATGCAAGCATGTCATGCATTAAGCACTTATCTTGCATATATATTGGTATTGCTTTCCTACTGAGATTCCCCAGAATCTCACCCTCCCCTATCAACAATTTAAACAAGAAAAGACAGAACGTACGCTGAGAACAAAGAAGAGAACGGTACAAAGGGATTATAGTGGTGGAACGAAGACGGGAAGATGTCTCCATTTCACCCAGATTGACTTAGACACCCAAGTAGTGCTGTGAGGCTACGTTAATTGTAATTATAAAGTACGAACCCCCTATGGGGAATTTCCATAATTGTGCACGTAATATCAGTATATCTATGTTATTAATGTGTTGTCCACTGAACTGCGTATCATTTTCTGTAAATACTCTAAAATAGGTGAACATAAGATGAGGGTGTGACATACTCAAAGACTACTTTAAAACTACTCAATGGCATTAAAAATTACCCTATAAGAACAATGTGATTAATTTGAAAAGAAATAAATGATAAAAGGTGCGAATAGATTGAACAATTTATCATTTCAATTTGTTTTCCCAACACAACACCCCTTAAGACCTACTGTAGATAGTGAAAGCATGTAAGGAGATAAGACAGAAAAAAAAGAAGGTGGCGTTGACTTGGTTTAGATGGGACAATGGAAGAATGGGGAATAATGTTGAAGAACTAAAGAAATGTGCGTGTGTTTGGCAAACAAAAGTGCGTGCGTGCGTGTATTCAATACACGCAGAGGGAGGAAAGTGAATTAATGTTGGATGGAGAGTGGCCTTGGTACTTCATTGCACGCACAGGAGGGAATGAAAAACATGGGTTTGATTGATGAGAGTTGTTTTTTCATTTATTTTATTTTTAGAAAAACTCTCCATTTAACAAATCATGCATCTTTTGGCCAAAAAAAATAAAAACAAATCATGCATCTGGAGTTAGTAGACCCACCAACAAATGAGAGAGAAAAATGCATAAAAGGTTCCACGGAAATAGTGTAATGAATGAAATAAAAATCTATATATACATGGCGACCAAAATAAACCAAAAGAAGGGGTGGTGGTTAGTAAATGAGTTTTCTTTTTTTATAAAAAAATTATATATATACACACTCAACAAGAAAGAGAAAGAGACCGGGTTATCAGGGTTAAATAAGAGGTTTATGGGTATACATATATGCAAGGAACAAAAAACTATACTGGGCAATGAACCGGTCATGGAAAAGTTCAAAGGTTAATAAGTCAACCGGGGTCTAACTGGTGGTCGAACCGGTCATATTAAAATATTATAATTTATTAGTAACAATATATATATATATATATTAATATATTTTTAAACTTCTATAGATAAAATTAATTGATTATGTTAGATTTGATTACTTGAATCATATCAAATTAATTGACTAAAATATTATATGTTATATGTATATAATATATATAATGTTTTTTCATTTATTCTTTTTGTTTTTAAAATTTTCGTGGCCTTGAAATTAAAATTTGTTCTTATAAAGTATTAAAATATTATAGATTGTTTGTATATCAGTTTAGATCTATGGTTTTGTTTCTTTTTAAGCCTTTTTGTTGAACCAGATATCTCATTTTTCAAAAAAAGAAAAAAGAAAAAATAGCAAACCGGTTGAACCAATGAACCTACCAGTTTTTCTAGTTTTGACCAGTTTTGTACCGGTTTCCATCGGGTCGACTCTCCCTCCCTCTTAAGCAGCGAACCAGACTGGACTGGAGACCGATTCACTTGTTTTCCGGTCAGACTGGCCTATTCAGTCCAGTTTTTTGTACCATGCATATATGCTATAATAATAAAAACAACTCACTAAAGATAATTATAATAATCACAACCTACGCAAACCTATAGGGAAAACCCAAAAAAAGGGTTCTACGGTGGGTATTTGAAATAGATGAGAAGACCAAGAGACAGGAATAAAATATATTGAAAAAATGATGGAAGGAATCGTGGGTCTTTGGAGCATCATGCACACAAGCACAGTAAAATGATAGAAGGAGAAATTAGGGCTTGTTTGGTATAATGGAATTGATTTTGATGGAAATGGAAATGGATATGGAGATGGAAATGAGCTTTTAAAGTATGTTTGGTATGACATGGAAATGAGACTTAATTTTTACATCAAAAGACCAAAATACCCTCTTAAATAAAAAACAAAAATCTTCCCAAAAAACACACATCGTCTTCATCTTTGAAAAAACACCACCCAGAATCGTTGTCTCTCCTCCCTCTCCTTCTTCCTCACTGTCCAGACTCTAGACCTCTAGCCACTCCTTCTCTACTTCCTCCCTTTTAAATACATCTCTCCTTCTTCCTTGCTATTGGACATCAAGGCTTAATCTTGAAGGGGCACCGCCATAGATAACGAAGGAAGATATGGAGAAGGCGAGTGAACAACACCGGTGAAGGTTGCGACTAAATCCGGTGCTCCCACAACCCAAATTTGCAGATCTGAAGTTCAAAATTCCATATCAAAAGTCACAAGCTTTTTTATGGTGGGTGTTTCTCATTTCAGAAAAGCGTTACCACTCGTTTGCAACTTGCCGGCGATGGAGGTCTTTGAAGGAGGATTTGCACCTTGCTCGCCGACGGTGGTTGGGCCTAGGGTGAGTTGTGCTCGAGCGGCGGCGACGACGACGTGAAAGTCAGAAGGAAGACAATCAACTTTAAGGGTAGTCGAGCATGACGGTGATGATAGAAAATACTGAGAGGGTAAGGTCAGAAATAGGCACATGGAATTGTAAATATGAGCTTTTTAGGTGGAAGCCAACTTGATGGAATTTGGGTGATTTGGTTTCCACATGGAATTGGAAAAAATTCCAATTCCATCATACCAAACAAACCTAGACATGGAATTGAGACCCAATTCCAATTCCACACCCTCCAATTCCATCATACCAAACGTGCCCTTAGATCTGACAAGATAAGACATATAGCATTAAACAATGGAGAAGAAGAAATATAATGTCTCATTTGGTATGAAGGAAGTGAGGCTTTTGATGTAGAATTGGGGTGGGGACTCATTTTTAGGCCTATTTAGTGGGTTGAAACTGAGTTCCATAAAAGTGCCAATTCTATCAAATTTGAGAATTGACACTTCCCACCTTCCCCCATGGGAACTAGTTCTAGTTCCATAGAACCCAAGCATTGGACCATTTTACCCCTAAAAAATCCAGTGAAACAACAAAGAGGCAAAGTTCATGAGGACGATGGAGGACGGCGGTGACAGTGATGGATTGTGAGAACGACGAGCAGATGGTGAGGACGAAGGTAGGCGGTTGTTCTTCACTCTAGATTTGGTTTTTGACTTTGAAAAGGCACCAAATCAATCTTATGAACATGACAACAGACCCATGACCTTTGCCTTTTTCTCCTTCTGTCGGCGAGAACACTCAGGCTTGCATATCTGAGACCATGAGCAAATGAGGCCTGGGGCCCCTCCCTCTTCACAAAAAAGGTCGCACTTCTTTTTCGCCTTGCTTCACAATGGAGCTTTGAGATCTTAGGCCCCTCCCCTCTGTCACCACCTCCCCTTCAATCTTCTTCAACCTTCGTCGCCCCCTCCCAATTCAATCTTCTTCAACCTCTGTCGACCCTTCCCCTTTCAACCTCCAAATCCACTTCTCTTAATCTTTGTTTGCCTTTTTGTTTGTGTATGTCTGAAACATGTGTTTATATTTGATTTATATATGTTTTATATTTATGATCGGGTTTGGATGAATGTTTTTTAGTTGTTGAATAATCGTCGGCAATAGAAAATTTCTTTCCGGTGAATGTTAGGGTCATGTTGATAGGCAGAATTTTTTTTTGTTGGAGGGTATTTAGGTATTGTCACATTATAAATATATATTTCAATCCAAGTTATATCTCACTTCCATCTACATACTAAGCATACTTTAAAAACTCTTCAATTGGTACCAAACGAGGCATAAAAGTTGTAGAAACCATACCATGGAAGAGAAAACAAGGTCAGCTCTAGGAAGGAGAAAAAAAGTCAAGGTTCATGAACTCAGACCGGGTTCTGAACGAGTTGGAGTACTGGGTTAAGGGTTAATGGGTCAGATCGGGGCTAAACTGGAACTAAATTGGGGCCAAACCAGTGAGAAATTGAAGATTTTAGACTTATTAATATAAAATTCTAAAGAAAATTTAAATTTATTTAAAAAAAACTAGGAACCCGGATCGGACAACGAACCGAACCGATCTACTGGCTGGTTCGCGGATTTCCGAGCTAGACCGACCTGGTTCGCAAACACTGAAAAAAGCACCTTGAGATTGGGCGGCTATTGAGAATGAGACAATAGAAGGAAAAAGAGTATTTTATATGAGGTAGGTTAGGGTTTACTTTTTTATTAAAGTAATATTTTTTTTGTTGAGACAGCATTTTTTTTCCATCTTTTTTTTCCCTGTTCTGTACTACTTTCTAATAATATGTTTAGTTTACACACACATGCTCATATTTTTAAAGTAATTATTGTAAGTAGGTATTTCAATTGTATATTTTTTTCATAGATTAACTTTTTAAAACTTGATATTTCTTATAAATTATTAATTTATTGTATTTTCCATAAATATTTAAATCCTAATGCTACAACAACTCAAAGTGCTAAGAAAAATTTGAGGATGTTACACCATTAACCTTCTTCTCAAGGTACTAAAAACTAGAGCCAGGAAAACGGGTCGAGCCCGTCAAGCCGGCCCTTTTAGGCCCTGGCCCTTCAAGGGCCGGACTTGTAAATTGAAGCCTCAAAAGGAAGTTGGGCCTAAAAGGGCCGGCCCTTTAAGCCCCTTTTTTTTTTTGCTTGGAAAGGAATCATATTACATTTTTGAATTGCCTTATTGAATCTATATGTCACTCTATTCTCATATTGTATATAGTATGATTTTTGAGTATATTGTTTTGTCTAATTGAATCATATTATGATTTTTGAGTATATTGTTATGCCTATTTAGAATAAAATCATATTATATATTATTCTGCTTGATAGAGTATGATTTTTTATGGAGGTTGTGATTATTTAACTACTTGAACCTACTACTCAAAGTGAAACACAATCAAATATCCTTGAAATTGATGATAGTGGCAAAGAAGATGGAAATGATAGTCGTCATACTTATGTTGTTTAGAGGTTAGAGTATTTAGCTTCTTGCCTTCTTATACTTTGGCCTTTATGTGAATTACTTATGGACATGATTTTACCTTTGATTATACATTAGTAAATGTGTTTGTTTGTTGCAAGAGATGTATTATTTAAACCTTAATGTTGACAACATTTATGTATTAAATTAAAAATTTAATCGTTGTTATTTACTAATTATATCTCTCTGGGGAAAATACGCAGGAAAAATAGTTAAATATTGTGAAAAGGACTTCCCGGCCCTGTGGGCCGGCCCTGGCCCTGATGCTCTCGGGCCAAGCCTTGAAAAACTGTAATTTTTCTGACCCCGAGTCCTTTAGAGCCGGCCCTGTTAGGCCCTGGCCCGTCAAGGGCCGGCATTGGGTCAAATCAAAGTTAAATCAGAGCTAACCCAAGGTTATACCATTAAGAAAATAAAGATTTCAGGTTTATTTATATAAAATTATAAATAAAATTAATAAAAAAGATTTTAAATTAATTTTTTTAATTAAAAAAATGTTAAACCGGTCAGACAGGTTCAACTACTGACCGGACCAGTTATATCACTGGTCAGCTGGTTCCCGGGGCAAATCGGACAGTCTGATCCGGTTTTCCATACTCGGCTTCTTCTAGATTTTGGACAATTGTAACAAGAGAAGTTCAATTCCACGTCTTCCTTAGCTTCGTTAAGGAGAGATTTGCAACAATTGCCCATTCTCAACCCCAAGAGATTGATCCCGTTACTGATCTTCTTAACCTCTTGATCTTCATAATGAATGGCCCAAGGGAATCGACAAGAATATTAATAGTTGGCTGCATTGTCTGGATGACAAAGTCCATGAAGTCAGGGTGGCATAGTGTATTACTGTATTAGCAGTTTTCACAGTTGTGGCGGATGATAAATTAGAATCATTCGTTTGAGGGTTCATTTGAAAATGTTGAATAACTTATCTTAGAACACTTTGATGTTGAATTTAGATATAAGTTAAAGTTGCCTTGGTATCAATATTACATACCTCACTTTTTGTATACTTCAATTTAATGTGAGATATATTCTAATATTTAATCAAGGAGTGCAAGATTGTTTATGGATTGCATGTATTGTCTGATCCGGTTTGCAAAAAATAAAAGTTTGTATTGAAGGCGATTGGGCCCCTTCATAATTACCAAGACAGTTTAGCAGAGGGTCTTATTCGTAATGCGTTGGGTTGCTTTATGTGTTACATTCCCATACTTGGACCTCTAGGCCATGAAAGGTCTATTTCTGTTTTGGTATTGTAGGTAATGGTATCTTTTTCATGGGCCAAGGGAAATATGAGTTGGGAATGGAATGGACTAAGAAACTAAAGGGAGCCCAAGTCAATTGAAGTAGGCTTAAGGTTGCATTAGTGTGGTTGCAACATGAAGGAGGCAATGAATTTTGCAGTGACTCTGATCTTCTCTCTGGATGCAGACCTTCTCCTCCTCCCAAGGTTCATGATCACATTCCAGTCTCTACTCAGCGAGTTCATGACTTCAGTTATGATCCCCCCAATTGGAATGAGCTTCGTTTCCCTCCATTAGTAACCACATCGCATAATCTGATTCAAGGATTATGTTTATACATGATTTTTTATTTTTTTTGTTTAGTCAAATTTATGATTCTTTTTTAGGGTTGGAATGCAAAAAAAAAAAAATTTACCTCTTCAAACAAGTGTGTTTTTAAGGATTTGAATTTATATTCTCTTTCCTATGGAGTGAGGTCTTTTACCACCTCAATCAACAACTTATTAATTGTTTATACATGATGTTTTAAAAGATATTTATTTTTTGAAAAAATGAATTATATATATATATATATATGATTTTTTTTGCTAAAGTATATATTTAGTCCTTTATGTTTACATCAAGTATTATTTTAATCCCTTAAGTTTATAAAGTGTATTTCCAATCCTCAAATCTTAACACCGTTAGTTTCATTTAGTAGAAAATGATGACTCATCAAATTAAAGTGATAATTGTATAACTGGACGCTAACAAAGCAATTCAACTTCTATGACAAATAATCAAAAGAAAAAAAGAAATAAACTTCTGGAATAAATTAAAAAGGGGAAAATGTCGATAGAACTAGGGAGAACCTAACCCCTCTCCGGCTTGTTTCTACTTGCGGCCCCCATAGGTGATCACACATCTTTGTCTTTGCTTAGGTCCTTATTTCCTTGCCGTAGTCCTCCTTGTTACTGTTTCACGGGGTCTCTTTCTACATCTTCTTCAGCATTTAAAGGAAAGTATAATATTCTCAATTCCTTATTTCTTCAAATCATTGTCCTTTAAGTTGTTGGAGGAAAATAGAAGAAAAAAGATAAATATTTCCACCCACTTTGCTTTTCTTCATATTCCACAAGAACAGGCGCGATATGTAAAGGACGATAGGATAAGTATTGATCAGGAAATGGTGTCTTACGAAGCAGGGGATTATGTAAAGTGTGTGAGATTAGTTGAATGGTGATAGGTATATGGGCTATGCTATTCACTATAAAAAAAATAGTATTTTGTAGCGGTGATATTGTAGCGGTTACAATTAACCGCTACAAATATTAAGATTTGTAGTGGTTAAAGCCTCAAGCGCTACAAATTTGTAGCGGCAAGCTACGAGGCCAAGTGATGCGACAGATTGGCAACGTTTTTTGTAGTGGTTAAATATAAATAATCGCTATAAATATGGCGTGCAATTCCCACCAAAAGTTGTAGCGGTTACTAAATTTTAACCACTACAGAGTTGGCGCCACTTGGCGCGAACAAAACGCGCCAACAGTGTAACGTTTATTTGTAGCAGTTTAAAAAATTAAACCACTACAAAATGCGAAAGGTCACGTATTTGTAGCGGTAATAGATTTATAACCGCTACAGAATTTGAGAGGTCTCTAAATTTGTAGCGATTTTGTCTCATAACTACTACATAACTTCAAACATTTTTGTAATTTGTAGCGGTTATTCTAGAACCGCTATAAATTTTAACCGCCCAAGGTTATTTGTAGCGGTTTATGTAGAGGTTATTTTAGGAACCGCTACAAAGGCCGCCCCTATTTAAGGCCACCTCCTCCCTTCACTCTTCTATTTGGCCATTTTGTTTCTTAAGATTCCTTTGAGTGTTTTCTTTTAGGTTTGAGCGTTCAGGCATCTGTGGAAGAGTTTTTGCTGCAGTATTTCTCATTTTTGCACTTGAGGTACGGAGACAATATGTATTTTTATTTTTATTATATTTTTGCATAATAATGTAACTAAAATGTTTTTTTTTTTTGAAATTTTGTAGTTGATATGGCTTCTAGACAGGATAAGGGGTAGGAGCCCGAGGTCCCCAAACCGATTTTGCGGGGCGACAACAGTAGATCTGGGGGAAGAGGGAGGGGGCAGCCCGGAGGGACGGTGACGGTGGCATTTCAGCCCATCCCCCCACAGGAGTCGGCCTAACCACAAGCACCGCAGACGATTCCACAGGAGACAACCGAACCAGTGGTGCCTGCAGATTTGGGAGAGGCAGATATCAGCGTCGAGGACTATGGTACAAATGAGGACTTCGACATCCTGATTGGGATCAGAGGGATGGAGTAGTTTCTCGATGAGGAGGAGACGCAGGAGCAGAACAATCCACAAGGGTCGTCTTCGTGGTCTACTGGGTTTGAGGCGCCGATCCAAGGTATATAAATTTTTTTATTTAATAAATTATTTATTTAAATTCAAAATGTTAAATTTGAATTAAAATTTGTCTAACGTACGGTAAATTGTGCAGATAAGCGAGGAAACGTGTCCACGAGGAACTTGGACGTGGCCGGTTTGAACAACATGGACCGGACACTACGAGTTGTAGTGCCGTGGAATGAGGCCATGAACCAGCCGATCGACAATGGGGGTCACCTGTTCAACCACTTCCTGAATGAGCTGGGCTTGAATTGGATGCGGTTCTCCCTTCATTTCAGGACGTGGAGGCACGTTTCGAAGGGGCCGAAGGACCTGACTTGGGAGGAGGTGGTTCAGGTAATTAATAGTACTTAATTAATATTTTTTGTAATTAATTCTATTTAATTAATATTTTTTAATAGGATTTTTGTAATTATTGATATTTAAATAAGTTTTTTACAGTTACGGTTTGCCGTCCGGGCCAACCGAAAGAGGTACACCCTAGTGAAGATGGGTGACGGCTGGAGGAACCATCTATTCCACAGTGTGGATAAGGATGGGATGATGCCTCTGGAGCAGCTGATTGAGAGCGTCCCGAACGGCGTCCCACCGAACGACTGGGCGAGTTTCGTCCAGTTCAGGAGGAGCCTTGAGGGGCAGGTAATGTATTTATTATATTATTTATATATAATTTTGTAATTGTTAAGTATTAAATTATAATTTAAATTAAATTAATTTTAACTTGAAATTTATTAATTTTAAATGTTTTATATTTTTTTAATACATTTAATATTGTTTTTTTTTCTAGACACTTTCTCAAAGGAACACTAAGTGCCGTGGGCAGCAGACGATCCACCATACAGCAGGATTGAAGATATTTGCTATCACTTACAGCGAGATGGTAACTTTTCATAATATCACTGACTTTTAATTGGTTATTTCATAATACTAATTGAATTTTGTAATTGTTTTAGGAGAGGAAGGCACAGCAGGAGAACCATCAGATGGACTATGGGGAGTTTTATGCTATCACACACCGACACCGTGACGGGACTCTGACCTCTCAGCAGGCAGAAGCAGCCATTGTAAGTAATTTCATTATTATAACTTTTATATAACCAACTTAATAATTAAAAATTCTAATAAGTAATTGTTTCATAAAATGGAAAGAGCGGACGCAGCATTCGCAGGTTGAGCTACGAGAGACCCAGGCCGAGGAGTCACAGGGGTCAGTGGACCTGACGACTCCTATGAATGCGGGTCTGGGTCAGGCTGAGCACCCTGGACAAGTACGGGGGATGGGGATAGGCGCCAAACCTAGCATGGTCTATGGCAGAAGCGCCGCCTCTAAGGCTGGCAGCTCTAGAGGGGTCAGACGTCTGAGGGACGAGTCTGTTGAGCAGTTACAATCAGATTTGGAATGGACATAGGCTGCAGTGGCACAACTGCAGTAGCAGATGCAGCTGTAGGCTAATTTGATCTACACTCAGCAAGCGCAGTGGCGTGAAATCACGAACAACATGCTCGAGCGGTCATAGAGTCGCCTGTTCCCGGACGAGCAACATCCACAGGTTCCCCCTGTCCCTCGGTACATCGTCCAGACTACTCCTCCTCCTCCTCCTCCTGATGATGATGGTGCGGTTAACTCTACCTAGCACCCTGATCCAGCAGCATCTGAGGGAGTCCCACCTGAGGGAGCACCAAATAATCAGGCCTCAGCTACTTAGTTTAGGACATATTTATTTTTTGTTGTTGAAAAATTTATAAGTAAATATATATAATTTTATATTTCAGAAATTATATTTTTATTGTGTTTACCATAGCTATATTTATATTTTTAGACCGCATTGTTGAATTTGTGAATTAATTACAATAGTTATATTTATATTCTTAGACCGCGTTTACCATAGTTATAGTTATATTTATATTTCTTAAACTTAAAAAAAAATTATATATAGTTGTAGCAGTTATATTATAAAACCACTACAAATATAATAAAATTATATTTGTAGTGGTTAATATGAATAACCACTACAAATATATATATTAGTAGCGGTTAATAAAATAACCGCTATAAATTTAATTTTATTAAATTTATAACAATTTTATAATATAACTGCTACAAATATATATAATTTATTTTTTTTTAAATTTTAAGAAATATAGTTCCATATTTATAGCGGTTAATGCTAAAACCGCTACAAATTGAAAGATATGAGCACAGCAAAATTCAAAATTGAATGGTTGACTATTTGTAACGGTTATATAAATAACCGCGGTTATATAAATAACCGCTATAAATACTCAACTTCTAAATTTTGAATTTCCCCCCCACTTTTTGTAAAGTTGTAGCGGTTAATTATGTATAACCGCTACAAAGTTATATTAGTAGCGGTTTTTCTTATAACCGCTATAATGTCAAAACAAATTCTTCAATTAGCTTCCCAACGGCTTGATAATCAGTAGCGGTTTTATACATATAACCACTACAAATGTTTATCACAATAGCAGTTACTATAGCGGTTATGAACCACTACAAAATATTAAATGTTATAAATTCAGAATATAAGATTTCAAGCAGTCGTCATTCTCTATTCACTCATCTTCTTCACTATACTTTCTTCTCTCTCACTAATAGATATGGATAAGTTATGGATCAGGTTGCCATGCAATTCTCCAGAATATTTGTATGGATTAAAAAATTTCTTGGATTTCACATTCACTCACGCTAGCTGTAACGGTAAGATCGTCTATCCGTGTCGGAGATGCAAGTTCAAGAAGTGGCATGCATGATTAGTGACTTTCCTGGCCTTGGCACATTATCTAGTTATAATGTGCATACTGGGTCGGCGTGTCTAGCTTGCAATTTTGACTTTGACACAGTGCGCCTTCCCTACAACTGAAAGTGGTGCTTTATGGGGCATCGAAGGTTTCTCGATAGAAGGCACAAGTTCAGATTGCAACGAAATCATTTCAATGGGAAACCAGAAAACAAAGGACCACCTCAAACTTTGTCCGGTACAGATATCTTACAGTAGCTTAAGCACGTTGACTTCAAGTTTGGAAAAAGCGATGATTCAGCACAAACTCGCTAAAAGATGCGCAGGACTTTGGTGCCTCAGTAGTGGAAGAAGATAAGTATTTTATTCACTCTTCCATATTGGAGATCTAATTTACTTCGCCACAGTCTTGATGTCATGCACATTGAAAAGAATGTTTGCGATAATGTGCTATATACGCTGCTTAACGAACCCGGCAAGAAAAAAGATCATCTTCAAGTGAGGAAAGATGTACGCGCCATGGGAGTTCATGAAGACGCTTGGCCAGATGAGCATGACAAATTTCAGCCGGAAAAGTTTACCATCACAAAACCGAACAAGGAAGTTTTCTTCGCGACGTTGAAGAAATTTAAAAGTTCCTGATGGGTATTTAAGCAACATTTCTTGATGTGTTGACTTGCAGGTTTGAAAGGTTGCTGGTCTGAAGAGTCATGACTCGAATGTTTTTATGCAACAATTACTACCTCTGGCTATAAAGAATGCACTTCGTCTTGATGTTTCCATCGTTTTGGGGAAACTTTGTTCTTTCTTTCAGAAGTTGTGTTCTAAGGTTTTGATCGTTGAGGAGCTCAATCAGTTGCAATCCAAAATCATTTTTACGCTTTGTCACTTGGAGATGATCTTTCCTCCGTCCTATTTTACTGTGATGGTTCATCTTATAGTCCACCTCGTTCATGAAACAAAGGTCGCTGGCCTAGTACAATATCGATGGATGTATCCGATTAAGAGGTACTCATTTTAAATACATGTTTCATTATTAGTTATTATGTTTGCTAGTCATCCTTTTCAGCATTTAGTATCAATTTTCTCTTCTTTACTTTGTAGGTTCCTTGGGAAATTAAAATCTTACGTAAGGAATAAGGCGTGGCTAGAAGGTTCTATAGCTAAAGGCTATATAGGGGATGAGATGCTGTATTTTTGTTCAAGGTACTTTGATGACCTTGAGATGGCTTTCAACCGCCCACCTCGTGTTGATGATTGTCCTAAGCCTGCGTCAACATCAGGAGAATTTATCCCTCGTGTTGGTAAACCAGATGGAGGAACTGAGAACCTCGAACTAACGGCAATTGAGAAGTTGCAAGCACATAGACATGTCTTGATTAATTGCACTCAAGTTGAACCTTTCATACAGTAAGAATTGTGCACTCACATGTTATTCTATATCTTTCGTAACTTTTTTCACTTTCATTTCACTATCGCCTTTCCATTATTAATTGCAGGGAATTCAAAAGTCATGTTAGGCCTCAACTCAGGATCCGTACAAAACATCCTCGGAAGTTGACATAAAGGTCCACAGAGAATTTCCGACCTGGTTTGCACGCAGAATACTAAATGACCACATCCCACACTCACCAGATTTCAGAGCTCTTGCAATCAGCCCTCTTGATCATGCAAAAAGGTTTACAGCATACAATGTCAATGGTTTTAAGTTTTGCACGGTTTCACGGAATCAAGGATTGCAAACTCAAAATTTGGGTATTTATGGCACATTTGGGACAAGGAGTTATGCGAGCAGCAGTGACGCCAACATGCAGTTCAGAGGCGTCCCTTACTATGGAAAGCTTCTTGATGTGGTCGAACTTAATTATCAAGGCTGTTTTATCGTGACGCTGTTCAAGTGTTTGTGGGCAAATACCATTACTTCTTGGGGATTGACAACTGACGACTTAGGGATCACATCAGTCAATTTTTCACAGCCTATTCATACTGGTACTTCTCAAGATGATGAGCTGTATATTCTTGCTTTAGAGGTACATCAGGTTTATTATGTCGAGGATGAGAGGCACAGGGATTGGTACATGGTCGTTCATTTAAAGCCATGAGACCTTTACGACATGGGCGAAGGCGATAATATTGCCTACGAGAGTAAGCCATTTCAGCCAGCCGATTTTGAAAACTACTTCCCTGAAAGCGATGACAATTTACCTGTACAGCGGTGTGTTTTTTTAAGTCCACATCATTTAAATTAAATTTTTTAAATTTAATAATGCATCACTAACAATAATTTTTCTACATAATTTCTATAGGGATGACGAGGATAAGTGATTAAATTCAAATTATATTTTTGTTTTTAAAAAAACTGAAAAAAAAATATTTAAAAAAAATAAAATAAGACAAAAACTGCTACAAAAATAAAAATAACCGCGCTACAAAATAGGGATATTAACCGCTACAAATTCTATGCGGATTCCTATAAACACCCCTACCACATCTCATTTCAAACACTCCCCCATTTCTTTTCACCTTATCCTTCTTCCATTTTCTCTCATTTACAATTTTTTTTTTGTATGCGTTGAGGAGCTTAACAATATGATCAAATATGGTAACAAGTTTTTTAATTTTTTATTTCAATACTTCTTTCCTTCGCATAAAAATTATTCTCACCATTTTCTTTTTCCAGATATTTCAGAGCTTTATCTCATTTTCATCTATTTTTTATACACAATTACATTGTAGTAGACAACATAATAGTTCCTTATTACCTACGTATCCTTAATAATATTATCAATACAATTTTTATACTTATCCAACTAAATTAAATTATTCCTTTTAATTTATAAATGAGCTAAACTATTGAATAATAAGCTAATTAAATTAGCTAAACTACTAAAAAAATAAACTATTTAATTTAATATCAAAATAAAAGAAACAAATGACTGTATTGTTTTAAAAAATTTTCTTAATTTTTATAGCAGTTATTAAACCGCTATTAATTAACACGCTTGGTTTAAAATGAAATTAATTTTTTGGTGAGAATTTTAAATTTTGATGAAATTAGTAGCGGTTCTAGAACCACTACTAATTTTTGATATTTCCTATTAGTAGCGGTTCTTAAACCGCTACAAATGAGCAAACAATTTTCATTTTTCTTTTTCCGTCTTGAAAAGTTTCTTTTTGATATTTGTAACGGTCATATAACCGCTACAAATATCCCAGAAAAAGCTTACAGCTTGTGGCGATGTTGTATCGGTAGGATTAAACCGCTACAAATAAAATTGTGGTTATTTTGCTTGAGTAGCGGTTTTAATATAACCACTACAAATGCGCTTGCAATATGCGATTTAGTAGTGGTTTTATAAACCACTACTAATGTTTCTTGTAGCGGTTAAAATTGCTACTATTGACTATTTTTAACTGCTACTAAATCACGTTTTTTTTATAGTGATTGATCAATATTGAAGCTCACACGTACCCACATACCTCTCATCACCATCCAATTTTACACTCTTTTTCACCATCCAATATTGGGCTATGCTATTGATCAATATTGATCTTAGAATTTTGGGGCCTCCATTGCCTCTTGTTGTAACATCCCGAATTCTGAGACTTGAGGCTAGAGAATAAGCCTGAGATTAGTGGATTGCTAAGCCCCGGTTTAGCAAGATCCCAAATTGTGATCTAGGGTTAATGACTCCAAAAGTGGATGTCATTAGTGATAAATGAACCCTTTTGGAGATCATGGTGTGTTTTGGCACCCGATGTGATTCGTATGCGTTCTGAGCAGCGCTGAAACCCTGTATTTAAGCTCAATTATGGATTAACATCTAAATTGACTTAAAATAGAGGAAGGCGCATATTGTGGCTAAATGAAACGATATGAAGTGTTTGGTGGTGATTCAATGAGAATTACCGAATTACCGAAATCAGGGGCAAAACGGTAAAGTTACCGACCAATTGGTCAGTTACCGAAGAGGAAACTCATTGGTAACTTCAAGATCAATGGTTGAGATTGATTTGTGTAGAGATTAAGTGGGTGGAATCCCATGTGTGTGGGTTCATGTGAACTCATAGAGAGATGGATTAAGGGTGTGACAAGTGTCACAATTTGAGCCCTTGGATTTGGTCAAGGTTTTCAACTCATTTCCCCTCTTTCCTCTCTTTATGTGGACGGTTTTGGCTCCCAAAAAACTGACTTGCTTCATCATCTAATCACTCTCATCTCTCTCTTGTCCACCATGAACGTCCAAAGCTAAGGGAAGGAAGAGAAAAGAAAAAGGTGAGATTTTGGTTGGCTTCTTGTCCTCTAATGCTCAATTCATCTTCTATAAAGTTGTTCATAGTGATGAGAGCTTCATCTCTATGGTTTTAGATTCTTGATTGGTGGTGTTTGATAGCTTGAGGAAAATTGGAAGTATGAAGAATCAAGGAATTGATTTGGGAAAGAGGAAGAGGTGAGTATTTGAAGCCTTTTGATCTAAGTTTTGTGACTTTTGGTTAAGTATTGTGATTTGTGAATTTTGCCCTGATTTTATGATATTTTCGTGTGGAATGTGAATGGTGGAATTGGATGTTGTTTTGTGTTGAAAATGGTGTCATTTTGTGGTATTTAATCATTGGAATTGATTTGAATTGGATTGAACACAATGGTTGCAAAACTGGAAATTCTGTCCAGTGAGAATTCTGTCTGGTCAGTCTGTTTGTGTTGCCGTTTTGAATGACCAAATGGTCTCTAAAAATTCTGAAACTTTCCAGTCTTGAAGTTCACTTCCTACGCTTCAAAATGGACATAAACTTTGTGCCATTTCGTTTTGGGAACTGGGAGTTATAGCTGTCCAAACTTTGAGGTCGAAAATGGAACCTGTTTTGGGACAGTCTTGAGTTGTGGGGAATTCTGTATTTTTGTGGTGATTTCTAGTAAAGGCCAATATTTTTCCTGTGTAGAGGACTTGAATAGCTTTCATTTGGCTTTGGGATCACCTCATTTCGATTTGTTTGGAATTAGTTATGAATTTTTGAAGTTACCTTGGCTGCAGCAGAAAATCCTGGCTGCAGCATAAAAGTTTCTGTGCACGTTTTGGCCGCAGCCAGAAATTCTTGGCTGCAGCCAAAAACCTTCTGTGCGTGTTCTGGCTGCAGCCAGAGGGTCTTGGCTGCAGCCAACCCCCATTTTTCAGGATTTTGAGATTTTGAAAGGTGATTTCCAACCTAGTACGTCCCAATCCTTTAAGCTTTCGTTGAGCTTATTTTAGCCACCTAAAGGGTGTGAATGGTAACCAACTTTAAGTGATATGAAAGTAAGAGTTTGGAATAGAGAATAACCCTATGTCCTTGCTTTGGTTATAGGGTTGATGTTCGCCCTGGTTGTGGTTCGATGTTCGTTTTGATCGTGAGCAGCCGGAGCTGGAGCTTACGTGGAAAGAGTGTAGGAAACATATCTCTTCTGCTTGTATTTGATATATGTGTTAGTGTGTTGGTGCATGTCTTAGCTTTGCATAATTATGTGTAATTTGAAGCTATGTTTCAATTTATGCTATGGCCATAGGTATATTGTTCGAAGCATTGAGCTGGCAAATTGTCATTGTGTTATCATGAGTTGTGTGATGCAAGCATGTCATGCATTAAACATTTATCGTACATGCATATTGATATTGTTATCCTACTGAGATTCTCTCGAATCTCACCCTCCCCTGCTAACCTTTCAGACAGGGTAGTGGATCAAGGATGGAGCATGCAGCTAAGGGCGATGAGGACTTCCTTTGGGTTGTCATTCTGGTAGTTGGTTATCATCCCAGATGGGATATTTGTATTTGGATGTGTATATATGTATGTCAATGAGGATTTGATTATGTGTATGAGAAAGATTTGTGTAATCCCCATATGAGGGCTTGTATGGGCGATTGTGCCCTGTAAGGCTTGATTAATAAATGGAATCCGGAATTTCCGGGATTATTGTTGTGTACTCTGATTTGTTATGAATGTGATATTCCGCGTAGTAATTGTATTCGGAAATGTGATTTTGAGACCAAGTTTATAAATGATTTCGAAAGGTGTTTGTGAAAACCCCATCTGGTAGATGGGTTTATAATATTAAATTTTGTTCTTATTGGTCTCTATTTCACTTTATTGTGTAATCCGAATATTAATTACGGCAGGGGGTTACATTTTGGTATCAGAGCTGCAGTTCCTGGCAAGTAAAGGATTTGCTAGGATAATAGCAGTAGTTTCTGCCTTAAGTCATAGAGAATGGCTTTGTTTGTTGTGGTATACATATTATGGTCCTTGTTGTTTGTGGATATATGAGTTTAAGGGACTGTGTATACATTATTAGTGTTGTGAATGTGGTGAGTCAGTATGATTCGCCTGAGAATTTGAGGTGTAGACCTAGAGGCGGAGGTAATCAGACCCATCATTTGATTAGAGAACTAAGGAAAATGATTTCCTAGATGTGTGATATTGAGGTTCTAGGTTGATCATGGCTCCAACCTAGATGTTGGGTAAGTAACCCAAGGTGGTATGATGTTACATGTAGTGATATCATATTGAGCCTGTGTGTGTAAAGGCCTTAAGACCTAGGGGACCGGTGTGCCTTAGGCTAGCAGAGATATTTGAGTTCATGTTGGAGTGGATGATGCTCCTTGGAAATGAGGGAAGTAATTTCCCAGTTCAACTAAGGTTGAGGTTTGGATAGATGAGATGTGATCTAAGGATTAGCCTCAATAGCTGGGTTGATTCTTAGGAATTGGATTTGACCTCAGTGGTCTGTGGTACCAAGGTATGGTACAGGAAGTGAATTGAGATGTGTATCAGTTATTCTGAGAGTGTTGGTTATTAATCCAACACAGGGAGAAAGCTATCTACGGAGGATTCGGATCGGAGAACGCTATCTACGGGGACTTTTGATCGGAAAGGGCTACCTACGGTGAGATCCGATCGGAAAGGGCTACCTACGGTGAGATCTGATTGGAAAGGGCTACCTACGGAAAAATCTGACCGGAGGGGCTGACCAGTCAGTGGACTGAGTGAAGCACCGAGTGCAGTAGCGTAGAGTGGAGCCACCATGACGATGAACCCTAGAGTGGAGCCACTGTGACGATGAACCCTAGAGTGCAGCCGCCTTGATAATGAACCGTGGAGAGCAGTTGCCGTGAAGTTGAATCGTAGAGTAGAACTATGAGGACGTTAGGAGTATGGACTCTTAACGATGTGTTGATTATGGCTTTCAATGATTCAAGTTGAATCAGGCCAAGATTTGGTATAGATTGTGAACGTTGTCAGTTGTGGTAGGAGATTCCTATGGGACTCCTATTGAGTCACCCTGACATTATGAAGGCACAGATGAGGAGAAAGACCTCAGAGTGCGCAGTGGAATCGTGATGAATGTATTATGTTTGAGAATTGTGTTGAGCGGAAGCTCGAGTAGCTGTGAGAATGATATGATAGCTATGGCTTCGGGAGGTAAAGCTTCGGGGTCAAGTTGTATTGTGTAAAGAGAGGTCTTGAAGGATCTCAGTATGTGAAAAGAATTCGAGATGTTGAAGTGAAGTGGTTGAAATGCCTGGTTCCAGCTTGTTACAATTGTGCACTGTGAGTCCTGGGTCGACGTAGTGTACCCAGCCTCTCCGCACCCGATTGGTGGGAGAGGGCACCAACCGTTGTGGCCCGGTGGGGTGAGACGGCGGTGGGGTGTGACGGTTATTTGTGAGTCTCTTACCTGCGGCCGCATGGGGTGATTCCTATGGCGGAGGACCGTGCCTTCGGGGCGGTAGTTTACGGGGGACAGGCTATTTGTGAGGCCGACGGGCCATTTGTGAAAGCCAGATAGCTGTATGAGCTATAGGGATATGTGTATGCACTGCCACGCCAATAGTCCCTGAGTAGCTAACAATAGTTCGGGTAAAGATTGTGTGTCTTCCCGGTGGAGAAAGGGGATGAGGGTGGAGTGTCATGTGGAAGCCGAAAGGCTATGTGTGAGCACCGCTACGCCAATAGTCCCTGAGTAGCTAACAACGGTTCGGGTAAAGACTGTGTGTCTTCCTGGCGGAGAAAGGGGATGAGGGTAGGGTGTGATTGCGAATCTATTATTTGTGAGCCTGAATGGCTATGTGTGCACTGCCACGTCGATAGTCCCTGAGTAGCTAACAACGGTTCAGGTTAAGACTGTGTGTTTTCCTGGCGGAGAAAGGGGATGAGAGTGGAGTGTGATTTGTGTACTTTGTGACAACTGTGATTAAGCTGGGATTAAGGTGTGTTGTAGCAGAGCAGAGCTAGTTCAGCTGATGGCTAATTCGACTACATGTTTGGGGATTTTGTTGTGAGGGCAATTACCCCGGCATGGCCAGCCTGGCTAGCCACCACGTTGGTTGCACCGGTGTTGACCCAAGGCCGAAAGGCGGTGCGTAAAATTAGAGTCTGCAATGCGGGTTGTGGTGAATGTGACCTGTGTGAATTGTGTTAAGGTGCAATGCAGCGTGTGCAGGTCAGCGTGAGCCGTTTAGGGTTTGACGCTGGTCATCTCTAGCTCGACCGTTGAACTGCCGTTGTAGTTGCTTTGTGTGGTGTAAGAGCATGAAAGTGGTGTTGGGAGATTGAGACTCTCAACCGGTCGCCTGGATAGAAGAGACTGAGATTCTAGGTGGACCATTACTGTCAGGTACTTTGGATAGAAGAGATTGAGATTCTGGAGTGACCTGATGATGTGATATGTGTTGATGTGAATAAAAACTGTGATGTGAATGCCGGAAGGGCAATTTGTATTGTGAGACAACGGGAAGTTGTCGTATTTGTATAAGTGGCGAAAGCTACGTATAGTTGTGTATACAGCCGGGGGTGCTGTCGTCTTGTGACAATCGTCACGCACCAATGTGAATCTGTCGTGGATATTGTGATTGAGACCCAAAAGTCCCGGATGGGTGAGGGTAATGCCGTGGAATTTGATACGGCAATGTGATTGTTGTGAATACCCGAAAGTCTCGGTTACCACTAGTGGAATCATTGGTGGGTGTACGGGTGAGGGTAATGCTGTGAAAGTGGATACAGCGAAGGCATAAGTGCTTGTGTATACGGCTGAGGCTGTTGTTTGAAATGAGTTGGTGATGTTGTTGAGTTATTCCAGGATGGAATCACAAGATTGAGTTAAGCAGAGTGGTGGCCTATGCTGCCTAACTGCCAAAATCTTATGATATGGCTCATGATTTAGAGCCTCCGACCTTATGGTTATGTGATGGTGGTTTTGGTAGCAATCGTATGTGGAAACGATTGCATTTGTTTAATAATCGTGAGGTGATTATGTTTGTGCGGCAATCGTGAAATGGGCCGATTGCAATTTCTGGCAACTGAGTTGCATTCATTGTTTGAGATTCTTGCGAGAATCGAATTTGTGGAGTACCGTTTGTATGGGTGGTCTAGAAGGGACCATCCAATGTGAAATGAATTGTGAAACGGAAGCTGTCGTGAAGAAGCATCCGTAGTTTGTGGATTAAGTGGTTCGACAAATTTCGAGGACGAAATTTATTAAACGGGGGGAGAAATGTAACATCCCGAATTCTGAGACTTGAGGCTAGAGAATAAGCCTGAGATTAGTGGATTGCTAAGCCCCGGTTTAGCAAGATCCCAAATTGTGATCTAGGGTTAATGACTCCAAAAGTGGATGTCATTAGTGATAAATGAACCCTTTTGGAGATCATGGTGTGTTTTGGCACCCGATGTGATTCGTATGCGTTCTGAGCAGCGCTGAAACCCTGTATTTAAGCTCAATTATGGATTAACATCTAAATTGACTTAAAATAGAGGAAGGCGCATATTGTGGCTAAATGAAACGATATGAAGTGTTTGGTGGTGATTCAATGAGAATTACCGAATTACCGAAATCAGGGGCAAAACGGTAAAGTTACCGACCAATTGGTCAGTTACCGAAGAGGAAACTCATTGGTAACTTCAAGATCAATGGTTGAGATTGATTTGTGTAGAGATTAAGTGGGTGGAATCCCATGTGTGTGGGTTCATGTGAACTCATAGAGAGATGGATTAAGGGTGTGATAAGTGTCACAATTTGAGCCCTTGGATTTGGTCAAGGTTTTCAACTCATTTCCCCTCTTTCCTCTCTTTATGTGGACGGTTTTGGCTCCCAAAAAACTGACTTGCTTCATCATCTAATCACTCTCATCTCTCTCTTGTCCACCATGAACGTCCAAAGCTAAGGGAAGGAAGAGAAAAGAAAAAGGTGAGATTTTGGTTGGCTTCTTGTCCTCTAATGCTCAATTCATCTTCTATAAAGTTGTTCATAGTGATGAGAGCTTCATCTCTATGGTTTTAGATTCTTGATTGGTGGTGTTTGATAGCTTGAGGAAAATTGGAAGTATGAAGAATCAAGGAATTGATTTGGGAAAGAGGAAGAGGTGAGTATTTGAAGCCTTTTGATCTAAGTTTTGTGACTTTTGGTTAAGTATTGTGATTTGTGAATTTTGCCCTGATTTTATGATATTTTCGTGTGGAATGTGAATGGTGGAATTGGATGTTGTTTTGTGTTGAAAATGGTGTCATTTTGTGGTATTTAATCATTGGAATTGATTTGAATTGGATTGAACACAATGGTTGCAAAACTGGAAATTCTGTCCAGTGAGAATTCTGTCTGGTCAGTCTGTTTGTGTTGCCGTTTTGAATGACCAAATGGTCTCTAAAAATTCTGAAACTTTCCAGTCTTGAAGTTCACTTCCTAAGCTTCAAAATGGACATAAACTTTGTGCCATTTCGTTTTGGGAACTGGGAGTTATAGCTGTCCAAACTTTGAGGTCGAAAATGGAACCTGTTTTGGGACAGTCTTGAGTTGTGGGGAATTCTGTATTTTTGTGGTGATTTCTAGTAAAGGCCAATATTTTTCCTGTGTAGAGGACTTGAATAGCTTTCATTTGGCTTTGGGATCACCTCATTTCGATTTTTTTGGAATTAGTTATGAATTTTTGAAGTTACCTTGGCTGTAGCAGAAAATCCTGGCTGCAGCATAAAAGTTTCTGTGCACGTTTTGGCCGCAGCCAGAAATTCTTGGCTGCAGCCAAAAACCTTCTGTGCGTGTTCTGGCTGCAGCCAGAGGGTCTTGGCTGCAGCCAACCCCCATTTTTCAGGATTTTGAGATTTTGAAAGGTGATTTCCAACCTAGTACGTCCCAATCCTTTAAGCTTTCGTTGAGCTTATTTTAGCCACCTAAAGGGTGTGAATGGTAACCAACTTTAAGTGATATGAAAGTAAGAGTTTGGAATAGAGAATAACCCTATGTCCTTGCTTTGGTTATAGGGTTGATGTTCGCCCTGGTTGTGGTTCGATGTTCGTTTTGATCGTGAGCAGCCGGAGCTGGAGCTTACGTGGAAAGAGTGTAGGAAACATATCTCTTCTGCTTGTATTTGATATATGTGTTAGTGTGTTGGTGCATGTCTTAGCTTTGCATAATTATGTGTAATTTGAAGCTATGTTTCAATTTATGCTATGGCCATAGGTATATTGTTCGAAGCATTGAGCTGGCAAATTGTCATTGTGTTATCATGAGTTGTGTGATGCAAGCATGTCATGCATTAAACATTTATCGTACATGCATATTGATATTGTTATCCTACTGAGATTCTCTCGAATCTCACCCTCCCCTGCTAACCTTTCAGACAGGGTAGTGGATCAAGGATGGAGCATGCAGCTAAGGGCGATGAGGACTTCCTTTGGGTTGTCATTCTGGTAGTTGGTTATCATCCCAGATGGGATATTTGTATTTGGATGTGTATATATGTATGTCAATGAGGATTTGATTATGTGTATGAGAAAGATTTGTGTAATCCCCATATGAGGGCTTGTATGGGCGATTGTGCCCTGTAAGGCTTGATTAATAAATGGAATCCGGAATTTCCGGGATTATTGTTGTGTACTCTGATTTGTTATGAATGTGATATTCCGCGTAGTAATTGTATTCGGAAATGTGATTCTGAGACCAAGTTTATAAATGATTTCGAAAGGTGTTTGTGAAAACCCCGTCTGGTAGATGGGTTTATAATATTAAATTTTGTTCTTATTGGTCTCTATTTCACTTTATTGTGTAATCCGAATATTAATTACGGCAGGGGGTTACACTTGTTGCCAACTATAGGGGAGTCACTAGTGGCAAGATGTGTGGGAGAGGGGATAGGGTTTTATGGGTCTTGGAAGCTGATTTTTATTTTCTTTTAATTTTATGTCACAAAAGTTGATTTTCTTTGTTAACATTTAATTGCACAATTATCACTTTAATTTGATAATTCATCATTTTCTGTTAGGTGAAACTAACGATGTTAAATTTAAAGTATTAAAAATGCATTTTATAAATTTAAAAAACTAAAATGATACTTGATGTAAATATAAATGACCAAACGAATACTTTAGTCGATTCTTTTTTAAAGATAATTTAAAAAGTACTTCTATTTAATGAGCTTTCCCCATCTCTTAATAAAATGATATTTTTAAAAGTATCTCTATATTAATTAGGTGCAAATTTGAAAAAACACACACTCACACACACACAAAAAGAGACAAATTGACATCCTCCTCAATCTACGTGTTTTGTTTTGTTTTTTGTTTTTTTGGATTGCTTACTACTCCTCATATCCTTAATATAAGACATATTTGGAGAATTGATCTTGGTTCTAAATATAAAACAAAATTTTTATATTAGTTGATATTTATCTAATTTATCCCTATTGATGCTCCATCAACAATAAGCAAGGAGGTGAGGGAATTAAGAAAGGCAACTAGGATTTTAAACAATACATATTATATTAATTAACTTAACCAATTTTCTTAATCTAATTACATTATATAAATATATATTATATTAAAAATCAAAGTAGCATATGTATTTAGGGACCAGAGTACCTAGTAGTCAAATCCATTATTCTCCCTCGGGTCTCTTATATAAAATATCTTTCAAATATAATAGATGATCCAAATTATAAGGTACATTTAGTCAGAAAATTAAAAGATATTTCATTCCTACTTTGATAATTTATACTAAAAACTAGATACTACATTTTGGATCAGGAGTATTTATATTCCTTTAATCAACAAGGATATAATTGAAATATTAGAGATTTAACAAGTAAATAATCTAACAATATTTCTTAATCTGCGCGCAAATTATAAGATTTTATGAAATGCATTCATATATACAGCTTGCATATGGAGCTAGCATAGCTCGAAGAGCGTGATTTTCTAAGGCTTTTAATAATGGAAGGGCCCCATGCGTTATTAAAGAGATAAAAATGATGTTCACGTGGCTTGGGCTTTTTCGTTTTTTTTTTGGACTGAAACATGGCTTGGGCTTATTCTCATGAGTCACGGAACTGCTCTGATCAGTTCAAATTCAATTATATAGATGTAAAAAATAATATACATGTGTACCAACACAAGCCAAATCACTTCCATAATCATCAATATATACTATTGTAGTGCTATTCACAATATTTATTATACATTTGAATCTAAATTTGGTGCAGTTTGTGAGTTTTCAATTCAATTTTGTTTTGTACCAAAGAAAAAATCAATTTTGTTGAGAAGATTTTCACCATTTATTCTTTTATTTTTCAGTGACATATTGTAATAGGACTCCAAAGGGCAATTTTGTCAATTCCATCATAGTGTAGAAGAAGACAAATAAAAGATATTATTTAAGAGGACTTTCAATTAAATTATTTTTTTTATTTTCTATGTAATTTTATTATTGAAAATCATTTTATATTTCCTAGATTATTTGGAAAATTTGATAATTTTTATATATTTTGAATTATCATAAAAATATTTTAATTTTTGCTAGTAGTAAGAATCTTTTAAATTTATTAGCAGTTTTCTTTTTAAAATATTATTATAGATATATGAGTTGTCAAATAAGGATCATTGATTTAATTTTTATAAAGGCATCTTATTCTCATTATTGTATCAAAATTATTGTAGATTTTTAATGAGAATATTTTCATTTATCAAAATCTTTTATTTAATATCTCATTATTGTATCATTGATTTAAATTTTATAAAGGCATGTTATTCTCAATATCTTTAGAACATCTTAGAGTATCTTTTTTAAAAGCTATGGGTAACATCTTAATTTTTTAATTTTGATATCTACGTAATATTTGGATGAGTTAAATTTATAAAAATTAAAATTTATCATGTAATTACTTAAAATTAAATGAAAGTAAAATTTTCAAAGTGAAAATTAATTAAAAACTATAAGTGGAATTAAATAGGAGTATTTGGAGTTTTTTTTTCTAATTATTATAATGAATTTATTTAACTATTATTAAAATTTATTTGAGCAAAATACACAAACTTAATCCCAATCCAATTACTTGAATTATAGGAGAGTGAAAAAAAGTTGTGAAATAAAAAAATATAAAAAAAATAAATTATATATATAAAGTAAAAAATATTTTTTTTTTCCATTTAATGGTGGGAGAACACGCGGCCCCCACCATCAAATGAAATGGGGGAGGGTATTATAATACCCCCAAACAAAACCCCCAAAAATTTTGAAAATAATAAAAAAGGGGGAATGAGATTTTGTTTGGGTTCTCTTCTAGAAGCTTGGTAATTTAACTATCCCCTATTTTATTTTATCCTCTTTTATTTTCCAGTGTTAGTGGAGAAAAAAATTGGATTTGATATATTTTGAAAATTTGAGATTTCTAGTTGACGATTTTGTATTTAATGGAGCTAATAGAGTTAAAATAAGAATTTTGTGATTTAGATTTTTACTTGAATAGTTGACTTGAGAAAACTAAAGTTAGGGTCTTGTTGGAAAATTTGTTATTTATGATTATGATAATGGGATTCTTAGATTCCAATTTCATGATTTATTTTAACTTATTGGATTTTATATTGATGATTAAATAGTTTGCTTTGAGGTTTATGATCAAAAGTGAATATTAAAAATTTTAGGTGGAACTTATAAATCTTGGAAATTGGATGTTGTTGAATAAATTGAAGAGGTTATGATTAGTTAATTTTCTAATGAGTGAGAATGAATTGATGGAAGAAGATATGCCATTATGAAGGCGATTTGAAGAATTGTTGATTTATGGATATTTTTCTAAGGATAAAAGTGAAAAAATCTCTAGGATTTTGGGATGATTGAAGGAAAATATTATTGTAATAAGTGACATACAAGGTGATAGGAATGTGATTGTGATAGATAAATTGAGCTATAGTTATGAATTGAGAATTTTTGGATAAATTAAAGTTTGCAGAAGAAATGAGCTTTAATTTGAAGTTATATATTATTGTGTTAGTTAGCATTTCATTAATATATATATATATATATATATATATATATGTAGAGTTAATTTGAATGTGGCATATTGGGATTGAATCCTTTCAAGTTTAGTTTTTGTGTCAATAATTTGAGGTAACGACTTTCTAATTTATCTTGTATACTAATTGAAGTTATTATAAGTGTATATTAGTATTTTTAATTGCTATAAATATATATTATAGTATTTTATTTATAAAAAATGTAAACTAACAATATGAATTATATTTTTAGTAAACTTGTTAATTAAGTGAGCTTAAATAGTTTTCAAAATGTTGATAATGCATAGCATCGAGTATGAATTATGAGAATAAGTGGTTGATACTAGATTTTGTGATGTCAAATCATTGGATTGAATACTGAGCTATGCTAGATTGTGTTAAGTGTGATGTGCGAGATTCAATTCTTTTTTATCACACGGTACAACCGTTACTTGGCACCCAGTAACTATCTTTAACAATATCATGGCTCTTGGTATCACCCTTCCTTTACCTAGGTAAGGCTCAACTCAAGGGACATAACACCTTTCTATATTTGTTGGAAAGGAAATTCATGGTCTGATATAAGTTTTATATATAGTTAGAGCTGGGAATACGGGTAGGCCTTTCATGGGCTCGGGCCTAAACGAGCTATCCTGTTTAAGTCCGTTTCCTAAAAAGTACTATATTTTTTAAGCCCGCGGCCCTAGACTTAAACTCATTTTAATTAAAAAAAATTATTTTTCAAGTTTTACAATTTATTTTTTATTTTTCTTTAAATTGATATGCATTATTTTTAAAACTCATAAATTTTTAGTTAAAATAATCATCTAATGTACAAATTAGCCTTTTTTTCAAAGTTTAAATGAATAAATCATTGTAGAAAATAAAATAAATCAAACCAATTAATAAGTGTTTTCCTGTTATTAATACTTTTTTAGGTACTTAGGTGTCTTTCATATTGATAATTTGATACAATGATATTATATTTATTAATTTATTTTAAAAAAATATTAAACGGGCCTAAAAGGGCCAGCCCTACAGGGTTGCATGGCTAGCCTTACAGGGCTCTTTTAGGCCCGCTTCCTTTTTTAGCCTCTAAATCAAAAACCCTGCTCTTGAAGGGCTCGGGCCTAAACAGGCCGGCCCAAATTCCCGGCTCTATTTATAGTCTTTGGCTGGGCTACACCACATTATTGTAGAGTTTAGTTTACTATGTAAATGGTTATAAGGAGGTTATAAAGATTGTTGAGGGAGCTCCATGCATGCTAAATTATTTCTTTATCTATTATTGCTTTTGGAAATATGTTTATACTTTTTGTTATATGAATGCATATTTTGCCTACTTACCTATCTTGTAATCATTCCCTACGTACTTGTTAAATTTAAATTGTGGTTACTGAGTCTATGTGACTTATCATATGCTTTATTATTATTTTTCAGGTGAGGGTTCAAATGTTTGTTCTAAAGGGAAGTCATCCGAGGCTTGAGAGTATTCCTTTCTACTTTGTATAGCCTCCTTTGTTTTGCATGTCTAATTAATATATATTGTCAAATTAGGGCCCCTTTTGATATACTTCACATGTTTTGAATATTCCGTTATATATTGAGTCTTGTGATGTGGGTAGAGCCCAAATGTTTTGATAAATGAAATGAATCGAGATATTTAGATTTAGTTGTTGTTATTATAATGGGTTGTTGTGCTCATCATTCTATTAAGGGCTTCATATGCTCTATCCCATTTGAGAATATATTAATTGTGTCTTTGGAAATTCCGGTTTTAATGCTAAATCCATATTGTAATGATTAGATGCTTACATACTTTTTATTTAACTGGTTTTATTATTTTATACTATGGTAGACGTTTTAAAAGTGTTTAGTGGATTTTTTTTTATAAATATGGTGGGTGTAGATTTCTAAGGTTGATCTTTTTCTATCATAGCTATTCTTTAAATGTTTCAATCAAATCCTTTCAATTATGGTAGACCTTTATTGTTTTCTTCTTTTTATACCAAAGTAGCACGTAAATATTTAATCAACTGTATTGGAATAGTTAATTATACGCTAAATAAGAAGAATATTACATTTTAAGTCGTATTAGGATTAGGAAGTTTATTTATTTAAATGTCGAGTTGTACTTGGCTATTTTAAGGGATTATTAGATGATGAATTTATGAATGAGAATTCTCATGGACACGTTTTTACATGTGTTTTTGTATTCTAAATAGAATACAAGTTAGTTGCAAGGGTCTGATCATATCTTGTGAAGTCTTTTTATAGCCAAGGATGCAGAGACAAGTTTCTCTAAAGTTTTAGCTAATCAATTTCTATATTTTTCAGGTTTTATTATACAATTCCCGCATCATATTGCCATAGTAGTGCATCATCTAGCTTAAGTTCGAAAACAATGTTCGTCTACTTAGCAAAGAATAAGGCAAAAGTAATACTCTATGTATCACTCTTCTAATCCTATTTATAATCCATTTTTTAGGAAAAGTTTTGATTCTTATTATAAGTCCACTTTTAGAGTAAATAAATATGATTTTGATAATTATGCCCCAATTAATTGTAATAAACAAAAGAGAATTTATTTATGTTAATTCTTTGAACCATTCAGAAATGAGGGTAAAATTGGAAATTCAGCTCATAATTATTGAGTTAACTAACTCTCCTTAATTTGTAAGAGTTTGTTAATTGGGACTTATAAATAGGACTAAAGTGATAGTTCTAAATTAGACTAATTAGATTAAGAAAGGTAGTTAAATTAATTAGTATGAAATGTTTTCCCCCCTAAAACACCCTAATTATCTCCCTTAATTCTCTTTCTTTCTCTCTTATTTGGTTGTTGTCGAAGAACTATCAATGTGGTAAAATAGAAAAATATTGACAAATTTGAAAAATATATCTTACATTAAAGATTAAGATTAACTCCCCAATTAGGTCATACATTAAGGATTGAGGGAGTAATAGGATGCTGACCTAAAAGTTGAATGGGCTAGACCAACCTTGTCAACCTCTTAAGTTTAAGTAAACTCGTAACAGGGACATAAGTGAACTCGTAAAAATTTACTTTTATCAATAAATAACTATTAAAAAGTATGTGGTAAAAAAATTAAGGGTAAAGTGGCAATTTTGCCCTGTAAATATTTGCTGAGAAGCAATGTTACCTCAAAACTTTTTTTAGATTCAATGTCACCCTGAAAATTTTAAAATATAACAATCTTGCCCTATACTGTTAAAGAACTAACATTGACCGTTAACTTTTTAACGTTAAAGGTCAATATTGCTCTATTTTAGTATTTTCGGAGCAACATTAAACCTTAAAAAACTTTTAGAGCAACATTGTTCTTCAATAAAAACTTTCAAGGAAAAATTGTACCTTAATCCTTAATTTTTTGACCACATACTTTTTAATAATTATTTATTGATAAAAGCAAACTTTTATGAGTTCACTTCTGTCCCTATTATGAGTGTACTTAAACTCAAGAGGTTGACGAGCTTGGTCCAACCCATTCAACTTTTAGGTTGGCATGTTATTACTCTTTCAGTTCTTAATGTAAGATTTAATTAGGGAGTTGATCTTAATTTTAAATATAAGTATATTTTTAGTATTTGTCAATATTTTTCTATTTTACCTCGTTGATAGTCCTTCGACAACAATTAAGTAAGAGAGAGATGAGGGAATTAAGGAAGATAATTAGGATATTTTTTTAAAAAAAATTCATACTAACTAATTTAACTAATTTCCTTAATCTAATTAATCTAAGTCGGGGAACAAGAACAAGTTCAAAAATCCATACCCTATGTTACTAACTATGCCCTCTCACCTCTTTGTAGGACACAATGCGGCATCGAATTCTTAATCAATAGGAGGCTATGATACAAATTATTCTGGTATCAATGATCGGTTAGGATAGAATGGAAAAACTCGGAATCTCCTTGAACGCTCGCTCCCTAGCAAAGAAACTCGCTCCCCTCGATATTCTAACCCTAATTAATTGTGCCGACGACACCATTAATTATTTATATTTTTGCGTCTTCACCACGGGAGATTCGGTGAACCCATTTAATGAAACAAGCGTTGTGAAGTGTACACTCTACGAACAATACCCTTCGACACTATGAACTTCCCAAACCTGGAACGTTTGTTTTGACATGTTCCGAAACATGCGTCTTACTATACTCTAAAAATGTAGTGATGTAAGATGAAACTATATTGGCAAAAAATGTAAAATCAAATGATATATATTTTTTATGAAAATTCATAATTGTCTTCATTTATTGGCTATTCAAAATATTATTTTAATGTGTGTAGAAATAAAATTGTTGAATAACTAGCATGGAACCAAAAAGTTGTGGAGGTTGTTTGAAATTTTTACAATTTGTAATAATTATATTAATTAAGAGGTATTTTAGCCGTAAGAGTACTATAAAAATAATTGAATTGAATATTATAAAATAATATTGCATCGATTTTAAAAGATATGTGGTGTATTAATTTATAGTTGTAAACTTCTAATTAATTATATTAATGTTGATTAATTTTTAAATTGAGATTATGTTAAAAAGATGACATATCTTGATACGACTGAAACACGGAGCTTCCAAGATTCGTGCAATCATTTCATTTTGCGGTTTGCAGTTCAATTTGGCCAATGTTCTTCATTTTTTTACTGTACAATCAAAAGTGACATTTATGTAAGCAATTGTTGATTGTACGCTCTTAAAAAAATTATTCACCTCAAAATACTCATTAGAAAAGTGACAAATCTGTTAACCTGCGCTAACAGGCGTGACATGATATACAGCACTTATCATATGCACCTTCCAAGTTCAACATATTTATATATTATCTCCAATACTAAGGGTGTGTTTGGTTGGACATTTTGTTAGGTTAAGTTAGGTTGGGGGAGGGTTGGAGGTTAAAAATAGGTATTTGGTTGGAAGGAGGAGAGATGAGGAGTGAGAGGAGTTTTTGTCTTTTAGTAGTAACTTCTCCCCTTTTATAAAACCTTCAGATTTGGGTTTTTTATAGTTTAGAGAATATTTATGTCCAATCTTGATTAAATTACCTATGGCATTTTTTCGTATTTCCACGACTACCCTCTCCTTTGAAAAACATATTTCCCTCTGCCATTCTGTGTTTTCATCCCCTCTACCGCTCGAAATCCCTTTGTCCCTCGTCTGCTTTGTGTGCTTAGCAGTTATACAACAAATCACACAATTGGTTGTGTAAATCAAATGCATTTATACAGCAAATGTAAACTTACTTTTGCAAGAAAACTGAATGGAGCTGAAGCTCAAAAACCCAATGCCACCGTCGTTGGTCACTGTGAAGGAAGTGCATAATGAAGGGAAATTGTGGATTTGAGTGTGGCGCTCGGAGCAAAATTGGAATTCAAAGCTGGGCAAGTGAAGTTGGCGATTGAAGCAAGGTACAACAGAGAAAGATGAGGATTTCAAAGTGATGATGAAGCCATGTTTAACGGCGGTCAGAGCACCGGTTGGCGTTGTCACTGGAGGGCATGAGCGCGTGGGGAGAATACTAGAGCTGAATTAAAGCTCTACAAATGTGAATTGACTGGTAATTAAACAGAGAAAGGAGATGGGTCCTCGAAAATGTTAAGCGCGTGTATTGGATCCAAAAGTCCCAAAAATTGTATAAAAAAACCAATATACAGGGATATTCAATGATCAATTCATGTTTAATTAGGAGTGTTGGGTTTGGAGCAATTTACTTTGAGGCATGTGTGAAAAAAGTGTATATAATTGTTAGAATAATTATTTTATAAATAATAAGTTTACAAATAATAATTATTAATAAATACATTGTAAAAGAAGAATGGAAATATGTACAAGGGTATTTTTATCCACTTATAATTAACTCGCCTCACTTCCTCTCTTTTTGAACCAAGCAAAATTATAACCTTCACTAATCTAACTTAAATAAATCTCACCTAACCTAACTTCCGCTAAACCAAACACATCCTAAGGATCTGATGGTTTGAGGGGAGGGGAATGGAGGGGCGGGGAGGGATTATGCTTCCCTCCCCTTGTTTGGCAATATAAAAATCCAATGAGGGGAGGGAAAATTTTTTGAAATTTCTCCTCCCCTCCCCTTATAACCCTCCCTTCCAAAATAAGGGGATTTAGAGGGGAGGGGTAATATTTTACTATGGTATGACTATTATGCAAGATATTAAAACTTAGACTGAGCACTGAATCGGATGAGACACTGGGTCAAGGGTTAGTGGGTCAGATCGGAGTCGACCCGGGGGTCAGACCGGAGTCAACCCGGGAGTCAGACAATTTGAGGAATAAAAAAAATCTATAGAGGTTAATGAGCATCATAGTATCATATTGCAATCCAATAACATCAAAAGCAATAACCAAAATAAACTCACAATAATAGAGGTTCCTTCCACCTACAATTCCTTAATCACTTAACTAATAATCAATTAACACCATAATCTTCGTTAACATTATGCAAATTTGCAGGTATTGCAATATCAAGAGGTGTAGCTGAAGGAGGAAAACCAAAAGTACTAGGACCAACATCATCATCAGCATTTAAACATGGAGGTTCAGGAATGACCACATATTCATCACCTACATATGAAATATTGAAATGAATAAAATTATTCATATTCATAGTTTTGTGAAGAAGAAAACATAGTTATGTACTATTATATAAGAATATAATCTTAATAAACCTTCATAATTCCTTGTAATTTCTTCAAGTTCAAAATGTGCCATATTTGGATTATCAAACTCAGGAGTTAGATCATCTTCAACAACCCAAAAGTCCACTTTATCTATTGATTCAAAATCAATCGGATTGTAAATTTTCTTCTTTTTTGCCAATGTATCCCTTTAATGATGAAATGAAAGAAGTTCAACATTAGTAAAAGGCATATTAAATAAGTTCTAAAAAAGCAAATTAAGTCATAAGTTTTAAGATTACCTATACTTTAACCTCAGATTGTAATTTGTGAAAACCAAGTCATTGAACCTTTGATGCTCCAATCAGTTTCTTCTTTTTGTGTAGATGCGCTCAAATAAACTTTAGTTTCTTTCACAACCAGAAGAAGTTTGGCTAAGTAGACGAATAGCAATCTGTTTCAACTCCGGAATTGAACCACCATAGTAGATCCACCACTCATCTGCATAAAATAAAAAACATTTAGTTAAACACAGTATGAAATATCAGTATGTATTAATATGTCCATTAAAATTAAAAAATTAAATATTCTTACAAGGATTTAGCTTTTGGGTAGCTTTTTCACATGAAACTTTATTAAAGGATTCTTTACGATCACAGTAGACACTTATTTGCTGCATCATTATAACATAATGATCCATATCATCATGTGAGTGGGCCTCCAACACATCGATCGAAGATTGCATTAATTTTTTCCTTGTAGAAAGTTCTGCATTGTAGAAGAAGGCAGGATTCAAAAGTTAAGCCGCTGCATGAAGTTGACTCTTTAAATGTTTATCCTATCGAGCCTGAATAATGCTAGTTTATGGCTTGTATAGCTTCTCCTTATTCTGAAACATCTCCTTGATTGTTGTTTTAGCCCTTTGCATGCCTTCATAGACATAAGGCATCGAAGGCTTGCCATCAGAATCAACAATCCTCAGTAGTTTAATAATCGGGGAAACAATCTTGACAATTTGAAAACATTCGTTCCAAAACCGATTATCAAGGACGATTGCACAAAATGTTTTCCAAGCTCAGTGTTAGTCAATTTGTGTTACACAAAATGTTGAACAACAACTGGAGCTTGTAAGTCATGTTTGTGCAAAAATATGTTATGCAAGGTAATAAATGTGGTGGCAAACCTTGTAGCACCAGGATGTACAATTTCCTTCCAACCATATCTTTTTCGTAACCATGACAAGAAGACCACATAATTATAAGCAAAGATAGTGATTTTAGATGCCTTTTTTTGCAAGTTCACACACATGAGGTATGAAGCAATATCTCTCAAAACAAGATTCAAACAGTGAGCTCCACAGGGAGACCAATAAATGATTTTATACTTTTCTTTAATCAGTCTGCTGCATGCTACATAGTTAGCAGCATTGTCAGCCACCACATGGACTATATTCTCAGGGCCAACCCACTCAATAACTTCATTGAACAAAGAAAATAAAGCTTTTGCATCTTTAACTACATCTGAGGCATCAGTTGATTTCACAAACACCATGCCTTGCACTGAATATACTAAGAAATTAATCAAAGTATGTTGTCGAACATCAGTCTAGCCATCAGCCATTAATGTATAACCATTTTCTTTCTACTTAACTCGATAACTATCAATCAATAACTGACATTCTTTTTTACGGTCTTTTAACAAGGTAATTCTATACTCATGAGCACTAGGGGCCTTAAACCCAGGACTAATGGCAGCAATAACATCAACAACTTTTTGAAACAAAGGACAATTTAATGCATTAAACAGAATGCAATTCACATAAGCCCAGTCAGCAATAACAATCTTAGCAGTATATTGTGAAAGAGGCAAGTTTCACCCAAGAGGGGGGGTGAATTGGGTGATGTGATAAATTTTTTGTTTGATGTGGTGATATGACAATAGTTGTAGATAGAGTAGAGTTGAGAGGATTAGTGTAGGATCGGTAGGCACAGCGGAAGAATTTGAAAAATTTTCACCGATCCTAATCGAGGATCTATCAACGGCGTTTAAACCAAGTTGGAAGGATTCATACCTTTTTGATGATTCAGAATTTTCACGATATCTAGGAGCCAACACGTCAGGTCCGCTCCCTCTACCAGTATCCACACGAATGCTCTCCAACCGAGACTGCGTGCTAGCGCCTCTAATGTCTCCAAGGATTTAACTTGCGGCTCTCAATTTTGATGTACACTGAGTCTATCAGCTCTATCAAGTTTATAACCCATGAGGGTTATTTTCAAATTTCAAAATTAATCATCATTAATTTCGAAATTAATTAACAATTAATTATCTTGATGAGCTAATTAAATAAATTCAGTTTAAATTAAATCTGTCCAACAGTTTTAATTTAACCTATTTATTTAATCTAAATAAAGAGCCATTAGATTTAATTTATCTTCATAAATTAAATCTGAGATACTATATCTCTATCATGTTAGTTATTAAATTTAATATATCTTAAAAAATTAAATTTAAAACCAACACAATATAATAATATCATATAATATATATATATACATATATATATATATAAAATATTTCGAAAATATATATATCTATATAATATTATTAAATATAATAATATAATATATATATATAAGATATATATTTCGAAAAAAAAATATATATATAATATTATTAATAAATTTTATATTATATATATATATATATATATAAAATTCATCCACCCTAAATCAAACATTATCTCGTGTTGGGCCATTCTTGTGTGTGACCCTGTAGGCCCATATGAAGTTGGCAGTGGGCCAATAACTACACTAACCCAAAAGTTGCAAGCGGCCTCTAGCAAGACATTACGACTACCCAATTTATATGAGGATCGTTATCACGATGCAACCTGTCATACAACCATGTCACGTCCCTTTTGTCACACGATATATCGATCAAGGATAAGGCATGGAAAATGTCATCCTCTTGTTCCTAACCATTACTTTCTCGATTCCTGAGTAGCCTGATAACAGAGACAGAAACTCCTTTCATCATAGTATGAACATACATTTCTCAGACTCTGTAACACCCCAAAATTTATATTCACCAAAAGTATTGTAAATATTTGAGAAATTCAATAAAATGGTGAATATTCATGAATTTGAAATTTATGAATTTATAAATGTTCAATTTCATGGGAAATTGGGCACAAATAATTATGGAATTAATTTGGATAATTTAAAAAGCCCAATATTAAGGTCCAAAAATGAAGGAATATTAGAGAAAATATTTGGTCCAAAAATAGATGGAAATTGGCCAAAGAAAAATAAGAAAAGAAATTGGATTAGAAAGGTAATGGCAAAATCGTAATTTTGCCAAAATAGCACAAAATACATTATTTTCCAATTAATTGAAGTTAATTTCAATTAATTAAGTAAAATAAAGGTTAAAAATATATTTAGAATATTTTGGTCAATTTAATATGAATTTATGGAAAATTTGAACAAAAAGTGCAATTTTAACCAAAATTGAGACTTTAAGTGTATACGTAACCAGAACAAGTTGTGAAGCCAATTGAGACCATAGGGAGGGACTCCTAGGTGTCTCCTACACATTGCAAGAGGAAGGAAATATTGGTTAGGCTTAATGAGCTTTGTTAGATGTACATAGGGTTTATGTACATAAAATTGATTTTGGAATTTTTGGAAATTCCATAAATCATTAAAAAAAATCATATAATATAATAAAAACACTTTAACATCATCTTCCTCAGCTCATTTCGTGCCCAACCAGATCTAAACTAGTGAGAGAAAGTTGAGAGAGTTTAGAGAGAGAAATAGAAGAAAAATCACAAGGTAAGCCGATTTCTCCGACGATTTCGCTCCTAACGCGTATAACTCCGCTCCTAAACTATTCTTCTATGTTCTTCAAGGTTTGTGGAGCTCAAATTTGGTGTTTTGAAAGTTAGGGTTTTCAGCCATCTTTGAGAAAAGCTAGTGGGAGCTTGAGGTAACTTCCAAACTCTTGTGTATTGACTATTCTAGCTGCTGTGGGCAATTTAATCGGTGAAATTTCGCCGGATTGCCATTGGTTTTAAATTTTGGAAAAGTGTGTATCTAAGAGTTATGCTGCCCAATTTTAGTTTAAATGGTTTTTATAACTCAATTAGATAGTTAATAAAGTGGTTAGGAGTAGAAAGGAACGTGTTTACGGAGCCGAAACCCAAAAACCCCAATTTTCCCCTTAAAACCTATATATTTCGGTCAGCATTGTAAATGGGTCTTAGAGTTGGATTTTCAATGATTTGATGATTCCATTGGATTCAGTGGCCGAAAATAGGTGGAGTTACAGTTGGGCACTTTTTCAGAAAAGGCTGAGAAAGCATAATTACGGAAACGCCCCTAAAACCCTAAAAGTAGGGCTGCCAAGGGCAATTTCGTAATTTGACGTTGAATTTGGTAATTTTGAGTCCAGAAATGGATTCCTTGGACAAAAATACGTCAGGATAGCCCTAGTCAAAAATTTGGAAAAATGTGCCATCAGGCCGGGTACGGCAGGGCCAGGGTCCCGGGGGCATTTTGGTAAATTTTCACCATAGGCTAATATAACCACAAGAAACACTATGGAAGTGTCTAAAATGATACTTGGATAGGTTATGACCTATTCTTGTACATTTGATGTTTTAGGACCGAGTTGGACGCCTTTAATTGACACGTTTTACGAGGCGGGCCCTTTGAGACAAGAAAGAGGTTAAGGTAGGGACTACTATCTCTCATATACTATGTGACTATTTGTATGATGCGTGTTACTGTATTTTGTGATCTGAACACGTGCTGGAGGCACATTACCTAGCTGTGGTCTAGGACCTAGCTGAGGTACACTGGTTTTACCTAGCTGTAGTCAAGGACTCGGCTGAGGTACATGCAGGGGTTTCAACGGGTTAGTTGGCCCTGAATTTTGTGTACACACACGGATGATATGAATTTTCATTTTACTTGATACGGTGCATTGCATATTTAATTTTCGCATTTTATATGTTGATCGTATGTTTCTACTGAGATTCTTTGGAATCTCACCCCTTTTTCTAATCAAAATGTCTCAGCGGGTGTCAGTGGCTCGAAAGCCAAGGATGCAGAGAAGGGAAACTGACGGACACGTTTCCCAAGATGAATACAGTGGTTGTATAGTCTGTATGTGAAATAGTTTTGGGAACATACTGTACATATTTGTCATTATTATTGACTTCTGCTCTGTTAATGACTGTCTGTAAACAAATACTTATTATCAGTATAACTGTACTTTTCTGTTTGCCTATGGAACTTGTTCATTATTGCCCTGCGCATATCAAAATGGAAACCGGTGTTGATAGACTCACTCATCGAGGGGCCCAGTAATATCTCTCTACTAATGTGAGGGACAAATTCCATCTTGATCATTCATATTCCTCTACATGAAAAACCACCAAGCCCGATCGTAGCCTTTATCATCACCTGGTCAAAAGTGACTTTTGACTAGTTCAAAGCTTAGCAACTCTCATGTAGGAATCCATGATGACCTCAGGTCTAAGGGCATTGTGACGTGGTTATACATGAGAAAAGCTTATGACTTGATCCATGTAGCTTTCTCATAGTGGGTCGGTCCAGCACCTTGTACTCTTACAAGTGCCTAAGACTTTGATTCGTATCTCTATATCTTATCAAAGTCATACTGGTCTTGTTTCATCTCTGCTCCCGCATAGATGACCGACCAGGGACATTTTAGGACAATCTTTATGAATTATCTAAGGATACAATTATCACAGTTAACATGCAAATAATATGATAACAGAATGGAGAAATTTCATTAAAATAATAATGTTTAAAGTACAATGATTGGCCTTTAGGGCACAATTTCCAACAATTAGTACACAGAGAGTTATACTGGTTCGGCCCAAAAACCAGGCCTACATCCAGTCCTCAGAGATCAAGACCTACTAAGATTTTCACTATGCTTCCAAGATTCAATGGGCTCTCAGAATGCCACAAAACAACAATCGTCCTCGAATGGACTACGAGCAGAAATATTCTAACACTCAGAAATTTCTCTCCCCCTTACAACAAGTCTTACGTGTAGAAAAACAACCTATGACCTTTCTCATTTGCTTACGTATACAAGTCTTATGAGCAGCAACGTTCTCTCCTACTTACACCACTGTAAGTCTTATGAGCAGCAATGTTCTCTACTGCTTGTATCTTGTAAGTCTTATGAGTAGAAAGTTTTACTAGGAATTCTCTCAACTGCTTCTCTCGTAAGGATATCTACCCTCTCAAGGTCCCAATACCTTAAGGTAAAATGAAAATAGAATTTAAAGTGTATACAGACTCTCTTACAGAGCAAATATGATAAATACTGAAGAACGATATGAATACAGAGAAAATGTGAATAACAGAGACTCGTGAATTTGCTTGTGTGAATTCTTGCACTTCGTTATTTTTGATGGTCTCTGGAACTATGTATTTATAGACATTTGATTTTGCCCATTTGAATAATGATCATTGTGGAGCGGGGCATGTTACTATGGAATGGCATGCGTACGTTTGAAATCTTTGAACGCGGTAGGTATGTGCTTGGATGATCGTAATGATGTTGTCCGCCGTTGTTTGACTTCCTCTGCGTCTTTTTAATTCAAACGTTCAAACTCCTGTATCAAACTCATAATACATTTTAAATGATATTAAATAATAATAATAAGTGACAATAAAATGAATAAATATCATTAAACCATATTCGGATTGAACGCTGTAGGATTGGTACATTTTTTTACTTCTGGCAGAGCTTCTGTAACCCCCTTCGATAATCAGGCCGGGATTAGCGTTTAAACACATTTAACAATCAAATGAGAGATCCGGAATAATTTAAAACTTTTTAAAATGCTTGTACACATCGATCTCCATTCATTTCATTAATAAAACAATTGGCCTGTTTTGTCTGTTACATGTACAATATCAAAGTACGACCATAATTCCCAACGTTCACCTGGGATAATAACATTTAATCTAAAATATTGTTTAGGGCATCATCGCCCATCTCAGTATCCATACCGGGGATTACACAAAACTATAGTATTATGATCTATACAATATATTTACATTGATCCAAAATGATAACCAATTCGATATAAAACCAAAATATTTAACTAAGACTACCGCTGGCAGCCCTAATCGGCCTTATCCACTTGCTTGCTTTATGATCCACTTGCCCTGTCTAAAAATGTTATTTGGAAAGAATGAGATTCTAGAGAATACCAGTAGCAACAGTTTATTTATATGATGCATATGTATAAAGAAAGTCACATATATCACAATGCAGCAATCAATATTCGAGACCGGGCTTTCGCCACGTTCCCTTCACTATATACGAGGTCGGGCTTACGCCACGCCCCCTTCACTTTATCTATATTCGAATCCAGGCTTTCACCACGTCCCCTTCACTTTCATTGTAATCGATGACTAATGCAAACAAGCAATGCAATACACTTGATATAGGATAAAGTGTCACTACCTTGTTCTTTCCGTTCTTGTTTAGGCGTATGCCTTCTATGTTCTGGGCAAATATCAAATCCTATAATCATTAAGGACGATAGGTTATTACTTATTCCAATACTCAAATGACTTCAAAACACTTAGTTTTGGTTATCATTAAAGTCCTTTAAGTAGCTATGAAAGTCTCTAACAATCACCTAAAAGGATTGGGAAACACTGGGTTGGAAACCACTTTTCAAAATCCCAAGGTGCTGAAAACAGGGGGTTGGCTGCAGCCAAGAAACCTCTGGCTGCAGCCAAAACAAGCAAGAAGGTTTCTGGCTGCAGCCAAGAATTTCTGGCTGCGGCCAAAACGCTCACAGAAACTTTTACGCTGCAGCCAAGGAAACTTCGAAAATTCATAATTAATTGTAGAAAAATCGAAATAAGGTGATCCCAAAGCCCATTGAAATCTATTTTAGTCCTCTTTATAGGAAAAATATGAACCAATACTGGAAATCACCATACAAATCCCAGAATTTCACAAAACGCATCACTACCCCAAAACAGAGTTCTGTTTCAATCCCAAACTTTGGACAATCATAACTCATAGAATAATAAACGAAATGACACAAAATATATGTCCATTTTGAAGCTTGGATGTGAAATTTAATACTGGAAAGTTTCACAATTTTCTGAAATCATTTGTTCATTCAAAACGCCAATACAAACAGACTGTCCAGAATAGACTTTCAATGGCAGCATTTCCAATTTTCTACCAAAGTGACCAATGGCTCCAAAATCAACAATCAAGCCTATTCCTTACACTAAAACACTCAAGGAATCCAATAAAAACATTTAAACAACCTAATTTCCACTATATTAGCATGCTTTGGTCCATGGCCACACTGAACACTAACTTTCCAAACTTTCCAATCTCACTCATTTCTTTCCCAATCAATCCTATCTATCCTATCTATCCATACACATTCCAAATAGACCATTTCTATTCCTTTAACATGCCAAAAGACCAATAACACTCATTTTCGAAAATGGTCAATAAATCCCAGAAATTCAAAGCTACCTCAAATGGCACAAAACTTAGATGGGTAGATAGGTTCCACTTACCTCTTTAAGTGACTTTTCAATTCTCCAACTTTCACAATCTCTTGAGGTCACAAACTAACACCAATGAACACATTACAACCATCAAAATGAAGCTCTCACTCCAAGGAACAACTTTATAGAAGGAAGTTTTGGCATTAGAGGTCAAGATCTTACCTTTTTGAAAGCTTTTCCTTCTCCTAGCTTCTTCAAAAATGGCGCAGAAATGGAGTGAAGAGAGAGATGAGATGAGTGTGTGAAGAAGAAGAAATGATGATTCCTTCTCCAAGCCCATGCTTCATCCAACGAAAAGGAGGGAGGGAGAGAGAGAAAACATTAAACAATTGGGGGTTTTGACTTTTCTCTACCTCTCTCATACTCTCATCTTGACATATGTCAATTCTTCATTGGCTCCCATGAAGGTAAACCACCAATTAGCTACTTTAATCCCTCCATTAGCCATTTAATCGCACTTCTCATTTTCCTATAGTTAGTAATTAATTTCCCATTAATCACCAACTTAAGGCCAATAATCCCATTCTATAAATTTTCCATCAATTATGACATATTAGATAATATTGTCACCAATACACATTAATTCCACTTTAATCCGATAATTATCCTCAATAATTATCATTAGGCCTTAATCGAAAATTGGGGCGTTACAATTCTCCCCCCGTTCAATAAATTTCATCCTCAAAATTTGATACTCCACTTAGGACATAAACTCTGGATGCCTCTTCATGACGGCTTCCGTTACTCGATTTGCTTTCTTTAAGGGTAATCCTTCAAAACCACTCATATCAACAATACGCTATAGGTCCGATTCACTCAAGAATCTCAACAGACCAATACTCCATGGTTCAATTTCTTTCTCTCAATCACTTTATTATTTCTTGTACTTGGAGACACCCTCACGAGTGTGTGATCTCCGATTTCAATCCTTAGAGGTCTTCACCTCACTCGATTACTATGATACGAACTATACTCATTTATTACGACTTTAAGCCTCTTCAACCATAGTCATTAAGTCACTTTCCCCTTCTGGGGATCACTCAAAGTACCACAGATTCACTGCGCACAATCGTCAGCTTTCACTGCCATCGCATCTCTCAGCTTTTGTTGTTTTCCACTATACTTTTACTTACATTATATTCACTTTCCCAACATTACCCTTACCCGTACACCCACCAATGACTCCACTAGTGGTAACCAGGACCTTTGGGTTTCAATAATAATATCGAGCCTCTCCGGAATCTCAATCTCTTCTATCCGAAGTACCCTTCTATCACAGTCCACCCTGCCTACACTCCACCCATATACCCCCTCCGAGGGCTCAGCCGATGGCAGTACGCTTGGCATGGCGTATACTTTCATTGTCACACCCCACCCATATCCCTCAACAGGGTCAGCTAGTGGTGGTGCGCTTGGCGTGGTTACATTTACACATTGCTTTACAGTCTTTACATTCCATATGGTACATCAACGGCCGATGGTAGGGATGACCAACGTCAAACCCTACAATGGCTCACGTCGACATGCACCTGCTGTAAGTTGCACTGTCTCGAGTTTCTACTCATTATAGTTCTCAAACATGTCACATTCACCACATTTGGGTTTCTATCTCTTTATCTATACTTTAGCAATGTTAAGGTGATTTAATAGGAGTCCCAAAGGAATCTCCCATTACCACTAACAATATTCACAATCTCTATTTGTTCATGCCAGACTTTGGCCCAATTCAATTCGAATCATTCCAAGCCGTATGACTTCTTATCTCAAGAAAACCCATCCATTGTGTGATTCATTACAATGCACCATCACTAAGAGCCAACCTTTCCATAACACTAGTCTATGAGTCAACATCATGGTGACTGCAGTCCATGGTTCATCGTCAAGGTGGCTGCAATCTAGGGTTTATCGTCACGGCAGTTCCACACTAGGGTTTGTCGTCACGGTGGCTCCACACTACGGTATCGTACTCTCCGTAGGTAGCCCTTTACGATCAGACTTCCCATAGGTAGCTTTCTCCGATCAGAACTCTCCGTAGGTAGCCCTTTCCTATCAGAATTCTCCGCAGTTAGCCCTTTCCAATTTGAATTCTCTATAGATAGCGCTTTCCAGTTGGTTGTCTCTATATGGAGGTATCATTGTATTGAGAACTCAGAAGCCATTCCCACATCCCATTCTCTGTCTTAACCTTGAGACTATACCTCTAGATTATTCACGGTCCCATCATTAACCATTCTCAGGTTAGTGGCACATTCTGGTTTCATAACGTTAGGTCAATATTCTACCACCAATGATCAGCACCCCTCTAGCTTGTACATAGCTAGTCGTGCTTGCACCTTTGATTCTACTCTTTTAATTCTCGGGTGAACCACATTGGTTCACCACATTGGTTCACCACATCCCCATCACAGTCAATGTATACACACAACCCTTAAACTTTATAGTTGATTCACTATCTCAACCATGAGACTATATTCCATAGCCACTCATTGTTCTATCAAGAACTATTTTTATTCAATCAGGGATTGCTCTATTATCACGATTTTTTTCCTTGCTAGAATAGCAACTAGCATCCTCAAGAAACCTCATATTTATTTCCAATACATTCCAACTTCATGTTCTAGTACCTCAGACCATCCAGGTCGGATCAGGTTCCCAAGAATCAGTTCAACTATTGAGCTAAATCCTTGGATCACATTTCAATTCTTAGGATCTCAACATTAACTGAGCTAGGAAATCACTTTCCCTCATTTCTACGGAGCATCATTAACTCCAACTTAAGTTCAATCATCTCTGCCAGCCTAAGGCACACTGGTCCCCTAGGTCTTAGGGCCTTCGAACACATAAGTCCACTATAACATCACTGCCATATAATATCATACAGCCTAGGGTCTCTAACTCAACATTTAGGTTCATCAGGAAATCTAGAACCTCAACATTTCATACATTAACAGTCATTTTTCTCAATCATACCAAATAGGTTTCGCTAAGAATCAAAATCAATAGCACCTACTTTACCCTTCACGGTATTTGGGTAATAACCTCAAAACATTACTGAAGGTTCAACATTATCCATCAGGTTCACGTGGTCTGAGCTTATGACATGCATCAGAACCACAGTGAAACCACTTCTCATTTCGACCTAAGCACTAATTTAGCTTAGACCTAATTCAGGCTTATTCCCAACCTTCAGTATCATTAGATCGAATTTCCTAGGATCCACAAACGATATGGTCACCTCTACTCATATAGCACCGTATATCGTATTCACATTCCTTTGACCCTACAATATTACTAAGGATCATCACTTAATATGGAGAGACCACAAAACCTTTACTATGCCTCCAATTGCCATATCCCATCAAATGGACCTTTCTGGCAGTATTCACTACAACAGAACTGTCCCAATTCAAAATCAATACCTATATTATCAATATCTCCATGAATCTAAGCCCTCTTTAAACCATCTAACTTAAATGATCATTGGTCATGGAGAAACCTCAAAATCATAATCACTCCTCAAGTCTCCATGACCTTACTAACTCAACCTCTCAAGGCCACCCATCTTAGGGTTTCCCTGAGTTGAGCACGCTTAACATTCGCGCACCCCTCCACAACTTTATCGAATTCAATAAACTGTCTGGAGACCAATCATTCCCTTATTCATACCTCAATCCTCTGATCGACACATCAGAGATCCAATCTTTATTATCCACTTTATGAGATTAGGTAGATTGTCCTTCAATTCCCCCACCTCTGGGTCCAATGGTCTGACTTTAGTGTGAACCATTCTGTCCTTTAACCTTACAATTGATTCACCCAGTCAGAAATCATAATAAGAAGTATACATATATTCCTTAACTCTTATACACCAACAATAACAAGAATATACATGTGTACACAAACCAACAATTATCAATCACTATCACTCAGGCACAACTAGGGCAACTATCCTAGCAATTCCTATAAATGCCAGGAAAACTGCTCTGATACCATAAATGTAACCCCCTTCGATAATCAGGCCGGGATTAACGTTTAAACATGTTTAACAATCAAATGAGAGATCCAGAATAATTTAAAACTTTTTAAAATGCTTGTACACATCGATCTCCATTCATTTCATTAATAAAACAATTGGCCTGTTTTGTCTGTTACATGTACATATCAGAGTACGACCATAATTCCCGACGTTCACCCGGGATAATAACATTTAATCCAAAATATTGTTTAGGGCATCGTCGCCCATATTAGTATCCATACCGGGGATTATCCACTTGTTTGCTTTTTGATCCACTTGCCCTGTCTAAAAATGTTATTTGGAAAGAATGAGATTCTAGAGAATCCCACTTGTTTGCTTACGCCACGCCCCCTTCACTTTATCTATATTCGAGTCCGGGCTTTCGCCACGTCCCCTTCACTTTCATTGTAATCGAGTCCGGGCTTTCGTCATGTCCCCTTCACTTTCACTCTAATCGAGTCCGGGCTTTTGCCACGTCCCCTTCACTTTCACTGTAATCGATGACTAATGCAAACAAGCAATGCAATACACATGATATAGGATAAAGTGTCACTACCTTGTTCTTTCCATTCTTGTTTAGGCGTATGCCTTCTATGTTTCGGGCAAATATCAAATCCTATAATCATTAAGGACGATAGGTTATTACTTATTCCAATACTCAAATGACTTCAAAACACTTAGTTTTGGTTATCATTAAAGTCCCTTAAGTAGTTATGAAAGTCTCTAACAATCGCCTAAAAGGATTGGGAAACACCGGGTTGGAAACCACTTTTCAAAATCCCAAGGTGCTGAAAACAGGGGGTTGGCTGCAGCCAAGAAACCTCTAGCTACGGCCAAAACACGCACAGAAGGTTTCTGGCTGCAGCCAAGAATTTCTGGCTGCGGCCAAAACTCTCACAGAAACTTTTGCGCTGCAGCCAAGAATTTCTGCTGCAGCCAAGACAACTTCGAAAATTCATAATTAATTGTAGAAAAATCAAAATGAGGTGATCCCAAAGCCCATTGAAAGATATTTTAGGCCTATTCATAGGAAAAATATGAACCAATACTGGAAATCACCATAAAAATCCCAGAATTTCACAAAACGCATCACTACCCCAAAACAGAGTTCTGTTTCAATCCCAAACTTTGGACAACCATAACTCACAGAATACTAAACGAAATGACACAAAATATATGTCCATTTTGAAGCTTGGGATGTGCAATTTAATACTGGAAAGTTTCACAATTTTCTGAAATCATTTGGTCATTCAAAACGCCAATACAAACAGACTGCCCAGAATAGACTTTCAATGGCAGCATTTCCAATTTTCTACCAAAGTGACCAATGGCTCCAAAATCAACAATCAAGCCTATTCCTTACACTAAAACACTCAAGGAATCCAATAAAACCATTTAAACAACCTAATTTCCACTACATTAGCATGCTTTGGTCCATGGCCACACTAAACACTAACTTTCCAAACTTTCCAATCTCACTCATTTCTTTCCCAATCAATCCTATCTATCCATACACATTCCAAATAGACCATTTCTATTCCTTTAACATGCCAAAAGACCAATAACACTCATTTTTGAAAATGGCCAATAAATCCCAGAAATTCAAAGCTACCTCAAATGGCACAAAACTTAGATGGGTAGATAGGTTTCACTTACCTCTTTAACTTTCTCAAAGTGACTTTTCAATTCTCCAACTTTCACAATCTCTTGAGGTCACAAACTAACACCAATGAACACATTACAACTATCAAAATGAAGCTCTCACTCCAAAGAACAACTTTATAGAAGGAAGTTTTGGCATTAGAGGTCAAGATCTTACCTTTTTGAAAGCTTTTCCTTCTCCTAGCTTCTTCAAAAATGGCGCAGAAATGGAGTGATGAGAGAGATGAGATGAGTGTGTGAAGAAGAAGAAATGATGATTCCTTCTCCAAGCCCATGCTTCATCCAACGAAAAGGAGGGAGGGAGAGAGAGAAAACATTAAACAATTGGGGGTTTTGACTTTTCTCTACCTCTCTCATACTCTCATCTTGACACATGTCAATTCTTCATTGGCTCCTATGAAGGTAAACCACCAATTAGCTACTTTAATCCCTCCATTAGCCATTTAATCGCACTTCTCATTTTCCTATAGTTAGTAATTAATTTCCCATTAATCACCAACTTAAGGCCAATAATCCCATTCTATAAATTTTCCATCAATTATGATATATTAGATAATATTGTCACCAATACACATTAATTCCACTTTAATCGGATAATTATCCTCAATAATTATCATTAGGCCTTAATCGAAAATTGGGGCGTTACAGCTTCACTCGAGCATTGAGGGGGCTCACTCGAGTGAAGTACCATATTTTCTCCTTTTGCTTCAGTTTTACACTTGCACTTCCACATGATTTGAGAAAGTGCATTTTCACACTTGCGAGTGATGTGGGTCCTCACTCGAGCACAACTCCTCCTACTCGAGTGTCCTTGTATTTTACATTAAGAGCCGCGTCTCTGGACAATACTCTCATCCCATTTTAGTAAGAGTGTGATTTTGCACTCGCAGGTGATGTGGGCCCTCACTCGAGCATACATACTCATACTTGAGTGAGAAGAATATTCTTCTGTAGTATACTCTTGTCTTCAGTACTTACATCAAAATTGAGAGAGTTATATTTCTCACTCGCGAGTGCTGATGTATCACTCGGGCACATGCACTCTCACTCGGGCATGCTAATGCTTCTCTGTTCTGCATGACTCTCGGCCAAACACTCACAGTCCCTCACTTTCATGTGCTCGAGTGCGAAAGAGCCTGATGCTCGAGTGCTAACTCTAGTGCTCGAGTGCATCAGTAGAACTGAAGCAATTTGCTCTCGGGCAAACACTTTATGTCCAACACTCGCATCTGCTTGAGTGCAAAATAGCTTCATGCTCGAGTGCTAGCTTTGTTGCTCGAGTGTATCAGCATAAGCTTACAGCAAACATCTCCAAACTTTGCCATATGCATTTGGTAACTTTGCAATCATTGTCTAAACTTGTAAAAACATACTTTGCACACAATTACCTTTTGTTATCATCAAAACTTGGAATCTAACATATTGTGCTTCTTGACTTGTCAATGCACTCTTGATGCTTGGTTGAGCACCCGGGGTTGTTGTAGGTGCAAAATACTTGTCAACCCTCCCAACCCCAACTGCTTTCCTCTTTGTGCCACTACTCTCATTGGATGTCCTAAGTGGATATGAAGCTATTGGCTAATCAATTTCCATATCATCAATGTTTTCTACATTGTCATTAGCAATAGATTTTTTCTTTGCACCCTCTATCAATGATTCTTTCATTCTAGCACGTATATCATGAGATACTTTCTTACAAGAAGACATTTGACCACTTACACAAGCTAGATGTTGCTTTAACCTATTAATTCCACCTCCCCTGTAACTTGATGCACATAAGAGGCAAGTAAAAGCATTAACTCTCCCCTCTTTTTTGACAGACTCATATTGCCAAGCAGGATCAATGTTCTTGACACTTCCTGTTGACTCTGTGGGATCAGAGACATTTGGGTTAAGGGTGTTGGTAGACTCTTCTGTAAGGGCAGTGGTGGTGGGGGGATTATCACTTCCTTCACCACTTCTGACCTCTATGAGCAAATAAGGAAGCAAATCCAAAAATAGGGTTTTTTCAATCAACAAAGGAAAGCAAACAAGAAACACCCAGTTTGATCACAAGCAAGCTACAAATTAACATAAAAATAGTGTCAGCCACCCACAAGCAAGAAAACAATCTCCATGCAATATAACGATCACAACCAAGCTACGAATTGTAATGAGCATACATGCAATATAAAAATCAAATAGAGGTGAAGGAAATAAAGAAAGCAAACTGAAATCAATCTCTACCACTCAAGTCTGTAACACCGCCGACAATGTCTCCCTTGTCTACCACCAGCGAGGGTTACACAATCAAACAAGTGACTAGGAACAGAGTCCAAACCAACACAATCTAAAACCACCACAAGAATGTCAGTAGGCATTGATGGAAGGCAAACATGAACAGTGTCCAAACCAAACCAACACAATCTAATCACTAATAAAAAAATGTAAAATACAAAGAGCTGAAAGGAAAAAATGAGAACTAACAGATGAAACTAAGGAAGAACCGGAGAACTGAGGCAAATCGACTTGACCTTTACCACCATAACCGTTGACGGTGACCAACACCGAGCCACAATCAAGCCATCAGACCATCACACACATGCGACCTTAATCGGAGTATTTGGGGATGGAATCCGATGGAACGATTGATTTAGGGACGGATTCGAGATGTAGATGAGCAGACGAGAGAGGGTTGAGTGTGATTTGGGACTTTGGAGAGTGAGCTATTGATGTCAAAGGAGTTTAGGGTCTAGTGCAGAGCTGCGAGAGTGAGAGGCCGAAGCAGCTGGTCCATTTTTGCCTTTTTCTTTCAATTATCAAAAAAACAAAAAACAAAACGGCTTCGTTTCAGATGCTGGAAGGGAAAAAAAAGTAACTCGGCCGACCCGCACAGCTCGGAGGGTCAGCCGAGTAGGGATGATAACTCTCTATATTTTAGTATATTTAAAGGATATTATGAAAATAATTGGAGAGTTATCTAAACAATTGGTGCATTATTTGGGGATTTTATTCTACATATCTTAGTTTTAAATTAGGATACAAATAGTTAAATATAAGAAAATAAATAAATAAATAATAATAATTAAAGGTTAAAAAAAAGAATAAAAACATTAGTTATTATTATTATGGCATTTCCTTTTAGATCATATTCTTTTTCATAATGCGTCATATGTAATATCCCGAATTTTGAGACTCAAGGCTAGAAAATAAGCCTGAGATTAGTGGATTGCTAAGCCCCAGTTTAGCAAGATCCTAAATTATGATTAAGGGTTAATGACTTCAAAAGTGGATGTGGTTAGTGATAAATAACCCTTTTGGAGAATATGATGTGATTTGGCACTCGAATGTGATTCGTGTGTGTTGTGAGTAGCGCCGAAACCCTGTATTTGAGTTCAATTGTGGATTAACATCCAAATTGACTTAGAATAGAGGGAAAAATTGAATGGGGTATTGTGTTGGAAATGGTGTCATAGTGTGTTTTGATGTCATTGAAATTGGTTTGGAACTTTGGAATGGAAAAGTTGTAATGTTAGGTTTTGAAATGTGAATTGTGTTGACATGTTGAGATTGTTGTGAAAACATGTCAATGAGATATGAATTTGATTGATTTGGTGTTTCCAATGGATTCCTTGTGAAAATTTATGTGGGAATAATGTTTGGTATGAAAATGGGACCATTGGAAGCAAAGATGCAAAATTTGAAATTCTGTCCAGTGAAACTCTATTCTGGGCAGTCAGATTGTGTTATTGTTTTGAATGACCAAATGGTGTCTAACAATTCTGAACCTTTCCAGTATTAAAGATCACATCCCAAGCTTCAAAATGGACATATAATTTTTGCCATTTCGTTTTAGGAACTGGGAGATATGACTGTCCAAAGTTTGAGGTCCAAAATGGACTCTGTTTTGGGGCAGTGATGAAATTTGTGTAATTCTGGAATTGTGTGGTGATTTATAGTAATGGAAAATATTTTTCTAGTAAATAGGACTCAAATATCTTTCATTTGGATTTGGGATCACCTCATTTCGAGTTTTCTAGAATTAGTTATGATTTTTTAAAGTTTGGGCAGAAAATCTGCCAGAAAATCCGAAAATGGGAATTATGACATCATCAAAAAAAAGATGACATCAGCATGGAAATTAAAACATTTTCTCATCATCTTCAGCTCTCATTTTTGTACTGAACCAGCAGCCAAGAGAGAGAGAAATTTTGAGAGCTTTTAGAGAGAGAAAGAGAAGAGAACTTACAAGGTAGGTTGATTTCTTTGGTGAATTCGTACCTAATGCGTATAACTTTGTTCCTAAGCTTCTCTTCTATGTTATGTAAGGTGTTTGAAGCACAAATCTTGGTGTTTTGAAGTTAGGGTTTTCAGACACAAGAAGGAAAAGCTAGTAGGAGCTTGAGGTAACTTCCAAACTCTTGCATATTGACTATTCTGGCTGTTATAGACAATTTAATCGGTGAAATTTTGTCGGATTGTCTTTGTGTGTAAAAATGGAAAATGGGTTGTGGGGGCTGTTATGCTGCCAAAATTTGTACTAAATGGTAGTTGTAACCTAATAGAATAGTCAATAAAGTGGTTAGGAGTAGAAAGGAATGCATTTATGGAGCCGAAACCGAAAAACCCCAATTTTCCTCGGAATACTTGAGAATTTTGGGCAGCTCTAGAAATGGGTGTTAGAGTTGGATTTTCAATAATTTGATGATTCCATTGAGTTCAGGAGCGAAAATTAGGTGGGGTTATAGTTGGGCACTTTTTCGGAAAAGGGCGAAAAAGCATAATTACGAAAACGCCCCTAAAACCCTTAAAGTGGGGCTGTCAAGGGTAATTTTGTAATTGACATTGAATTTGATAATTTTAAGTTCGGAAATGGATTCCTTGGGCAGAAATATGTAAGAATAGCCCATGTCAAAATTTCAGGAAAAGTACAGCCGGACCGGGTACGGTGGGGCCGGATCGGGTCCCTGGGGGCATTTTAGTAAATTTTCAATATAGCCTCATATAACCTCTAGAAACACTATGGAAGTGTCTAAATAGTACATTTGACATTGTAGGATCAAATGTGAAGCCCCGAGTTACTGGCACGCAAATCGAGGAGAAAAGACTGGAGGTAGGGGATGTAACGCCCCAATTTTTGATTAAGGCCTAATGATAATTATTGAGGATAATTATCGGATTAAAGTGGAATTAATGTATATTGATGACAATATTAATTTATATGTCATAATTGATGGAAAATTGAAAGGATGAAATTGTTGGGCAATTAGTTAGTGATTAATAGAGAAAATTAATTACTAGCTAAAAGAGAAATGAGAAGTGTGATTAAACGGCTAATGGAGGGATTAAAGTAACTAATTGGTGGTTTACCTTTATGGGAGCCAATGAAGAATTGACATGTGTCAAGATGAGAGTATGAGAGAGGTAGAGAAAAGTCAAAATCCCCCAAATTGTTTAATGTTTTTTTTCTCTCTCCCTCCCTCATTTTCGATGGATGAAGCATGGTAAGAGGGAAATAATCATCATTCTTCATTTCTTCACTCCACCTCCATCTCTCTCTCTCGTCCTCTCTCTCTTCTCTCTCCATTTTTCTGTCGACATTGTTGCAGAAAATAGAAGAAGAAAAGCTTGCAAAAAGGTAAGGAAAATGGCTTCTATTGCTCAAACTTCCTTCTTTAATGTTGATCCTTGAATGAAGAGCTTCATTGTGATAGTTGAAATGTGTTCATTGGTGTTAGTTTGTGACCTCAAGAGATTGTGAAAGTTGAAGAATCAAGAAATCTCTTTGGCAAAGTGAAAGAGGTGAGTGTTATCTCCCTTTTGATATATATATATTGTGGATATTGGTGAGCATTGATTTTCTGGAAATTTCTGCCCTATTTTCAAAAATTAGGGTCTTAGTGAGTTTGGCATGTTGTGATAATGGAAATGGTATATTATAATGTCTTTTGGACAAAGGGATTGGTTTGAATCATTAAAAGTAAAGTTTGGGATCTTTGTGTTGGTTTTGGTGTGTTGATCAAAACAGGGCATGTGGTTAGATTGTGAATTTGGTCATTTTGAGGTTACCATTGTGTTCCTTGTGGAAAATTGTATGAGAATATGTTTGGTTAATGATTTTGGAGTCATTAAACACTTTGGTAGAAAAGTTGGAAAATGCTGTCAATGTGAACTCTGTCTGGGCAGTTTATTTGTGTGGACGTTTTAAGTGACCAAATGATTTCAGAAAATTGTGAAACTTTCCAGTCTTTAAGTTCACATCCCAAGCTTCGAAATAGACATATATTTTGTGTCATTTCGTTTAGTATTCTGAGAGTTATGCTTTGCCAAAGTTTGGTACAAAAACAGAACTCTGTTTTGTAGTAATGTTGGGTTTTGGGTGATTCTGTATTTTTGTGATGATTTTAAGTTATAAGCCATATTTTTCCTTGAAAGAGGACTCAAATACCTTTCATTTGGCTTTGGAATCACTCCGTTTCGAGTTTTCTACAATTAGTTACGGTTTTTCGAAGTTCAGCCCAGAGTCAGGAAATTTCTGGGCCGCGGCCCAAGAGTGGCTGGCCGCGGCCCAAACCTTTCTGGTCTGATTCGGGCCGCGGCCCACGGGTGGCTGACCATATTTGGGCCGCAGCCCAACCCTGTGTTCCAGCACTTAGTGTTTTCGAAAAGTGACCTTCAACCTTTTGTTTCCCAACCTTTTAGGGGTTTATTAGAGGCATTTGTGGCTTCTTAAGGGTCATTATTGATAACCAAATCTAAGTGTTGAAGAGTTAATTGAGTATTGGAATAGAGAATAATGTTTCGTCCTTAATTATGACTTTAGGATTTGATATCTGCCCGAAGCATAGAAGGCCTGTGCCTGCTTAAGGAAGGAAAGACAAAGGTAGTGACACTTTATCCTATATCATGTGTATTGCATTGCATGTTTGCATTAGTCATTGAATACAGTGAAAGTGAAGAGGACGTGGCGAAAGCCCGGACTCGATTACAGTGAAAGTGAAGGGGACATGGCGAAAGCCCGGACTCGATTATAGTGAAAGTGAAGGGGACGTGGCGAAAGCCCGGACTCGAATATTGATAAAGTGATGGGGCGTGGCGTAAGCCCGACCTCGTATATAGTGAAGGGAACGGGGCGAAAGCCTGGTCTCGAATATTGATTGCTGCATTGTGATATATGTGACTTGCTTTGTATATATGCATCATATAAATAAACTGTTGCTACTGGGATTCTCTAGAATCTCATTCTTTCCAAATAACATTTTTAGACAGGGCAAGTGGATCGAAAAGCAAGCAAGTGGCAAAGGACAATTAGGACTGCCGGCGGTAGTCTTAGTTATATATTTTGGTTTTATATCGAATTGGTTATCATTTTGGATCATTGTAAACATATTGAATCAAATTGTAGTGCTATAGTTTTGTGTAATCCCCGGTATGGATACTGAGATGGGCAATGATGCCCTGTATAAACCTTTGGATTAATGTTATTATCCCGGGTGAACGTCGGGAATTGTGCTTACTCTGATATTGTATATGTAACAGACCAAACATGCCATTTGTTTTAATGAATGAAATGAATGGAAATCCATTTGTACAGGTGTTTTAAAAAGTTTTTTTTAATTGTCTTGGATTTCTTATTCGATAATTAAATGTGCTTAAACGTTAATCCCGGCCTGATTATCGAAGGGGGTTACAGGGGACTTACCTTACTTGCATGTATTTGATATCTTTGCTTGTATAGTGATGTATGTGATTGCTTTACTTGATTGTGTAGAGCATATTTGTATAAATGAAGCTCTGTTTCTGTTTTGCTGTGGCCATAGTTTTGTTACATGAAACATTGAGCATGTAGAAATGTCATTATGGGGCATGCATCTAGATAAAGCTAACATGTCATACACATAGCATCTATCATGCATGCATTATGGTATCTGTTTCCTACTGAGATTCTCTCGAATCTCACCCTCCCCTACCAACAATTTAGACAGGGCAAGTGGCTCGTGGAGGGAGTGGCTAGGACTCCTTCGAGATGAGAGTTGGTAGTTGGTTACCAATGAGTTGTGAAGACTGTATATGATTCGGTTGAATATATGGTTATGAATTTGAGATGAGATTGTGTAATCCCCATTTGAAGAATTGTAACAGGCAATTGTGCCCTGTGTATCTTTAGCGAAGGTATGTACCCGGGATTGCCGGGATGATTATGTTGTGCACTCTGATATTTATATGAATGTGATTTATCTTCGCGTAATAATTGTATTCGAAATGTGAATATGAGACCAAGTTAATTAGATTTTAAAAAGTATTTTTGAAAACCCTATCTCAAGGAAGGGATTTTAAATGAGTTTTGATTATTATTGGTCTCTATTTCATTTTAATCGTGTATTTCAGATATAATTATGGAGGGGGTTACGTCATCTGCTAATATGCCACGGCCTTTCTTTTTAATAGGATTTTGATTTGATTTAAAAGGGAAGGAGGCTAAGGAAACAGAGGTGACACCGTTTCGACAAAAAGGCAAAATTGGAGACCTAATTGAAAAGAAAAGAAAGGAAACAAAGGCTACGGTTTTGGGGGACTGAAGACATAGAGATAGCTGCAATATGAATTGAGAGATCAGTGGAGAAAGAAAAAAAGGGAAAGCACCCGCAATACTGGAGGGGAATTCATCAATCATCATCTTCAGAATCGCTGGACCTAAGGAAGTGAGAAGGAGCAGACTTAAGAGAAAGAAAAGAACACTGTTCTTCCTACCTTCATCGCAGAACCAGAGTGAGCGGGCGAAATCTAGAGACAGCGACTAAAGACATAGTAGAGGCAGTAGTTGTGACGCAAAACACAGAAGAATATTGTAGTGCTGTGATTTCTTTCCCTGTTCCTTATGGTTTTGAATTCTGAATTTGCAATTGTTGTCTGGACCTGGATTAAAGTCATGTGTGGCTAGTTGTTTTTGAGTCTAGAGTAGCTATGAACTAATTTGAGAATTTGAGCATGTACGAATCATTTAATTGTGCTAGTGTTACTTTTTGTTTACTTAATCTTGTATTATTTTATCTACTTAGTGCTTGATCACAATTAAGTATGAATTTGGGCAATTTAGATTAGCCTTGGAAGAGGGATCTTAATTGAACCATAGGATTAAGTAATGTGGGATTAGAATTTATTCTAATTTGCCAATAGGATAGGAATATACCTATTGGACCCATATAATCATATTAGAGTGAATTTGAACATTTATTGCCTCTTGAGTAAATTAGTTAGGAATAACAATTTTAACTTGAGAGAGGGGTATAAGTGATTGGAAGATATTTATATCCATTAATACTCTAGATTAACCAATTAACATTAAGTGCTTTTAATTGGGTAAGCACATGCTCTAAGACTTAAAGAAGGGATTAGCCATTCTAGGTTGTTTTTATCAATTGAAATCTTTAAATCATTAGATTTGTTTCTTTTGCATTTGTTTAAATTGTCTTTCAATCTCTTTCTTTGATTTGCTCAACTCAAATGAAAATGGGAATTTTAATTTCTAATTATCTATTACCTTGAATCTCTGTGGGATGACCTTAATTTGCTATTATACTATTTCTACGGCCCGTATACTTGCGGTGCTTATTTAAAATTTAGTAGCATTAAGGGACCGGTGAATGAACCGGATTGGCCAACTGGCCGATTTGCCGGGTTCTGGTCCGGGTTCCTCAACCATGCTATCATGTCAATGAAAGTTATAATTATTCAATTTAATAATTATAAAATTATAATTTTATATAATTATTAAACATTCTACAAATTTTAAAAAATGACTTAAATAAAATAAGGATAAAGTTGTTTATATGGAAATATTTTACCTCCCCTCCCCTCATCAACCAACCAAGATAACATTAAAATCCCTCCCCTCCCCTCCCATCAATCCAAACGAGATATAAATGTATCACCTAATTTATAGTGCAAAATTAGGACCGGTGGAGTATATAAACTCTCTCTAATCCTTAATTATGAATATTTAATAATAAATTTATACAAACTAATTTTTTTTAAAAAAAAAAAGTATCTAAATTACCTTCAATAAAAGTCATTGATTAGATGAGTTTAGTTAATTGGTAAATAAAATTTTCAAGTTAATAGTTAGGGTGATGATAAAAACTTACTAATATTTTAAACATAATTATCATTTAATCCTTAATATAAGACATATTTATCTAATTTAGGGAGATTAAGCAATATAAATAAATGACTTAATTATAACGCATGTGACATGATCTCTCTAAAATACTTATGTATAACTTTATATTATATATATTTTGTAAGTTATGCAAATTAATTTAGAGAAAATGATAAATATAAGCCACAGAATGAAAAAAGATATTACATTTAAAATCAAAATTCACACTCAAACTGCGTTCTACATTTATAACCAGAGGAGTATATATTATATTATGAAACATATTAATGATACTTCATAGAGAGAAGCGTCCATAGTTAGTGCTAGACAATATTTCGAGCGGCATTGCTTTCAATAATCAATAGGAGGATGGATGTATTTATGAAAAAGAGAAATGAATAGGAGAGGTACGATCCTTCCTTGCAAAACTCGCATGGCTGGCATCAATCCGGACGTGAGCATTGAGCAGAACGTGCAAAGCAATAATACGCCTAATTAACTTGACGTACCATTACCAACCTTCCTCACTTGGCTTCATGCGCTTTGTCCGATCATGAACCTTCTTAGTTCATCCGCATTTTACTTACAAATTTAATTTTATTCGGCAATTCTGAAAACAAGAAACGGTAAAGTGGTCCCCACCAACGGAATACCTAATATAATTATATGAAGAAATAGAGTTTTCTGTAATTCAATAAGAAAAATATTTGAATAATTTTAGTTTGCTTTGAGTTTATTTGATGTTCTAAATTAAATTACGTGTCAATGGTTTAATTCGGGGATATGGAAAGAACTAAAACAATTTTTTAGCAAACATAACAAAGTGAAAATCTGTCCCCTGCAGAGTCCACCGAAAAAAGCAGAAGATAATAGTCTTGAAAAAATAAAAAATATATTATACTTAAATTACTTTTCAATGTCTTAAGTTCGAGCTATATTTTATTTGATCGTTTTCCATTCCATACGGTTTTAAATATAAATTTAAAGGAAGTAAAAAATTTAAATGCTATCAAAATGGATAATTTTAAGAAAATAAAAATAATATTAAAATATCGTTTATCTAAGAATCGATTGAATATATAAATACACACACTCACTTGATAAGGGACCAGAGCTCTGTACATTTGTAATTTATATTAATCCTACAATAATATATGAAACATTGGTTATCATTAGTTAAATCTATAATAAAAAACAAGAATCCTAAAATCATTCATTTTTCTCAATTTAATTTTGTTATCTGGAAAACAAGAAGAAGATTTGCTTAGAAGATTATGCATGTGTCGATCATATAAAGTATATAGATAGAGTATATATAGGCATCATTAGTTATTATTCCTTCCACTCCTTAATATAATATTCACTTTGTAGTTCAATTTCTTCATTAAAGTAATCATACATTAAGGATCAGACTTAGTATTTTTTTGTTGGCCAAAGACAACAGTAATTATTAATATCTTGTAAAAATCGCCCAATTAAATGCAATCAAGATTAGTTCAACTCTCATTGTTGTGAGTGGGTGGATCTGATGGACAGTACCTAAAAAAAAAAAGATTAATGTCCTTCTCGGAAATACTTAAAATACATTATTCTCTGATATCCAACATTTTGCTTTAAGATTTAGATCCCTTGGCTTGTATTCGCGGAGAAGGGTGCTCAAGAAAAAAGAAGTGTGGGACTTAATTGCGTGTAGTGTGAGTTTAACATATAGAAGAGATTTATTAGCCTCTTTACGTGGCATCATATGATCTCACGCGACCTTTTAGACCAAACCAAGTCCTTATAATTATTTCATAAGCCTCTCAGAGCAGGTTTAAATAAGAAGTAACGACGTGCAAGTTTTTCACTTCTTTATTTTCAAGGGATGAACAAAGCATCTTCAAAAGGTTCATCATTTATCTTCTCTCAAAACTTAGTTGAAATCCTTTGTTATCAGCTTGTGTCCAAACACACCCAAAACCCAGATTATTTTCAATGGATGGGCACGAGCTTTTGGGCTTTGGATTCATAGTGATTGGTTTATGGCACCTCTTCAACCACATCAAGCTCCATGCTCTTAGTCCCACGTCTTATGGTTACTGTACTACTTTCTGGTTTCCTATTCCCAAGTTCAAATACTTAGAGCTAATCTTCGTCATGGTAAGCAGCTCAATCTTCATAGCCATGGAACTTTTCATCTCTCCCGCTCGTCACCAACCGTTCGACCCGGATGGAAGCATCCCCACCACACATCTTCACAACTTGGAACACTCTTCCATGTCCATGGCTTTTTTCATCTATGCTTTGTTCGCCATAGCTCTAGATCTCACTTCCTGTAAAGCTCAGAGAGAACTAACCCAATTGTTAGCTGCTATAGCTTTTGTTCAGCAATTCCTTCTCATTCACTTTCACTCTTCTGATCATAATGGACCAGAAGGCCAATACCACCTGCTGGCTCAGTTTCTGGTGCTTGTTTCATTGGCTACAACTCTTATAGGAATTGGCTTTCCAAACAGTTTCTTAATTAGCTTCTTGAGATCGGTTAGTATAATGTTCCAAGGTGTTTGGCTCATGGTTATGGGGTTTATGCTTTTTACTCCTGGCTTGATTTTCAAAGGGTGCTTTTTGAACCATGAAGATGGCCACCGTGTAGTGAGATGCTCAAATGAGAAGGCTCTTCAAAGAGCCCTCTCGCTGGTTAATCTTCAGTTCAGCTGGTTCTTTATTGGGGCTGCCGTTTTTTCTGTGTCGTTTTACATGGTTTTGGTGAAGCACTACCAAGACAAGCTGGCATATGGTCGTTTAGCTGACGATCCGAATGACGACATTGAGTCTCAAAAGAGAAGTATACAACTTGTTGGTAATATAGTGGCTCATTAAACTAGTGAATTCGGTATGTACATGTTTGTGTTTGTGTGCATGTGTGGAGATCATTCGATTATATACTAATTAATTACACGTATTTTGTTATTGAATAAATCTGATGAATCCAATCATATTAGAAATACTAATTTACCACGCTGATTGTGTATATATAATTTACACAAACATATAGTAACAATACGGTGTACTTTGTTTGTTTTTGGCCCAAATAAGAAAAATTGGGCAAAATTCCCTGATTGGAAAATTTATTGCCTTATGTTACTTGAAATTCGGGAGAGCTGAGGTCTTTCAGAAACAAGGGTGAGGGAAGAGTGTGCAAATGAACTTCTTTATTGTGCAAATGAGTTTCCCTATCAGGCAAATGAACTAATGTGCAAATTGGCATCCTTGTTGCGCAAATGAACATCCCTAAAGTGCAAATGAACTTCCTTGTTGCGCAAATGAGCATCACTATTGATGATGAAATAGCCCTTGATGAAAACATTCAGAAGGGTGAGGGAAGAGTGTGCAAGTGAACTTCTTTATTGTGCAAATGAGTTTCCCTATCATGCAAATGAACTAATGTGCATATTGGCATCCTTGTTGCGCATATGAACATCCCTAAATGCAAATGAACTTCCTCGTTGCGCAAATGAGCATCACTGTTGTGCAAATGAACATGCCTAATTAATGTGCAAATGAACATGACTAATTAATGTGCAAATGAATTTCCTAATTCCGCAAATGAGCATCCCTATTGCACAAATGAGATTTCCTACTGTGCAAATGAACTAATGTGCAAATGACCCTCCTTATTGTGCACATGACCCTCCCTATTGTGCATATGAACATCCTCACTAACTGTGTAAATTGTGGGCCCCAAAATCAGCCTTCGGACTCACCCAAAAGGCAGGCCCAATACAAGCGGGCCCATGCAAGCCCAGTAGGATAAGTCCATCGCCACTTGGTTAGACTGCATGGTTAAACTCACTCCCAGGCACTTCAACCCGCAAATATAGCAACTTCCCTTGGACTTCGCTCAGATCCGGAAATATAGGATCTGACTAACTATGACGAGGGCTCTATAAATTGGAGTTATTCAATCTGAAAGATCCAGTGTTCAGGGACCCGGACCGGACCGGCCGGTCCGGCCCGGAACCCGCCGAACCGGTCACTAGACCGGTCCGGGTCCCAATTTTTAAAAAAAAAATTTTTTTTTTAACTTTTTCCTTTAAAATTTCATACTATAAGCCTAAAATTTTCAATTACTCACCGGTTTGGTCCCGGTTTAACTCTGGTTTGGCCCCGGTTTGACCCACTGACCCTTAACCCAATACCCCGACCGGTTCAATACCCGGTCCGGGTTTTAATACCTTGGAAAGATCACATTACAAGCTCGCCACTCTTCTCTCACCTCTCTCTTTCATCTACTCACTTGTAGTACTTCTCACAAATCAATAATATGATCACTCTTTATTTTCCTCTTGCTTTATTATGAATCATTGGCTTATTTACCAATCCCTGCATTGTTGGTACCCCCTTTTCATTTAATTTCCCCTTTTTGCGAATTATTGTTTTCAACAATATGGCACCGACTGTGGGGACCAGCAACAGATTTCGAAGGGATTACTTTGCTCTTACTCACCTTTGATCATTCATCATAACTGACATGCCCACCATGGAGGATGGACATACTGACTTCCAGGCACATCTCAACTAATTGGCTGCCTTGATACACGAATAGACTTAATAAATTTCAGCCCAAGCCAGGTTGGTCGCGCATCAGTAGGAACAACTCCAGCACCTGAATAGTGAGAACAATGCTATACGGGAACAGCTAGCTTCCCGCTCTCCGCAAGTTCAACATGCTATCATTCCACGTATGCCATCATTGGGAACTCCTATGACAAACCAACCAAGGATGGTAGGTAATGTAACTCCAACTAAGAATAATACTGATGAACCTAATAATGCAAGTAAGTCAATCGTATCGACTACACTAGCTGGTGATGCGTCTAGACCGATAGACCAACCTGCAACAAACAACCTACCAACCTCTAGAACGTCTGACGATGAAAAGTGGAACCATAGATTCCAAGCCCTGAAAGTAATGATACTCCGGCTCCCATGAGTGATTTCTCCAATGAAGAAGAGCGCATCTAGTACCTTCGCTAATTCACCATTCATAGATGACATCATATTGGTTGAAATGCCGAAGAAGTTCACATTTCTAAATGTATGGCTCTATGATGGTTCAATGGATCTGAATGAACATATGGCACAATACCAGCAGAGGAAGCACGCTGTAGTCATACCTCAAGTAGCAGGTGAAGCCTACATGTGTAAGGGTTTCAGATCTAGCTTAGTCGAACCTACGTTGAGATGGTTTACCAACCTACTAACCAATTTAATAGAATCATTCACGAACCTAAATGACCTACTTGTTCATCAATTTTCTAGTAGCCAGAAATTGGAAAAACAACCCAACGAACTTTACCGGGTCGTTCAAGGAAAATGAGAATCATTATGAGACTATGCTGGCAGGTTCAACAGAGAGGAAAAATCAATATACCTGACTATGACCCTCAAACCGTAATTGCCGTGTTCTATAAAGGTTTGCTTCCAAACTCTAATTTGTGCAAAGAACTGACCAAATACACTTGCCACACCATGGATGACGTACTAGCAGAGGCTAGGCTCAAATCAATTAGGAGGAAGATGAAGTAAATGCCAATCAGTCCCACACCGAAGACAACAAACCATTAGATAAGAGGAGTTGTAACCGATGATGAACCAACTATAATGGGAGAGCAAAGTCGTACCCAGTGACGAACCTAGGGAGGAGCCAGTCTAACAATGTATCAACAACTCCCAACCAAGCACTACCCCCAAGGATAGTAGACTACAATTTCTTTGTTAGCTCTGGTGAGTTAGTTTAGACACTTACAAAGATGGGAGATGTTGTAAAATAGCCTTCTAAGATCGAAAAGCTAGCGAACTAATAGGATAGGTCTAAATGGTGTGAATTCCATTCTGACCATGACTATTAGATAATAGACTGCACTACATTAAGATTAGAAGTGTTTGAACTACTTAAATGAAGGCACCTGACAAACTTACTAACCAAGAAATGTAAGTCTATTTTGTCTAACAATGCCACTAACCATATAAGTCTAGCACTAATAGGACTACCCAAGAACCCTCGAAACATCAATTGTATCATAGGTGGCTCAGAAATAAGTGGTGCCACCTATTCTTCAGCAAAGTAGCATACCAGGGTCTTGCCACTAGAAGCGACCAAAAGACGCTCCAACTAGTCCAAGGGGAGCCCAAATCTCATTCTTTGATGACCAATAGATGAGTTGGACTAACCCCACGAGGATGCACTAATAATATTTGTCTATCATAGTAATTTTGAAATTAAACATGTGTTGATTGATCCAAGAAGTTTAGTTAATATCATATACCTAGAAACCATCAAAGAAATGGAGTGGAATCCTAGATTGTTCAAGCACCATTTGTACTAGTCTTTGGTAATGGCGCAACAGAGAAGACCATCTGAGAGATAACACTCTTGACATACGCAGTAGGCTTGAATCTACTATTCAAATACCAAGGAATGGATTGTCTATTGGCTTACAATGCGCTACTGGGAAGGCCTTAAATCCATAATATGAATGTTGTACCATCCACCCTTCATTAAGTAGTGAAATTTCAAACACCTTGGAGTGTTCAAGAGAGCATAGGGTAGCTAGGGAATGCTACCAGATGACACCAAAACCAACCAGCAAAGCAATTATTAGACCTGTCTGCCATAGAAAATACCAGACTATCCACAAGTAGAGGAGCTCGATGAAGTCTATGTCGACCTGAACCAACCAAAAAAGAAGATGTATGTGGGGAGAACTAACACAAACTCTATTGAGGAAAGTTAGTCTCATTTTTAATCAACAATGCTGATTGCTATGCCTAGTCCCACATAGATATAACATGTATAGACCCTGAAGTAATAATACATAGACTGAACATCGACCTAACATACAAACCAGTCAAGTAGAAACAACGTAAGTTCACACCAAAACAAAACAAAATCATAAACAAGGAAGTGTAGAAACTCTTAAGCATATGATCAATAAGGGAAGTGCAATATCCTGATTGAGTGGCTAATGTTGTCATCATACCAAAAAAATGGTAAGCACTGGGTGTGTGTTAACTTTACTAATTTGAACAAGGCCTATCTAAAATATTCCTTTCCCCTACCACATAACGACTCACTGGTTAATGCCACGTCGGGGCACGAATTGTTAAGTTTCATGGATGCCTTTCCAGTTTTAATCAAATACTGATACACCCTGATGATCAAGAAAAGATAGCCTTCATAACCGAACGAGGCATATACTATTACAAGGTCATGTCATTTGGACTAAAGAATGAAGGAGCAACCTACTAGAGGTTAGTCAATTGCAGGTTCGTATAACAAATAGATAAGACAATAGAGGTCTATGTCGACGACATGCTTGTCAAGTCCCTCGAAGTGGACCAACACGTAGAGCATTTGAAGCAGGCCTTTAACTTACTACGTAAGTACAACATGAAGCTGAACCTAGGAAAATATTCATTCGGGGTGACATCTGGTAAGTTCCTGGGATATGTGATGTTGTATAGGGGGATTTAAGCCAACCTTAGTTAGATAAAAGTTGTGCTCGACATACCCTCTCCAAGGTGTGTCAGAGATGTGCAAAAATTGGCAGGCCATATAGCTACTTTAAAAAGGTTCATCTGTAAGTCATTGAAGAAATGCCACTTATTCTTTGATATACTAAGAAAGAACAAAAGTTTTGAATGGAGCGATGATTGTGAAAACACACTACAGCAACTGAAACAATACCTAACTAATGCTCCATTGTTAGCAAAGCCAAGGGAAGGTGAAACACTCTATATATACCTAGTAGTCTCTCACAGAGTAGTTAGTGTTGTCTTGGTTAGAGAAGAAAAAGGAAGCAATGCCCTGTTTGCTACACCAGCAAGGCACTCCTAGATGCCGAAACCAAGTATTCTTAACTTGAAAAACTAGCTTTATCACTTGTATTTGCATCCATATTTTTAATGTCATCCCATTAAGATCATCACCACTTATCCCTTAAAAATTGTGCTACACAAACTAGACCTGGTTGGTAGGTTAGTTAAATGGGCTGTAGAACTAAGTGAGTTTGACATGACTTACATACCATATACTACCATAAAGTCATAGGTCTTAGCAGATTTCATAGCTGACTTTAGTCCCAACATACAACTAGATGCTGATAAAGAACTCCTGTACATAAGTGCTTAAAACCAAGACACTAGCTGGACATTATTTGTCGATGGTTCGTCTAATGTTAAAGGAACAAGACTAAGTATAGCACTGATCTCCCTTAATGAGGATACCTACAACAATCTATATGTTGTGGATTCAAGGCTACTAACAATGAAGTAGAGTATGAAGCTTTAATTGCAAGCTTACAGTTAGTTAAGGAACTGGGAGTAAAAAAACTTGAAGTCAAGAGTGATTCAGAATTGGTGTTCAGGCAGCTGGATGGTTCATACCAAGTAAAAGACATACGCATGCAGATGTACCATAAGCTAGTTATATCCCTAATAAAGGAGTTTTAGGAATTCAAGATAATGCAAGTTGGCAGGAATGACAACCAAGAAGCTGACGTACTAGCCAATCTAGGTACGTCTATGCAAATCGACCAACCAAAGATGGTACTGATTGTGTACCTACAATTCCCAGTGATCCACCCAAGAGTAGGTATGGTGTTATCAAGTAACTTAATATGGGATTGGAGATCTGTAATAACATCCCTAATTAACCCTAAGCTTAACGTGATTTTCAAAAATTTGACTTTGAAATATGTTCCTTAAATCAACAATGCAAATTAAGTAAATAAGCATCTTAGGTCCTCAACCGTCTAGCGAAAGAATGCAATTATATATTTTAAGTAAATTCACATATAGCATGATGTAATAGGAAAAATTTCCTAAAGCTCTCACATGAAAAAAATGTTAGAAGTAATAGGATGAGATCATTTTCTCAGAACGTAATAACTACCCACCTTACCTACTAGCACCACCTGTGGGGGACCAAGTGGGACTAATATACAAAAATGTCAAACATATAGATTAGGTAGAAAGGCAAGTAGATATAAATAGTAAGAGGTCAAGTAGATATAATAATTAAGAGCATGATTATATCCATTCATATTCTAAGAGAACATTTACTCACAATACAATATACTATTCCACAAAATGTCATTATGCATGATTACTCGTTATCTTTCATTAACCCCAAACTATCCTTATGTTATTGGACTAAACCCCTTAGCTAAGTACTTTCCATGTTACTAGGTTACTTTGAGAAGCTCTCTGGAAGTGTGATGTAGACCGGCCAAAGTACTATAGAGCACACAAGAGACCATGGGTTCCTTTAGTAAGGTAACTGTCCTCGGGAATATGCCCAGCCCTGAGAGTGGTGCATAATAATCAGCTAGTGGCTTGCCACATGGTATTCAATTTTTATCAATCATAATCCATTCACTAAATCTGCCATATATATCACATTATTCTCAAGGGGTCTTCTTATTTTCATGCTCATGCATTCAAGTTCATAACATAGAATCACCATGTTCCAACACAGGCATATATTCTTTATCTAGTTAATCAACAATATTTGAGCAATATAGAATCTCAGTGCATCACATACATAACACATATATTCTTCAAGCCCATACTTAGAAACATATCACACCAGTAATTCAATTGCCTATATAGGGCTACTCACGAGGCATGAATCACAAAGATACCAAAAACAGTTCAGTTTACGTATCCAGACCTATAGTTGTCTCTAATGATTCTACAAATCAATCTATCCAATCCTATGATTCACACAAAGGTCCCACAAGGCATTATTGGTCATAAATTAGCAAGGTTCATGCAAGTTTTACTCATTCTAGGCTAGTGAAATTTAAAAAAAAACACCCACGAGCAATACTGATAAGTAAGATAGATATGACCATATTACCTAGTATTCTTTAAGTTCCAACAAGGAAAATCCTTATCCCAAAGCTCAAAATAATGAGAAACTTAATTAATGCAAAGTCTTTTAGCAACATTAGATGTTTATAATTTCTCCTCCATTGAGTTACTCAAAATTTCCTACGAGTAGGAAATGTTATATTAGAACTATATTAGATTTAAAAATTGGGATCAATAGAGCAGTAGACTAGCCTTGTCTAACATTTTTGTGATATCAATTTGTGATTTGACCTTTAGAACCTCTAGAAAACTCATGAATCTATGACAATTCCTATTTTTCAAATAACAGATTCAATGCATTATAAATTACTCTTAACTGAGGCATCAAATTGAAGATCTCACCATTGGCTATTCCAAACCGGATGTCTCAAACATACTCAAGATCCAAAGGTGGACTTAGTCAGAAATGTTGATTCTTTCCTTTAGGGTTTGTTAACCACGTTCCAAAAATTCATTCATCTTCCAGGCTTTGTAACTCATAACCCATAATAATAATTTCTAATCCAACCGTTCAAATTGATGGATTAGATGTCTTGGATGAGTTATCCACATTTCAGCCCAATTTAACGATTAACGAAAACACAAATGACATTTTTTCGAGGCTGCCTCCATTATATGGGAAAATAGAAAAGTTGCACCTTGAATCCATCTCACTACTCCTATATATAGGCTCTAAGAACTCCCTCTTATTCTTATTTAGTTGATGTAAGACTTCTGAATCTCTTTTATTTTATTATTTATTTAATTATACACACATAATTAAAGTTAAAATTAAATACTATCATTTAACCTCTACTAACTTTATTATTTTATCTTTTAAAAAAAATTCAATGATAATAACTACTTAATTATATATTTTTTTATTAGACTTTATTTAACTTTAATGTTTTAATTTATTTTAGATCTATCATTCTTATTTAAACCATTATTAACTACATTATATTTACTGCTAAATGTTTCCTTCATAAGATTATCTAAGTCTTATGAATGAAAATTTGGGATGTTACAAGATCCCTCATCCTACGATATTTGCAAGACAATGTACTCCCAGATGATAGAACCGAAGCTTGATGCACAAAGGTTTGTGTTGCACGATTTTGTATCTTGGACTAGAAGTTATATGTAACCCATGCCTAATAAACCATAATTATGATTCAAAAATGCATAATTAAAATGAATTAAAGACCGACGGATAATTAAAACTCATTTCAAACTCCCCTCCTTATGGTAGGGTTTTCACAAACTCTTTCAAAATTTCAATCCTATTCTGATCTCAAATTCAAGTTTCGAATATAATTACCCTATGCAGTTGAATCACATTCATACATATCAGAGTGTACAAAAAAAATCCTGGCAACCCTCATGTTTCATTCATTCGCTAAGGGTTTACAGTTTCCCATATAGGGGATTATACAAAATCATTCCACATATATACATTAATCCCAAATCAAAATGGATAACCAACAACCAACATCAAAGATCTCTAAGGAGTCCTAGCCTCTCTTGGTTGTCCATTTCCCTTTGGAGTCACTTGTCATGTCTGTAGGTCAGTTCGTGGAAAGAATGAGATTCAAAAGAATCTTAGTAGTAACAAGTCACTCATACAATATATAAGAACACAGCATGTAAGTAAATCACAAACAGCAATAGCAGTAGTAGCACATTGATACATGACTTTTACCATAAACGATAGCACTCATGGCTGTATACACAATGCGATAGCTCTCACTGTAATCACAATCATGACAGCTTATACTGTAATCACAATAACGACAGCTTGCGTTGTATAACGATAGCTTGCGCTGTAAACGACAGCTTTCGCTATATAACAACAACTATCACTAGCTGTAACCCTGCAGCATCAGAAATTATCACAAAATAATGATACAACACACATACAATGCATTACATATAGTATAGGAGAAAGAGTCACTGCCTGATTCTTTCCGAACGTGCTTTGGCATAAGTCGCTCACGATCAGGGCAAGTGTCGAATCCTACAATTCCAAATACACCATTTAGACAATTCCATAGTGTTTCTTGGGGTTATATGAGTCTATAATGAAAATTTACAAAAATGCCCCCGGGGACCCGGCCCGGGCCTGTCGTTCTTGGTCCAACTGCACTTTTCCCAAAATTCTAACCTGGGCTATCCTAACATATTTCTACCTAAGGAATCTATTTCCGGACTCAGAATTATCAAATTCAATATCAAATTACAAAATTACCCTTGGCAACCCCATTTTAAAGATTTCAGGGGTGTTTTCGTAATTATGCTTTTTTGGGCTTTTCTGAAAAAGTGACCAACTGTAACCCCACCTAATTTTCGCTCCTGAACTCAATGAAACCATCAAATCATTGAAAATCTAACTCTAAGACCCATTTCTAGAGCTGGCCAAAATTTATGTGTTCTCCGGGGAAAATCGGGGTTTTACGATTTCGGCTCCGTAAATGCGTTCCTTTCTACTCCTGGCCACTTTATTAACTATTACATTAGGTCATAACTACCATTTGAACCAAAATTGGGCAGCATAACCCTTAAGAACACACATTTTCAAAATTTAAAACCAATGGCAATCCGGTGAAATTTCACCTATTTAATTGCCCACAGCAGCCAGAATAGTTAATATGCGAATGTTTGGAAGTTACCTCAAGCTCCCACTAGCTTTTCCTCTTCTTGGCTGAAACCCTAGCTTCCCTAACACCAAATTTTGAGCTTCACAACCTTAAAGAACAAAGAGGAGTAGCTTAGAGTCAGAGTTATATGCGTTAGGAGCTAAATAGTCGGAGAAATCAGCTTACCTTGCGAAATTTCTTCTCCTTTCTCTCTCTAGAAATCTCACACACTCTCTCTCTATTTCAGACCTGATTCATGTCATTTTTTCTGCCAAGGAAGGAGATGAAGTCTTATTATATTAGCTTATTTCATCCTTTATTTATTTAATAATTTTCCAAAATAAAAAATTTGAACTTTATGTACATAAATTCCATGTACAGGTAATCTTGCTCATTAAGCCCAACAAATATTTTCTTCATCATGCTACATGTAGGAGACACCTAGGGGTCCCTCCCTATGGTCTCAATCACCTTCACAACTTGTCCAAGTTACGTATACACGTAAAGTCTCAATTTTGGTCAAAATTACATTTTTGACCAAATTTTTCATAAATTCATATTAAATTCATCAAAATATTCTAAATATATTTTTCCCTTTTATTTCCTTAATTAATTGAAATTAAATTCAATTAATCAGAAAATAATTAATGTTGTGATAATTTGGCAAAATTACGATTTTGCCATTACCTTTCTAATCCAATTTCTCTCTTATTTTTCTTTGGCCAAGTTCTATCTATTTTTGGACCAAATATTTTGTCTAATATTTCTTCATTTTTTGACCTTAATATTGGGCTTTTTAAATCACCCAAATTAATTCCATATTTCTTTTTGCCCAATTTCTCATGAAATTGAACATTTATAAAATTCATAAATTATAAATTCATGAATATTCACCATTTTATTGAATTTCTCAAATAATTACAATATTTTTTATGAATATAAAATTTGGGTTGTTACATTATACAAACGATCCTACGCTGGACCACTCCTACGGTGTGTTAGACCACAAGAAGCCAACTATGTCCTCAGAAAAATACATGAAGGGGAGTGTGGTGACTATGCCAGCAACAGGAGCCTAATACGTAAAGTTCATTGGGTTGGATATTATTGGCCTACCATGTGCAAAGACGCTACAACACTAGCCTATATAATAAATATTAACAATAAAACTAAATAAAAACAAATAATAAAAAAATAAAGTCAATACATTACGGTTATTAACAAATAACCGTTATATATGCCCTCAACATATATTACGGTTCATAGCTAAACATATATAGTGCTTGCATATATGATAGTTTGAAATCGTAATTTATGGTCGATAATAACTATCATATATCAATAATTCTATAGTAGTGATGATTATATGGATCCATGAGATATATTTCTATGCTAATGGCTAATTAAAATAAATTTTAATTCCACATTACTCAATCAAATGGTCCAATTATGATCCCTTTTTTAATGATAATCTAAATTCCCTAAATTCATACTTAATGTTGATCAAGGACAAGCACTAAGTAGACAAGAAATTACAAAACTAAGTAACCAAAATTAACCTTTAAGTATCATCTATTTTTTTGCCAGAACCTTGAGCATAATCAAACAGTGCAAAACAATCTCCAATCCACTAATAAGTTCATAGTTACTCTAGGTTATGTTGTAAGGAAAAATTAGTTACACATCTTTATAATCAATCTTAATTCAGCAAGAAACAACCCAAAATCCATAATCATGTTATGTGGAAAAAGGAAAAAGTGAACAAAAGATTTAGAAATTTCTTCTCCCCTCCTCCTCTTCATTGTCAGAAATGAAGAAGAAAGGAAGAATCACCAATGAACCAGCTCGCGTCCTGAAGCTCTAGCTCTTTTCGCTCAACCTCGATGAACCCAAGACATCACTGATGAAGATGAAGATTACCAAGCCTCTCTCTCAAAACACGTCTCTGATCACTCTTCGATGGCGTTCTCCTTTGGTCCGTGAAACGATGATGAATAGTGTTCCCCCCCCCCCCCCCCCCCCAAAAAACCACCCCAAAAAAAATCGTGGCTTTTGCTAGGTCTCCAGGTTCAAAACTAGTCCTTTGCTTTTCCAAGCAGCATCGCGTCCTATGGCTGGAGAAAAAAAGAAAGAAAATTAAAATAAAAATATAACAACAACAACAACAATAATTGAAAATCCTTTTATTTCTTAAAAATTTAATTCATATTATTTTTTAAAAAACTATGAAATTTATATTTTGTTTATTGAAATCCCTAAATAATGCACAAAAATTGATATCTTATAAAAATTTCAAGTAAATTCTTTTTAATTTACCATTTATAACTCCCTAAATACACCAAAATACATCTCAAATATAACCAAAATGGGAGTTATCACACCTCACATTTGTATCAAATCTTGTTCTCAACATTGGTAAAACAATCACAGAAAATCATAAAAGCAAAATTTTTAAAGCCAACATTACAACATTGGGAGCACTTCAAACTTTTAAGAGTGAGTTTTCTTCTAAAACTTTTCGATCTTCCAAAAAATGAAAGTTACAAGGTAAATCATTTGGAAAAGATAAATTACATTAGGATGACCCTCACTAGTCAAGTTTTTGCTCTCTACTCTCAAGATGTTTAAAGGCTTGTGTTTCACTCTATTCATCTATTGCAACTCATATACCATAGGGTTGGATTCTCATCTCAATCTCTACTCTATATATGGTCCCATTACACACTCAAATCAAAAGGACTTTTCCAAGGGTTATTATGAACAAGGTAACATAATGGAACAAAAATGACAAAAGGAGGAATACTTTAATTAGTGCCAAGAATTTCAATGAAAAACATGAAAATAATGAAGGGATATTAACTCAATGGTAACAATCTCTTAGTCTCTCTTTCTTTGTTTTTTTCTCTTTCTTGTTATATCCTTTTTCTCTTTTCTTTTTCAATTTCTCTTTTCTTTTTCACTATTTACAAAAATCCACATAGCATTATTTCTCTTATTCATCAATCCCTTCACAGTTTTTCTTTGTTATATCACGTACACTTAATAAAACAATAAATGAATGAGAAGATAGGGGGAAATTGCATTAACTCAAATAAATGGCTAATTAATCAATGCAATTTTTCTTTAATGAAAGTTTAGGCTCAAATGGTTGAAACAAAGGATTCATGAGATAGGAATGGACATTTGGCCAAACTAGCTATAAAATTAAATGCCTAAATTATTTTTGATCATTCAAAAAGATTTTTAAATTTTAAAAGAGATTCAAGACTATGAGTTCTAGAGATGAAATTGCAATAAATATACCCTCTCTTAAAAGAAATGAATATTTAGCCTCAATTCCTCACTAGTCTTTGACTTCCTAAAATTAATTACCAAAGCCAAATTCTATACCTACCTACTAACACTCTAAGAAGATAAAACCAAATCCTAATCAAACTCAATTCTTTCAAGATCAAATCAAACCAACTTTCAGAATATTCATAAATCAAATCCAAACTTCCAAACCACAATTTTTTTGTTCAAAATTTTTCGAAAAATTTTCTCTATATGTATAAAAGCAAAGAAGACAAGTTATGCAAACTTAATAGTATTAGTTATAAATTTTTAAAACTTAAAAAAAAAACACAATTTAACAAGTGAATATATAGTGACCCGAGAGTCATGTAAAGTTTTGAAGTTTTTTATTTTGTAAGGGTTCAGTTGGATCGCAAGTGATTCTTAAATGTCTAAACAAATATGATAAATGACCCCAACATACATAAGGTTCGACATATTCTAACATTAATTCATTTTTTTCTTAATATAAACAACTCATTTGAATCACATGAGCTTACATTCTAAACAAGATCTGTTCCCCAAAATAATTATTTACATTAGGAAGCTCTTGTCGAGTTGAACAAAGTTTATGAAGGAGGTTTTGTGATCGAGAAGGGTTACAAGTACGAAATCAAACTTAAAAGTGTGAAAATTTAAAAAAAAAAAAGACACGCATACTCTTTCTCTTGTGTGGGAAGGTAGAAGAAAAGGGGATAAATATTAAATAGATGTCATTATTACTTTTTTCATGTTTACAAATAGATGTCATTATTACCTTCAGTTTATTACTTTTTAAATAATATTTTTCTTTCGTTTTAGTTTTAAATCTACCTGTACTCTTATAATCAAAATACCTTAAATACTTTTATTTAATACCCAACCTTACTTATTTTCATTTTTAAAGAAATTATGACTTAAAATTAAGTTCTTAAAATTTAGAGAAATACTTACATACTCCAGGAGCGTCACCTCATCTGTACTCTGACTAATAAAAATACAACAAATCATCTTATTTTAATCTTATATGACAGATAAATCATATGGAGAAATTCAAATTTTATGATTTAAAACCTAAACTTCTTAATTTAGAAGGGAATTGCACTTTTTGTTTCTCTAAATTTAAATTTTTTTTAAAATCATAAAATTTGAATTTCTCCAAATGACTTATCTGCTATGTAGGATTAAAATAAGATGAGTTGTTGTATTTTTATTAGTTAGAATACAGATAAAATGACGCTCCTATAGTATATAAGTATCTCTCTAAAATTTAACCCATGTTGTAACGGGAGATGGGTGTCTCCATTAATTTCCCTTTCCATTTACTCTTAATTGAGTATATCTACCATTAGATCAACTTTCAATAGTTGAGATTTATCATTATAGATTTTTATTATAATGATATTCTTTACATATTATTAAATCTCAACCATTAAAAGTTAATTTAATGGTAAATACCCTTAATGGAGAATAAATGGAGAGGGATATCAATAGAGACACCCTTCTCCCTGTTATAACAAGAAAAAGGTTTGAATAATTTTCGTTGCTTTACGTTTATTGAATGTTCTTAATTACTTTGAAATGATTTATGTTCGTGCCGAAAAAAGTAGGTTTGTTTAGATGATTAATTATGCATGCTTACCATAGTACCACATAGAGTATAGATAGAGTATAGACCACATTGGTTATTAACATCTTTTGAAAATCTACTAATTAAATAACGTAATCAAGGGTATTAGTTCAACTTTATTGTCCTGACTCTTGAGTGGGTTGTTGGGCATTTCCCAACTGCCCTCAAAAGACTGTCCATTACGGAAATACTTAAAATACATTCTTCTAACGGTCTTACCCAACATTTTGCATCCATTTTCACGTGGATTCATATCAACCAAACCAAGTCTTTTATTTCCAAGCCTCAAAGCAAGTTTATATATATAAGGAGTCACTATGTATAAGTTTATCGGTTATCTATTTTAAAAGGATGAACTAAGAAGCATCAAAAGGATTCATCATTTCTTCTATTTCAAAACCTCATTGAAATCCTTGTTATCTTGTGTCCAAACCCTACATTATTTTGAATGGATGGGCACGTAGTTTTGGGCTTTGGGTTCATATTAATTGGTACATGGCACCTCTTCAACCACATCAAGCTCCACGCTCTTAATCCCACCACATACAATTACTGTAATACTCTCTGGTTTTCCATCCCCAAGTTCAAATACTTAGAGCTTATCTTCATTATGGTTAGCAGCACAATCTTCATATCCTTGGAACTTTTCATCTCGCCCTCTCATCACCAGCCGTTGGATCCGGACGGGAGCATCCCCACCACACACCTTCACAACTTGGAACACTCATTTATGTCCATGGCTTTTTTCATCTACGCGTCATTCGCCATAGCTCTAGATCTCACTTCCTCTAAAGCTCAGAGAGAACTAACCCAACTGTTAGGTGCTATAGCTTTTGCTCAGCAACTTCTTCTTATTCACTTTCACTCTTCTGATCACAATGGACCAGAAGGCCAATACCACCTACTAGCTCAGTTTTTGGTCCTTGTTTCTTTGGCTACAACGCTCATAGGAATTGGGTTTCCCAAAAGTTTCTTAATTAGCTTCTTGAGATCGGTTAGTATAATGTTCCAAGGTGTGTGGCTTATGGTTATGGGGTTTATGCTTTTTACTCCTGGTTTGATTTTCAAAGGGTGCTTTTTGAATCATGAAGATGGTCACTATATGGTGAGATGCTCTAATGAAAAGGCGCTTCAAAGAGCTCTCTCGCTGGTTAATATTCAGTTCAGCTGGTTCTTTATTGGGTTGGCCGTTTTTTCTGTGTCTTTTTACATGGTTTTGGTTAAGTATTACCAAGACAAGCTGCCATATGGCCGTTTAGCTGATAAGCCGAACGATGGCATTGAGTTTCAAAAGATAAGCGTACAACTTGTTGGTAAACCATAGTGAATTCCTATGCACATGTTTGTGTGTGGATCATTCGATTATATAATTGATTACATGTATTTTGTTTCTGAAAATAAATTTGGTGAATCCAATTGTCAGATTAGAAATACCAATTTACCCTGTTGACTCTGTGTGTATATATAAAATATGTTACAATAGTAATAGTAGTACCTTTTTTGGTTTTTGAATAAGGTGCAAATTTATCCAAAAGTTTTTCCTGAGGAGCAATGTTGCTCTTGAAGTTTTTTCATGTTCAACGTTACTTCAAAAGTTTCAAAACATAGTTATGTTATCCCATACCGTTAAAACACTAACGTTGACTATTAAAAAAATTAAAATTGACCGTTAACTTTTTAACGGTTAAGGGCAACATTATTCCATTTTAACATTTCTACCCAACATCGAACCCAAAAATTCTGGGATAATATTGCTCGTGAGCGAAAAATTCCGGAACAAATTTACACTTTAACCTTTTTGTTTTTTCCCCAAATAATACAACAGATGCTATCAAATAGGTAGCGTTTTTTTGAATATATTTTTAAAAGTTTGTTTGTCACACCCTAATATTTAAAATTTTAACAGGGAAGTTAAATGATATTTTAGAAGATTAAATGAGAAAAGTTCTAATTATAAATGATTTTTAGACCATACGTCAGATCTGAAATTTTTTTTAAGAAAAAACCTATGACATTCAAGAGCTAATAAGTAAAAGAAAAGGAAGAATACAGTCCCTGTAAGAGAAAGAGAAAAAATTTAGATGGAACAAAAGATGTAATTATAAGAAGTTTTGGAGCGAAAGTGTAAATAAGAGAACTTTTGGGAGTTTCTGGAGTTTATGAAATGATTTATTTCTTAAAACGTGGAATATATACAAGTTTAAAGCAAGCTTTGGCGAATTAAGAGGTTATTTTTACAAAAACAATTCTGGAAAAAGTAGTTCCAAGTTAATTTTTGACATAAAAATATTAGTGAAGCTCTTTCACAAGGAAAACGAATTTTTGAAAGAGTTAGATTGCTATAAAATTGTTTTGGAATTAATTAAGTGATTTTTTTTTGTTGGTTGCCCACCCGGTTCACCAGAGCTTTGCCCCGACTATATCCGGATTCGACCCGCGTCACGTACCTGGCTATGGTGGGAGAGTCTCCCATTAGAAATTTTCTCCCAATGGTAATTAAGTGATTTGATTCCAATAAATCTTGAGAAAATACCACCATTTCGCTACCATATAAGTCCAAAATTCATTTGGATCAAATTAGAGCCCAATTTGGAGGGCAAGACAAAAGATTCTCCCACTATCGGTTCGGCCCACAAGTGCCTATTTGGTGGCGAGCTTGAGTAAGCATTTTGCCAACCTGACAAAGTGAAAATATTTCCAATGCCACACCTTCTAGCCCATGCATTGTGGCGGGCTAGCAAGTCCACTTTGTTTCAAAAAATATTAATATACTTTTGTTTTATTTTATATGCAAATAGAATACTTCTTTTACCTCTTTTTATCATACCATACTTATCAAAACAAGAAAAATGCATCACCCAATATCCTTTTTGGGTTTAGACAACTGACTCACGATGAAGGGGGAAAGGGGAAGAGAAAGGAGAGAAGAGAGGGAGAGAATGAGAGAGAAGGGAAAAGGGAAGGGAGAGAGAAGAGAGGAGAGGTCAGGAAATACCAATTTCTATCCAATATACAACTTGAAACTCTAACTCTATTTATAGAGCACTAAAATTTTTTAAAACAATAATAAAACCATATATCAAATCATAGTCATAATCATAGGTAATAAAGACAATCGCATAGTATTAAAAGATACAAAACTCAAATAAATCTTAATTCTAATGGAAAAATATCATTATTCAAATTCCTATTGGATAACCCTATATATGAAAAGAAACCCTAATTATTTCTTAATAACATAATCCACAATTTCTATCCCTCTTGAAGAACTTTGTTCTTGATGAGTTAAAAGTGATCCACTAATCCAAGGAGGGAAGTATGGGAAGCAGTGCATTGATAAGGAAATCCCTTCCATTGGGTGAGGTATAATAAGAGGAAACCTTGGAAGCAATGAGCAACTGGATCTTAGAGAGCAAATGGAAAACCTTTCTAGCAGACAAGGAATTGTTAGGGTGACCTATTCAGCAATAGGGAAATCTTGGGAGGCACAACTTGCTAGTGAGGCGGATGTGCATTATTAGTAAGTTGACTTTCGCTAGTCATAATTTGAGAGGGGGTCACTTTTACTAGTATATAGATGTTAATTAACCTGATCACCAAGCAAGACCTCTTCACTATTGAGATCAAATAGATAGAAGTTATTACCAATATCAGTCACAAGAGTTTTCATTTAGGTCTATAAGAGAGCAGGTGATGTTGGGGTTAGTATAATGTTATTGTTGGAATATTTATATGAAGGGTTGTATAGGGAGTTATAACACTAAAGCTCACTAAGGTTATGTCTCTTTGGTTCCTAGAGACACATATGAAAGGTCATGACCAAAGTGTAATATCCCAATTTTTGATTATGGATTTAATGGGAATAATTATGTGTTTTATGGCAATATTAATTAATATGCCATGATTAGTGAAAATTGAAAGAATGAAATTGTTAGGCAATTATTTGGTGATTAATAGAGAAATTAATTACTAGCTAAGAGAAAAATGAGATATGTGATTAAGTGGCTAATTGGTGACTTAATTTGTGGAGAGCTAATAGAAATGTGACATATGGCAAAAGTGGGTATGATGAGTGTAGGGGAGAAAAGCTAAATGGAGGGAGTATGATTATTATCATTTCTCTATTCTCTCCATCACACTCCATCTCTCTTCTCTCTCTCTCTCTCTCTCTCTCTCTCTCTCTCTCTCGTTTCTCTCTCTTTCCCTTCTCTATTTTCAGTGCCAATGGGCGCTTAGGAGAGAGAAAGAAAAGCTGGATCTTGAGGTAAGCAAATGGCCTCAAATGCCAAAATGCTCTTCATTAATATTGATCATTGAGTTAAGAGCTTCAATTTGATGGTTGTAGCTTCTCCATTGGTGGTGATTTGAGAAATCACGAAAATTGGAGGTTGGAGAATCAAAGAATCTCTTTGAGAAAGTTGTTAAGGTAAGTGAACCCAATTTTTCTATCTATGTTTCATGCCATTATATGAAGTTTGGAATTTTTGGTATTTATAGCCTTGAATTCGAAAATACTGATCATTGGGTAGTTTGGCATGTTATTGGCATAGAAATAGGTGTTTGGTATGAGTTTTGGATAGATAGATGGATTTGGGATTGAATGATTAAGTTTGTTAAGTTTGGAATTTTGGATGTTTATATTGCCCTAAACCAAAGCATGTTGATTAAGTTTGTATGTCTTGTACTTTTCTTAGAGGAAGGCAGAATCTTCATGCTGGGGATGATCTTCTTCTGTTACTAAGGGTGTGTAGCATACTCATATTGCTGGTTGCTGGAATAATCCTGTTGACTAATATAATTATACTGACAAAGGTAAGTATTCTAATAGTGACGTTGCTCAACATGCTCGTAACAAATAATAAAGTAAAGTGGCACACCGTTAGCACACCTATAACAATGAGTAATGTACCTATCATGATCATGATCAACATGCTTGTTGTAACATCCCAAATTCTAGGTTGTTCGTCGAGGCAAAGTGTCAAAACAAGTGTTTCAAGTTAAGGAAGTTCACCACGGTGAACGCATCAAAATGAGCATTTCATTAACAGGTTTGCTTCGATGAAGGGCCATATTTGCCATGGCAAAGGCATGAAAATTAAAAATTCATTGTTAGTGTCACCAAACCATAAAATAAGGTAAAAGGTATTTATAGGAGGGAGTCTTTCAGGTAGGGCACTAGTTTCATAAATGTTTTCTTGCGTTCTTGAAGATCTAGAGTTACCGGTATGTAGATACAACCCTCTTTGATTAATCTATGTTCTTGGCTTCCTTAGATATGGGGATTTAAACTAGTTTTGAATCTAGATTTGGGGGTTTTCATAGGAAACCCCTCTAGGCTCTTTTGGGTTCAATCAGAGTTTATACTTTAACTTCAAGAGGCTATCTAAATAGTTTGGAAGGCTCCAATCAGAGATCTGTTTCTAATTGAGCATGGCTTAAGTAACTCTAAGGGTCTATTTGGTTTGAGGGGAAAGGAGGGAAGTGGAGGGATTTGGCTATCTCAAAATTTTAGGAGGGGAGGGAAAACTTTCTAAAATTTTCCCTTCCCTCCCCTCATAATATAATGACCCAATTTGGGATAAAGGGCTAATTATGTTAGAAGCGATGTAATTATGGTTGAATTCAATATGAATACGTCTTAATCAATGCCTAAATCTTATATTTATGATTAAGTTTGGATTAATATCTAATTGGGTTAAATATAGGGAAAGGGCGCATGATTAAGTAATTAGAGTGATATAGATTAGTTGGATGTTATTTGAGTACAATTGCCATAATCAAGGGAAAAATGGTAAAATTGGAAAGTTATCGACCAATTGGTCAGTTACTGAAGAGAAAACTCATAGGTAACTTGAGACCAATGGTTAGGATTGTTTAATTAAGAGAGTGGGTGTGTGTGTGCATGTGTTATGTAAGGTTATGAAAGGAAGGATAAGATATTGCCAAGTGTCCATTTGTGAGCCCTTGGATCAAGTCAATGTTTTAACTTCTTTTTCTCCCTCTCTCTTCCTCTTAGGTCGGCCTAAAGGTCTCATGCACAAGAAAATCTGATCCCATCTTCATTCTCTCATCTCTCTCTTCTCCACTCGATTTTCATCCAAGCTTGGTAGGAAAGAGAAAGTCAGTGGTAAGGATTTAGCTTGTTTAGTGTCCTCTTTAGCTCTGTTAGAGCAAGCGTTTCACCTAAAAGGGGGGGTGAATTGGGTGATACTAAAAATTTCTTTGCAAATATAAAACTTGATGGTGAATATAAGGTAGTAAAGAGTAAGAAGAAATATCACTGAAGTGTACACCAGTAAAGAGTAAGAAGAAATATCACTGAAGTGTACACCGGGAGTTATACTTGTTCGGCCACAACCACTTTGACCTACGTCCAGTCCTCAGAGTATCTCTGAGAGTTTCACTATAATTTCCAAGATTCAGTGGGTTCTTGGCACCTCGGTACAAGCAAGTTCCTTCACCTGGACACTCGCTCCCCCTTACAAGTTGTAATCCAATCCCAACTCAAGGTTCCGCAACCTTAAGTTACCTCAATAACAAATATTGAGTTTGAATGAAATATCTCTCTTATAGAGTGAATAAGAATCACTGAAGTACAGAATTACAAGTATGTGTAAAAACAGAGTATTGAGCGTGAACTTGATACTACGTTCGTGTGTGTTCTCATTGTTATCTCTGTTTGGATGTTCCCATATATATAGATGTGTTGATAATGACCGTGGGAACATTTTCTTCTTGCCCGTTGAGTGTGCGCAGCCACTGTTGACTTTTCCATATTTTGAAAAATATCCATTTGCGGTAGGTGGCGGTAGGTAGCATTTGAACGTTGCATTTGACTTTCCTTATTTGGTAAGATCTCTTCATTGTTTATCTGCAAATATGCTAAGAATACTAATACAATGAAAGGTTAATCATATAGGAAACAAATCAATGAATGTTGGAATGATTTATGAATTTCTGGACTTGGATACTTGAGTGGTCCCTCGAGTATTCATTAAGTTTACTCGAGTGGTTACTTGAGTATCTTCGTGAAAATATTGATAGAGAGCAAGTCTATAAATGAACATCACATTACTCAGGTAGTGCATGGAGTAAACAAATTTACAAACCTTGGAAATACCTTTTTACTCGAGTACTCACTGGAATATAATACAATTTTCTTCACAGGTTACTCGAGTGGCTACTCAAGTGGTCTTTCAAATAACCTTCAGATTACTCGATGCTTTACTCCAATAATGTTGGCAGGATTTCAAGGCCGAGAGCACTTCAAGTTTTGCTTACCTGTTTACTTGAGTACCGCCTCGAGTGAACATCTATTTTCTGCATAGCTTACTCGAGTAAATACTTCAAGTGCATTGTATATAACTCTGCAGATCACTCGATTACTGACTAGAGTAATCAAGTTCAAGTCTTTGACATAGAACATTTTAATACCTGCATACTTGAGTGGTGCCTCGAGTGAAGTGTGATTAGAATATTTCAGATTAATCGAGTATTACCTTCAAGTTTTGTTTACCACAGTGATATACTCGACTTTCTCCTCAAGTAACATTGGCAGGATTGGAATGCCGAGAGCAACATATTTCTTGAAGCAGGGGACTCGAGCACTGACTCGAGTAACGTTGGCAGGCCGAGAGCAACTGGAAGTGATTTTCCTGATTACTTGAGTACTTACTCGAGTAACGGTCGTAGGTGTAATATCCCGAATTCTGAGACTTGAGGCTAGAGAATAAGCCTGAGATTAGTGGATTGCTAAGCCCTGATTTAGCAAGATCCTAAATTGTGATTAATGGATAATGACTCCAAAAGTGGAGGTGGTTATTGATAAATGAACTCTTTTGGAGATTATGGTGTGATTTGGCACCCGATGTGAGTCGCTTGTGTTATGAGCAACGCCAAAACCCTGTATTTGAGTTCAATTGTGGATTAACATCCAAATTGACTTAGAATAGAGGGAAGAATTGAATGGGGTATTGTGATGGAAATGGTGTCATGTTGTGGTATTTAATCATTGGAATTGATTTAAATTGGATTGGACACATTGGTTGCAAAACTGGAAATGCTGTCCATTGTGAATTCTGTCTGAGCAATCTTCTCGTGTGGATGTTTTTACTAGGAAAATGATGTCAGAAAATTATGAAACTTTCTAGTCTTGAAGTTCACCTCCCAAGCTTTAAAATGGACATATAATTTGTGCCATTTCGTTTTGGGAACTGGGAGATATGACTGTCCAAAGTTTGAGGTCGAAAATGGACTCTGTTTTGGGGCAGTGATGAAATTTGTGTAATTCTGGAATTTTGTGGTGATTTCTAGTAATGGATGATATTTTTCCAATGAAGAGGACTTAAATACCTTTCATTTGGCTTTGGGATCACCTCATTTTGATTTTTCTAGAATTAGTTATGATTTTTCAAAGATTGGGCAGAAAATCTGCCAGAAAATCCGAAAATGCCAATTTTGGAATTATGACATCATCATAATTAAAGATGACATCAGCATGGAATTAAAAGCAATTCCTTCATCTTCATCAGCCATTTCCTGACGCCATTTGAGAAAGAAAAACGTGAGAGAGAGCTTGGAGAAAATAGGGAGAAGGAAGGAGAAAACTCGCGAGGTAGATCGATTTCTTCGGTGAATTTGTACCTAACGCGTATGATCCTTCTCCTAAGCTTCTCTTCTACATGGATTAAGGTATTTGAAGCTTAATTTTGCTGTTTAAAAGGGGCTAGGGTTTCAGCCAAGACAAGGAAAAGCTAGTGGGAGCTTGAGGTAACTTCCAAACTCTTGTGTATTGACTATTCTAGCTGCTGTGGGCAATTTAATCGGTGAAATTTCGCCGGATTGCCATTGGTTTTAATTTTTGGAAATGGGTTTTCCTAGGGGTTATGCTGCCCAAATTGATACTAAATGGTAGTTGTAACCTAATGTAATGGTTAATAAAGTGGTTAGGAGTAGAAAGGAACGTGTTTACGGAGCCGAAACCGAAAAACCCCAATTTTCCCCTTAAAACCCATATATTTCGGCCAGCATTGTAAATGGGTCTTAGAGTTGGATTTTCAATGATTTGATGATTCCATTGGATTCAGTGGGCGAAAATAGGTGGGGTTACAGTTGGGCACTTTTTCGGAAAAGGCCGAGAAAGCATAATTACAGAAACGCCCCTAAAACCCTAAAAGTAGGGCTGCCAAGGGCAATTTCGTAATTTGATAATGAATTTGATAATTCTGAGTCCGGAAATGGATTCCTTGGGCGAAAATATGTCAAAATAGCCCATGTCAAAATTTTAAGAAAAGTACAGCCGGACCGGGTACGGCGGGGCCGGGCCGGGTCCCCGGGGGTATTTTAGTAATTTTTCCATATAACTTCATATAACCCCCAGAAACACTATGGAAGTGTCTAAATAGTACATTTGACATTGTAGGATCGAATGTGAAGCCCGAGTTGCTGGCACGCAAATCGAGGAGAAAAGACTGGAGGTAGGAAACATATCTCTTCTGCTTGTATTTGATATATGTGTTAGTGTGTTGGTGCATGTCTTAGCTTTGCATAATTATGTGTAATTTGAAGCTATGTTTCAATTTATGCTATGGCCATAGGTATATTGTTCGAAGCATTGAGCTGGCAAATTGTCATTGTGTTATCATGAGTTGTGTGATGCAAGCATGTCATGCATTAAACATTTATCGTACATGCATATTGATATTGTTATCCTACTGAGATTCTCTCGAATCTCACCCTCCCTTACCAACAATTTAGACAGGGCAAGTAGCTCGTGGAGGGAGCGGCAGGACTCATTTGAGATGAGATTGTGTAATCCCCATTTAAAGAATTGTAATGGGCAATTGTGCCCTGTATATCTTTAGTGAAGGTATGTACCCGAGATTGCCGGGATGATTATGTTATGCACTCTGATATTTATATGAATGTGATTTATCTTCGCGTAGTAATTGTATTCGAAATGTGAATATGAGACCAAGTTTATAAATGATTTCGAAAGGTATTTTTGAAAACCCCATCATGTGATGGGTTAGTAAATGTTATTTGATTATTATTGGTCTCTATTTCATTTTAATCGCATATTTCGGATATAATTACGGAGGGGGTTACAGTAGGCCGAGAGCAACTCATTTCCTTGTGGTAGGTTACTCAAACATTGACTTGAGCAACTCTTCTTTTTATTTCATATTACTTGAGTCGCCCCTCGAGTGATGTATCTGGCCATGAGTTACTTGAGGTTTTGTGCTTTGGTTACTTCAAGTTTCTGTCTCATTACTCGAGTTCTTAACTGAGTAGCCCTTTAGAAATTTTGCCAGTGATGAAGTTTCTCAGCTTTTTCTCTTGGCCTTTCTTCATTACTCTAGTGCTTACTTCAAGTGATGATTTGCTCTATCATTACTTTATTCAAACTTATTTGTTTATCAAGTCTTTTTCACACCCATTCTTTGTTATCATCAAAACATGTGAGATCTAACATTCTCCCTCTTTTTGATGATGACAAAACTTAGTGATTTTAAACAAAGTTTTTGAAATTGAGTTCTCAAATAAACACTTCTTGAAATCAATTGTAACTTTGAAAACCTTTTTGAAATAACTTGTTAAGTGTCAATTCAAAGTGTTTTGGAAAGTTTTGAAAACATAACATATTCACCTTGCATACATAATAAACTCATTAGTCCCACAATGTAATATAACTTAAAACTTAAATGAACTTGAATTGAAATTGAAACTTAAAGGAACTTGAATTGAAATTAAACTAGAATTGCATTATAAATATGAAAAGCTCCCTAAATCCTATGTACACCCATATACCCGAAATAAAAGAAGCTCAGTCAACCACAAAATCACTCAAGCTCTTCTCCCCCTTTTTGTCTTCATCAATCAAGTGGAGAACTAGAAGACTTGACTGCAGATATAGGCTTGACAGGAAGGACCAAGGAGCCATCTGAACTAGAAGAATCAAAAGAGGAGCTGGAAGATTCTGGTTCAGGAAGATTGAGTGGAGGGATATGAATGTCATCTCTTGGAGGAACTGGAGGTGACTGATATACAACAGAGGTGGTCTCAACCTCTTCTGTGGCACCTATAGAATGATGACCAGAGGAAGAGGGAGAGATCTCCTCTCTATGAGTAGGGGAAGGAATAGGTGTAGGTGTGGGTTCGGGTTGAACTCTGGGTGGTGAATCCTCAATGGTGATGTGGATAGTCTCATTGGTTTCAGGATTATCCACTGAGCATAGAATATCTCTAGGAGAATAATGGGGATTTTAAGTACAGAGGGTCTAGGTTCAAGGGGGCTAAACTCTGGAAGTTTGGGAAAGAAGATCTCAGGGACAATTGGCTCAACCTCAATATGTTGATGCTCTGGGGGATGTTCTCTGGAGGTGAGAATGCCTCAGGAATAGATGATGGATCAGCAGAAGGTCCAGGACCCATAGAGTCCAATCTAGCCAGAATCAACCTCAGAGTCTTACCCTGGGCACGCTGCTCTGCTAATATCTCCTCGTGCCTCTTGTCCATCCTCTCAACCAATTCAGCCATCTTGTCATTCATATGAGTTATCAATTCGGCATTGGTATTTGCAATGTCGATATGAAATCCCTTGAGCATATTCTCCGTGAAATGTTGAAGTATGGCATTGAGGAATGAAGGTGAAGAAGCAGTGGCAGCTGGAGCAGAGGACTGAGTATTATCCATTTTGCTTGTCTCAGTCTCAGTCTTCTTCTTCTTCCTGGGACCAGACTCCATAGGGTTCTTGAGGGGAATTTCAACATTAAGCTTCCCAATTTGGTTTCTTCCAATTGGAGTGATCGTCTCAATGGGCTCCTTATTCTCCAAATACCATATCTTGTTTTTCTTTAGAATAAGCGAAATGATCTGAGGATATGGCATAGGAGTAGTTGCTTTCCCTTCTATTTTGTACCTCTGCATCTCATAGAAGATGTATTCTCCCAAGTCCTTTTGTTCCTTCAGGAGTAGAGAAGCAAACCACCTATAGTCTCGGTCAGAGAAATGGGTGTAGTTATTGGCTTTGTTCACAAGGGATCTAGAGTAAATATACCAAAGAACCCTATGATGGTCACACATGTCACTTGGTTTAAAGTTAAGAGGACCCACTAGCTCACCAGGTCTAAGGACAGTGAAAATCTGGTTAGGTTCTAGCTTGTAATAGATGTCATCAGGGGGATTTTCTATTCCTAACCAAATATTGATCCTAGAGGGTGAGATAAGGATTTTCTGGCCTCTAATTGTTGTGGTCATTTCTTCCTCTGTAGAAGTCCTATTAGGTTCATCTAGGATTTCTAGGTTGCAGTAGAAATGAGTGAGTATTTTAGTGCAAAAAGGAAGTTTAATTGACAACCAAGGCATAAAGGGTTCAAGGAAAGGACTTAGGTCATACTTCAATACCTCCTGAAGAATCTTGAGATTCATACTGTGAGTTTTGCAGACTTTCCTTCTTGAGAATTGTGTCAGGTACTTTTGAGATTCCTCCAATTTATTGACATTGAACCCTTTTGGAGGTTTAGTGATTTCTTCTTCTGGCAATTCTGGCTTGTTGGAGGATTGGCCCTTCTCTAATTGTTCAAGGATCCCAACCATAGCTTTGGCAACATTCACATCATACTTTGACTTTTTGGAGGGTTTTGGAGTAAAAGAGGGAGTGGAAGAATCAGAAGATAGAGGAGAAGGTGACTTAGTGCTTTTGCCTCTTCCAGTTGAGGTGCTTTTCTTTGATTGAGCCCTTGTGACCACTGGCTCTTTGATCACAACACCTTTCTCCTTTAGTTTAGGTTGAGGTTTCGGTTGGATTTTGGCCTTGGATCTTGGAGTAAGCTTTCGTCTCTTTCTAGAAGGAAAAGAAGAGGGTCAAAGGGTTGTCGAGATCCAGAAGAGTCTGTAGTAGTAAGATTCTTGGTTCTAACCATCTTGATTTAGAGAAAATTGAAATCTCAGAAAAACCAGAGTGAGAAGTCGCGAGTTAGGGCAGAGAGATTCTGAGCAAAATAGGAAGTTTTTGGAGCTAAGATTTGATGGGTTTTGACGGAAATCAAGCAAGGAAGAGATTGTGAAAACTTTTTGTGAGAGGAATGGGTGATTCACTCGAGGAGATTTTGTGAAAATGACCAAGTTTGTGACTGTTAAAGACCTAGAACCCGACATTACTCGAGGCCCTACTCGGGTAATTATCAAGTTTACTCGAGTCCCTACTAGAGTGATCATATAGAAAATTCTAAAATAATTCATTTAAATTGCGTACCTGGCATGAATAATATTGTAATTATTCATGTATCTTCCCTTGATCATTTGATAGCCATTTTAGAACAAATTTGAATTGTTTTTCATCAAATTTGTGATCTGGACCTACAGTTACTCGAGGCCTTACTCGAGTAAACTTCAAGTTTACTCGAGGTTTCCCTCAGTTAACTTGTCTTTTCTCCTCTTGAATGTTCATTTCCTACCAAATGAGCCGTTTGATTTAAATTCCATGTGACTTGAGACTTTACTGCCAGTTTTTGAAGTCCATTACTCGAGTACTCACTCGAGTAATGTGCTCTTTTACTTTAAGTTGTCCCTCGGGTAATGCTGTACCGTCAGACATTACTTGAAGTAGGCACTCCAGTGATGGTGTCCTCTGATAACCTCTATTTTTATTTCTTAAAACAGAGTTTCAATCTTCCTGCAAAACAAGTTTCTACATACTCCGATGCTTAAGTTAGTAATCATCAAAACATTATCAAATAACATTATCTAACATTATGAAAAACTGAAATCACTTACAATTCATTGGGATTTACCATTCCCAATTCTCTTCTAATGTATAGAAATTGATCTTTTGCAAGAGGTTTAGTGAAGATATCAGCTAGTTGAAGATGAGTAGGAATGAATATCACTTTCACATCTTTCTTTTGGACATGATCTCTGATGAAGTGATGTCTGACATCGATATACTTGGTTCTAGAAGTTGAACTGGATTCTTTGCCAAGCTTATCATACTGGTATTGTCACAATAGATTGGTATTTCTTTGAGATAAATACCAAGATCTTGTAGTTGTTGTTTTAACCATATCACTTGTGCACAACAACTTGAGACTGCAACATATTCAGCTTCCGTTGACGAAAGAGACACTGTATTTTGTTTCTTGCTGAACCATGATACAAGAGATCCTCCAAGAAATTGACCTTGTCCGCTGGTGCTCTTTCTGTCTGTCTTGTATCCTCCATGATCAGAATCTGAATTTGCAACAAGATATTCACTTCTTCCTTTAGGATACCACAAACCCAATTATGGTGTGTCAGCAAGGTATCTAAAGATTCGTTTGATAGTTTCGGCATGTGATTCCTTTGGTGCTGATTGATATCTTGCACATATGCCAACATTGAATTGGATGTCCGGTCTGCTTGCCGTGAGATAAAGTAATGATCCAATCATTCATTAGCATCAAGCAACGTAGTTGAGCTCATAGGTGTGTCCGTTCCATTTGCTTCATCCATTCTATACTTCTTCAAAAGCTCTTTCAAGTACTTTGTTTGAGATATGAAGATTGCATTCTTTCTTTGTTTGATTTGAAAACCGAGAAAGAAATTCAATTATCCTATCATTGACATCTCAAACTCTCCCTGCATTATCTCAGAAAATTCCTTACACAGAGATTCATTAGTAGCACCGAAAATAATGTCATCAACATATATTTGAACAATTAAAATATCATCATGTTTTCGTTTTGTAAAGAGTGTTGTATCAACTTTTCCTCATACAAAAACTTGATCAATGAGAAATTTACTGAGCCTTTCATACCATGCTCTAGGAGCTTGTTTTAAACCATATAAAGCTTTTCTAAGTTTAAAAACATGGTCAGGTTTGGTTATATCTTCAAAACCAGGAGGTTGATCTACATACACTTCTTCCATGATATAGCCATTTAGAAATGCACTCTTCACATCCATTTGATAGAGTTTGAATCCTTTGAAGCATGCAAAGGCTAAGAGTACTCGTATAGCTTCCAATTTAGCCACTGGAGCATACGTTTCCTCATAATCAATTCCTTCTTCCTGATTATAGCCTTTGGCCACCTATCTTGCCTTGTTTCTAACAATAATTGCGGATTCATCGAGTTTGTTCTTGAATACCCATTTAGTGTAACCCCCTCACCGTAATTACATCCGGATTACGAAATTTAAGTGAAATAGAGACCAATGAAATGAAATAACAATTTATATTCCCACATTCAAGAGATGGGGTATTTTGAAATCATTTCAAAACATATATGTATTCGTGGTCTCGCATTCACGTGCGGATATAATTACCAGAGAAATCAGAGTACATAATAAATATCAAAGTGCGGAAACCAAAATCCCGGCAAACCCCGGGTTACTTACATAAATAATATGGGTTTAAGAGTTTTCCCATACAGGGGATTACACGATCAACTAATCATTTACATTTAATGGACAATCGGAAATCCCGAATCCAAAATGAAGATAACCAACTATCCCAAAAGCCTGAATGTCCCTAAGAGATCCTAACCACTCCGGGTTGGTCGCTTCTCCTTCGAGCCACTTGCCCTGTCTGAAAAGATTAATCATATGGAGGAATGAGATTCTAAAGAATCCCAGAGCAACAACTCACTCATACGATATATAAACATAAAGCATGTATGTTCATCATAAACAGCAGCTTCACAATGATATCTGGCTCACGCCACATACGACAGCACTCACGGCTGTATTCACAATGCACTACGCCCACTTTCGTGGTGAACACTATGCCAGCTTTCGCTGTAATCACTATGCACAACGCCCGCTTTCGCGGTGAACACTATGTAGCAGCAACATAAAGCACAAAGCACCACAAAGCATCTCAACGCACGATGTATCACTATGCTCCACCAAGTATCTCAATGCACAAAGTATCACAAAGCGGTAGCAGCAGCATCCACACAATGAATGACAGACAAACATACAATACATTTACACAAAGTATAAGAGAGAGGTCGCTACCTGAAGCTTTCCTGACAATCTTTGGCACAGTAGGCTCACGCGTTCGGCAGATATCAAATCCTATACCAAATTAGGGACAAATGATCAATCTCTTCTCCAATTACTTAATCCCGTAATACACTAGGTTGGTTATCATTTAGGACTCCTAAGAGGCCACAAATGTCTCTAATGAAAGCCCTAAAAGGTTGGGAAACAATAGGTTGAAGGTCACTTTTCGAAAACACTAAGTGCTGGAACATAGGCTTGGGCCCCGGCCCACCATTCCTTGGGCCGCGGCCCAAAGATGGTCAGAAGGCCTTGGGCTACGGCCCACCACTCTTGGGCCGCGGCCCAAAACAGGTCAGAAGGGCTTGGGCCGCGGCCCGCCACTCATGGGCCGCGGCCCAGAAGTTTCCTGACTCTGGGCTGAACTTTAAAAAAACATAACTAATTCTAGAAAAATCGAACCGGAGTGATTCCAAAGCCAAATGAAAGGTATATAAGTCCTCTTTCAAGGAAAAATATAGCCCTTCACTGGAAATCACTACACAAATACAGAATTATCAAAAACTACACACTACTCCAAAACAGAGTTCTGTTTCAAATCCAAACTTTGGGCAAACATATCTCACAGAATACTCAACGAAATGACACAAAATATATGTCGATTTTGAAGCTTGGGATGTGAAATTCAAGACTGGAAAGTTTCATAATTTTCCAATACCATTTGATCACTCAAAACGCTCGTCCAAACTGACAGCGAAAAACAGAGCTTAACAAAACAGATTTTCCAACTTTTCCCAAGTGACCCAAATGAATCCCAATCAATTTCTATCTATCCAAAATGCATCAAATGTTCATATATATCCAAACTCAATCATTTCCAATCATCAATCATAATGAACTTCATACTTCCAGACATAGGCATAATTAGGGCAAAAATTCCAGATTTCACCAAACTTAGCCAAAGCTCACAAACAACATACCAAAATGTTCTAAATGCCTACCTCTTTACTTTTCCCAATCAAGAACTTTGATTCCTCAACTTCCAATTTTGAGCAAATCACCAAGCACCACTTCTCAAGATTCTACAACCATCACAATGTAGCTCTCATTGAGATGAACAATATTATAGAAGAGGTTTTGAGCAAAGGAGGAGTATTTCTTACCAAAGATCAAGCTTTTCTTCTCCTCTTTCCAAGCTCAAACCAGCGCCAGAAATGGAGGAAGGAGAGAGAGAAAATGAGAGGGAGATGATGATAATGAAGCCTTTCCCTTGCTTGCACACACATACACTCCACCGAAAAGGAGAGAGAAAGTGAGGGAAAAAGTGGTGTTTGTCTTCTAGTGCCCTATCCAATGGCCACCAACATGCCACTTGTCACCATCTACTTAATTCCCTCTATAAGCTCACATAGATGCAACACATAGGATTCCGACCCACGGTCAAGGAATCACACCCATTGATCTTAAATACCACATGTATTTATTCTCAAAATTCATATTACATTGATCCCAAATGTATTTAAATCAAGATAATTACAATAATTATCGGGTCATTAGCCCTAATTACAAATCGGGATATTACATTTAGTGCCAATGATCGGATGATCCTTGGGTCGGGGTACCAAATCCCAAACTTGATTTCTTTCAAATTGGTTTAGTTCTTCTTGTATTGCTATCACCCAATCATTATATGATAGGGCTTCATCAATGTTAGAAGTTTCAATCTCAGAGATGAATGTAGAAAAACTAACTTCATTAAAGATTCTATTTCTAGTTTTGATCCCTTCATTCACATCTCCTATGACTTGATCTAAGGGATGACTTTTATTGTATTTCCAGGCTCTAGGTTGTCCTAGTGACTGCTCTTCTTCCTTGGTTTCATTAACTTCTGGAATAAGAGATTTAGAAATAGAATGACCATTTTCTTGATTTAAAACAACTTCCTGCTCTTCATCAATGGTTTTGTCAGAGGATTCAAATTCATCAAATACAATATGAATTGATTCTTCAACAACACATGTTCTTTTATTGAAAACTCTATATGCTTTACTTCTGTTAGAATATCCTAGGAAAATTCCTTCATCAGTTTTAGAATCAAATTTTCCTAAGTTATCTTTACCATAATTATAAATGAAACACTTACAACCGAAGATGTGTAGATGAGCAATGTTTGGCTTCCTTCCTTTGTACAGTTTGTATGGTGTCTTTCTAAGTTTTGTTCTAATATAGGCTCTATTTGAAATATAGCATGCTGTGCTCATAGCATCAGCCCAGAAAACTTGAGACGTGTTCTTTCCATTTAACATTACTCTAGCCATTTCAGTGAGCACTCTATTCTTACGCTCCACGACTCTATTTTGTTGAGGTGTCCTTGGAGCAAAGAAATTGTGATCAATGCCATTTGTATCACAATATTCTTCAAAGGCTTGATTTTCAAATTCTCCATCATGATCTGTCTTAATACCTGTAATGGACATACCTTTCTCATTTTGCACTTTCTTAGCAAAAACAATAAATTCTTCAAAGGTTTCATCCTTTGATGATAGAAAAATAACCCATGTAAATCTGGAGAAGTCATCAACAATGACCAATGAATATAAGTTGCCACCAAGACTCTTTACTCTTGCTGGACCAACTAAATCCATATGCAATAATTGTAGTGGTCTATTTGTTGAAATCTCATTTTTCAATTTGAAAGATGATTTAATTTGTTTACCCTTTTGACATGCGTCACAAATCAAATTGTTTTTGAAATTTACTTTGGGTAATCCAAGAATTAAATCCTTTTTGAGTAGTTTGCCTAGTTGATGCATGTTGACATGAGCCAATCTCTTATGCCATAGCCAACTTTCATCGGTATTACTCAGAAAACAGTTTTCAGATTCATTTCTACTAATATCTAGAGTATAGCAGTTACCTTCCCTTTTTTCTCTGAGCATAGCCTTGATATTCTTCTTATCAAGTAGTAAGTCTTTCTTGTTGACAATTAGACATTCTTCTGAGTCAAATATTACCCAGTTATTTTTGTCTGCACTTTGACTCACACTCAGCAAGTTATGGCACAATCCTTCGACATAGTATACGTCTTTGACTTGTATGCCTTTGTCATTTTTGATTTCACCAATTCCTACTATCCTTCCAGTTTGATTTCCTCCAAATTTTACCTTTCCACCTTCTTTAGGTTGCAATTTGGTAAAACTTTCGAAATCACTGATCATATGTCTAGAGCATCCACTATCTATGTACCACTTGTTGTTTTTGGATGCTTTGAGACATATCTGTAATTAAATACGATTAAGTCTTAGGTACCCACTTCTTTTTGGGTCTTTTTGGGTTAGCACAAGAAATTTTCAAAATATATGATCCTTTAGGTACCCATTTGTAGGTTCCTATCGTTCCTTTCTTCTTATGAATGCATGAAGAGGTATAATGACCTTTTCTATTACATTAATTACAAAATGCAAAAAAAGATTTGATGTATGCACAGAATGCTGGAAATAATTCAAATTTGACTTACCTCTTGCTTTCTTTCTACCTTTCCTTCTATCTGATTTTGGATCACATCCAATACCAGATCAGTCATTTACAAATCGTTGAGCTTTTAAAATCACACTTAGCATCTCACTTCCTTTAGTAAATTTTTCAAGAGTTTTTGTGAGACAGTGTTTTTCTTTTTCAAAGAAGAACAATTTTCACAATCCTTTTCTGAACTTTCTTTAAGTTTAATTTCAAGAACTTTGTTTTTCTTTTTGAAAACAACTAATTCTTTAACTACTTTGATGAATTCAGAATGTAAGGCATTATATTCAGAAAGTAATTCATCATAGGTAGGATCAGAATCATTTACCTCTTCTTCTGTTTCTTCTTGAGCAACAAGACATATATTAGCTACTTCTTCTTCATCACTTTCTTCGTCAGAGGAACTATCACCCCATATAGCAGATACGAAGGCCTTCTTTTTGTTGAAGAATTTGCCTTTTCTCTTTTCTTTGCTCTTTTGGTTCAGCTCTGGACATTCTGATTTGATATGTCCTGGTTTTCCATATTCGTAGCAGATGCTATGATATTTGCTGCTAGTTCCTCCTTTCTGAAAGTGTTTGAATCCTTGACCTTTCTTGTAAAACTTTCTGAATCGTTTTATGATTAGGCCCATTTCATCATCGTCAAACTCCTCATTCTCATCTTGATTTTCTTGTTTTGCTTTTAGTGCTAGGCCTCTCTTCTTCTTGTCACCAATGTCATCTAGTTCCCGTTTTAACTTTAGTTTACTTTCATATTTAGAAAGACTTCCAAATAGAGAATCAACTGATCTCATTGATTCTCCTTTTGCTTCTTCTCTTGCAGTGACTTTGGCCTCCCACTCTTTAGAAAGAATATTCAAAATCTTTCGTACTTGGATATGTTGATCATAGACTTTTCCAAGTGCTGCAAGTTGATTAACAAGATGAGTATACTAAGTTCGAATTCAGATATTGACTCACCTGATTTCATTCGAAGTAAATCTAATTCAGTGACCAAAGTGTTGATCCGATTCTCCTTTATTCCCGAAGTTCCTTCATGAGCTATTTCCAGAGCTTCCCACATTTCCTTTGCTGTTGGAAGTGTGCAAATTCTGAAGTATTCACTTTGACTCAAAGCACTTTGTATCATCAGAATTGCCTTGCTGTTGAGAGTGATAAGTTTCTTGTCATTCTCATTATATTCTGCTGGCGTCTCGGGAATTTTCTGAGAATCTACAATCTTTGTAGGTTGATAGTTTCTACTCTCAATCACATCCCATAGACCATATTCAGTAGCCATCACGAATACTCTGAACTTTACTTTCCAGAAAGAAAAGTATACGCCAATGAAACCTAGAGGTCTAGTGATGGATGCTCCGTCGGGAAGAATTCCTTCACCCATACTTGCCATTAGATCCTTCTTAGGTTGTTATACCTTAACAAGAAGACCTACTCTCTGATACCAAATGTTAGAGCAAGCGTTTCACCCAAGAGGGGGGTGAATTGGGTGATACTAAAAATTTCTTTGCAAATATAAAACTTGATGGTGAATATAAGGCAGTAAAGAGTAAGAAGAAATATCACCGAAGTGTACACCGAGAGTTATACTGGTTCGGCCACAACTACTTTGACCTACATCCAGTCCTTAGAGTATCTCTGAGAGTTTCACTATAATTTCCAAGATTCAGTGGGTTCTTGGCACCTCGGTACAAGCAAGTTCCTTCGCTTGGACACTCGCTCCCCCTTACAAGTTGTAATCCAATCCCAACTCAAGGTTCCACAACCTTAAGTTACCTCAATAATGAATATTGAGTTTGAATGAAATATCTCTTTTACAAAGTGAATAAGAATCACTGAGGTACAGAATTACAAGTATGTGTAAAAATAGAGTATTGAGCGTGAATTTGATAATACGTTCGTGTGTGTTCTCGTTGTTATCTCTGTTTGGATGTTCCCATATATATAGATGTGTTGATAATGACCGTTGGAACATTTTCTTCTCGCCCGTTAGAGTGTGCGCAGCCACTGTTGACTTTTCCATATTTTGAAAAATATCCATTTGTGATAGGTGGCGGTAGGTAGCATTTGAACGTTACATTTGACTTTCCTTATTTGGTAAGATATCTTCATTGTTTATCTGCGAATATGCTAAGAATACTAATATAATAAAAGGTTAATCACATAGGAAACAAATCAATGAATGTTGGAATGATTAATGAATTTCTGGACTTGGATACTCGAGTGGTCCCTCGAGTATTCATTAAGTTTACTCGAGTAGTTACTTGAGTATCTTCGTGAAAATATTGATAGAGAGCAAGTCTATAAATGAACATCACATTACTCAGGTAGTGCATGGAGTAAACAAATTTACAAACCTTAGAAATACCTATTTACTCGAGTACTCACTGGAATATAATACAATTTTCTTCACAGGTTACTCGAGTGGCTACTCGAGTGGTCTTTCAAATAACCTTCAGATTACTCTATACTTTACTCCAGTAATGTTGGCAGGATTTCAAGGCAGAGAGCACTTTAAGTTTTGCTTACCTGTTTACTCGATTACCGCCTTGAGTGAACATCTATTTTCTGCATAGCTTACTCGGGTAGATACTTCAAGTGTATTGTATATAACTCTGCAAATCACTCGATTACTGACTAGAGTAATCGAGTTCAAGTCTTTGACATAGAACATTTTAATACCTGCATACTTGAGTGGTGCCTCGAGTGAAGTGTGATTAGAATATTTCAGATTAATCGAGTGTTACCTTCAAGTTTTGTTTACCACAGTGATTTACTCGAGTTGCTCCTCGAGTAACATTGGCAGGATTGGAATGCCGAGAGCAACATATTTCTTGAAGCAGGGGACTCGAGTAACGTTGGCAGGCCGAGAGCAACTGGAAGTGATTTTCCTGATTACTCGAGTACTTACTCGAGTAACGTTGGCAGGCCGAGAGCAACCATTTCCTTGTGGCAGGTTACTCGAACGTTGACTCAAGTAACTCTTCTTTTCATTTCATATTACTCGAGTCGACCCTCGAGTGATGTATCTGGCCGTGAGTTACTTGAGGTTTTGTGCTCTGGTTACTTCAAGTTTCTGTCTCATTACTTGAGTTCTTACTCGAGTAGCCCTTTAGAAATTCTGCCAGTGATGAAGTTTCTAAGCTTTTTCTCTTGGCCTTTCTTCATTACTCTAGTGCTTACTTCAAGTGATTATTTGCTCTATCATTACTTTGTTCAAACTTATTTGTTTATCAAGTCTTTTTCACACCCATTCTTTGTTATAATCAAAACATGTGAGATCTAACAAGCTCAAATGCTCTTCTTTAACTTTGATCATGTTGATGAGAGATTTATCTTGATGGTTTTAGAATTTTGAAAGAAGGTGATTGCACACTTGAAGAAATTTGAAAGAAGGGAAATTAAGAAACTAGTCTTGGAAAGAGGAAGAGGTAAGAATTTAGCACATTTTGACATATTCATTGTGGTTATTGGTTGAACTTGGAATTTCTGGATTTTGGCCCTATTTTTCGTGTAATTAGGGTCTTGTGGATTGTATGGTGGTTTAGCATTGGAATAGGTGTCATATTGTGTTTTGTTGTCATTGGAATTGGTTGGGAATTTGAAATGGATAGGAATTGTATTGTGAGTTTTCAATTGGGTTATTGTGTGACATGTTGTGTTTCTTGTGAAACATGTCAATGTGATTTGAATTTGGTCATTTTGGTGTTTCCAATGGATTCCTTGTGGAAAATTGGTGTGGGAATGGTATTGGTTGTGAATTTGTAACCATTGGAAGCAATTACTCAAAAACTGAAATTCTGTCTCTTAAAACTCTGTACAAGGCAGTCAGGTTGTCTGGATGTTTCGAATAGGAAAATGGTGTCTAAAAATTCTGAAACTTTCCAGTCTTAAATTTCACATTCCAAGCTTCAAAATGGACATACATTTTGTGTCATTTCGTTTTGTGAGCTAAGAGTAATGACTGTCTAAAGTTTGAGATTAAAACTGGAATCTGTTTTGGAGTAGTGGTGAATCTCATGTAATTCTGTAATTTTGTGTTGATTTTTGGTAATGATCCATATTTTTCCTATAAAGCGAACTTAAAGATATTTCATTTTTCTTTGGGATCACCTCATTTTAATTTTTCTACAATTAATTATGATTTTTTGAAGTTTTCTTGGTTGCAACAAGAATTCTTGGCTACAGTGCAAAACTTTCTGTGCACTTTTTGGCCGCAGCCAGAAAATCTTGTCTACAGCCAAAAACCTTCTGTGTGTATTTTGGATGCAGCCAAAGGATTCTTGACTGTAGTCAACCCCCATTTTCAACATTTTATGATTTTGAAAAGTGATTTTCAACTTAGTACTTCCCAATCCTTTAAGCATGTGTCTAGGCTTCTAGTAACCACCTAAATAGTGCAATGATAACCAACTTTAAGTGTTATAAAAGTGGGAATTTGGAATAAAGATTAATCCATCGTCCTTGACTTTGGTTTATAGGGTTCAATATTTGCCCTACGCGTGAACCACTTGTGCCAGAGCACGCCAGGAAAGAACAAGGTAGTGACTCTTTCTCTTATACTATATGTGATGTATTGTATATTTGATTTATCGTTGTTTGTGGGTCTATCACCTGCAACCCATCGGTGTTGACGGTGGGAGGATCATACCTTCGGGGCGGTGGAATTCGGGGGATGAGACTAAATGAAAGATGTAAGGCTATATGTGAAAGCCGAAAGGCTATTTGTTAAACCTTCACCCGCGGCCCATCGGTGTTGACGCTAGGAGGATCGTGCCTTCGGGGCGGTGGAATACAGGGGATGAGATTATGTGCATATGTGGCAGCCTGCGTGCTGTGTTGTATACTATGATGCTGCTTGATGATTTTCTTACATGCTTTGTGATTACATGTGCTATGAGTGATTTGTTACTACTGAGATTTTTTTGAATCTCATTCTTTCCTTTGACTAACCTTTAGACAAGGCAAGTGGCTCCAAGAAGAAACGGATGACCAGGAGTAGCTAGGATTTTATAGGGAATGTTAATTTGGACTTTTGGTTATCTATTTTGGAATAGGATTACTGTATATTGTTCTAAGATGTAAATAATATTTTGGATATGGTTGTGTAATCCCCTAAACGGGAGTTTATAAACCTGTAGATTATATATGAAACCCGGGGGTTGCCGGGATTTTTGTTGTACACTCTGATATATTAATGTAATATAACTGTACAAGGTAATTATATTTGAATTATGAAGTTTGAGACCAGGTAAGGTAGAAATTTTGAAAATATTTGTGAAAACCCTATCGTAAGGAAGGGATAGAAAACGAATTTTATTATTATTGATCTCTCTAAAATACGTATTTTGAATCATAATTACGAAGGGGGTTACACATAACCCTCCCTTCTCAAATTGGAGGGATTTGCAAGGGAGAGGTAATATTTTGGTTGGTGTTGACCAATTTGCCCATGTATAAGACACCGAAGCACCAACACTCAAAGCTCCCCAATGACTTTTGGAACCCAATTCAGCAAACACCTAACAATGAAGATGATATTGAACTCTGTCCCGCAACCACAGTGGAGCTCTGTCATCACCCCTTTGCTAGATCATCTATCATTATTCTTACTTTAATTTGAAAGTGAAAGTTTGATGATGGTGCAGCTCAATGACTTTGATTTATATCTGGTTTAACAGTGGCATAGGATGCAGCACAATGTTCATGGGGGTACTCGTCTTCTTCGTGTTGTAAAACGTAGGCCACAACTTGACGTTGTGGGTGGTAATGTAGATCTAGCTTCCTCTTCTACTGCTCTTAGAGTTAATATCAAAAGCAGTTTTAGTTTTTTTATAGCTTTTGTAACCCCCTGCCTTAATTAGCGTAATTAAGATTCAATAATGCATAATAAAATGGATTAGAGACCACCGAATAATTTAAAACTCATTTAAAACTCTCCCCTTGTAGTAGGGATTTCACGAAACTTTCAAAATTTCTTTCCTATCCTGGTCTCAAGTTCAAACATTGAATATAATTACCTATGCAGTTATATCACATTTAAACATATTAGAGTGTACAACTTAATTCCTGGCAACCCCTGGGTTTTATCTAGGTATAGATCTATAGGGTTTCAGTTCCCAATGGGGATTACGCCACCATGTATTCAAAACGATTTATAACTAAAAAACATCATATAGTAATCCTTATCCAAAATGAATAACCAACATGACCCGAATCAAATGTCCCTACAGGGTCTTAACCGCTCCTGGTCGTTCGCTTTTTCTTGGAGCCACTTGCCCTATCTGAAATGTTAGTCAATGGAAAGAATGAGATTCAAGAGAATCCCAGTAGTAACAAGCCATTCATACCACACGTAATCACATACCATGTAAGCAAATCACCACTCTGCAGTAGTAACACAAATCACACTCCACCCTCATCCCCTTTTATAGCTAGGAAGGCACACCATCTTAACCCGAACTGTTGTTAGCGACTCAGGGACTGTTAGTATGGTAGTGCATACAAATTGCCTTGCGGCTCACATATAGCCTTTCGGCCCACGAATAGCCTCTCGGCCCACATAATCACACATATCACACCCCATCCTCATCCCCTCTTACCGCTGGGAAGGTACGCAGCCCTTACTCAAACCGTTGTTAGCGACTCAGAGACTATTGGCATGGCGGTGCATACACATATCCATAACATAGCAGCATTCGAAACCATCACAAATAAATGATATAACACATATACAATGCATCACAAATGGTATAAAAGAAAGAGTCACTACCTTGTTCCTTCTTGACGTTCTCTGGCACAATGGGCTCATGAGGGCGGCAAATGTCAAATCTTATAAACCAAATTAGGGACAATTGATCAATCTCTTTTCCAAGTTCTTAATTCCATAGTACCTTAAGTTGGTATTCATGTAAAATCTTTAGGTGGCTATTTAATGCCTAAACATATGCCTAAAGGGTTGGGAGAAACTACTCCAAAGATGCCTTTTTAGGAAGCAAAACACTGATTTTCGAATGACTCACTCGAGTGATGATGGACTTGCACTCGGGTGAAAGTGGCACTCACTCGCGAGTGTTTGATAGAGAGCACCACCAACGACTTGAAAGTGCTTACAACACTCAAGCATGATGGCCTGCACTTAAGTGATGACTTCAAATTCACTCGAGTTCCCAAAAGTGAAGTACCAAAAGTGTTTGCCTGAGAGCACACCCAACTTAGAAGAGAAAGCTCACTTGAGTACTACCCCTACCACTCGAGTGAGAACGTAACACTTGCGAGTGTTAGATCACACTCTTGGAATTTAGCTTACAAGTGCTTGACCAAGAGCAACCCTTAGCATAAACATATACTAGCACTCGAGTGAACTCCTGCTCACTCGAGTGATGACCTATATCACTCGCTGATTGGGGAGTGCACTCGCACTTCCCACTAGAAAACCCAAGAAAAATGTAGAAGGAAAACGGAATTTATGCTGTTGCACTCGAGTGGAACCCTCTCTCACTCAAGTGACATTCATCAGAACCTAGAAACGTAGCAACTGACAGAGTTTTCCAGATTTTCCAAAACTGATCCCAATGTTTCAAAACTTATACCAAAGTTCATTCCCACACAAAATCTTCTAAGGAACCTATTGGTAACCTCAAAACAACTCAAATTCCACTTAATCACCTCATTTTCAACTCTAGCTCACAAGGTCACACAAAACCACAATTTACCAAACTTCCTCATTCAATTCCAAATAAAACCTAATGACATTATAACATATCCTAGCATCATTTTCTATACCATACCATTGTAAACTCTTCCATTATCCAATTCTTATGAATTCAGGGCAAAATTCCAAAATTTATAAAGCTTGACAAAAAATCATAACAAATATACCAAATTATCACAAATGCTCACCTCAACTTGTTCCCAAAGCTACTTCTTTAATTTTTCCCACTTTCAAATTTCCACAAGTTCTCAAACTCCTCACATGAAAAATCTGAAATCATAGGAATGAAGCTCTTGACACTAGGAACATGATTAATGAAGAACTCTTGAGCATTAGAAGCCATTTAGCAAGTCAAAATCTCACCTTTATACTTTCTCTTTCCTTTCTTTGCTCAACGAAAATGGAGGTTAGATGAGAGAGAAGATGAAAAGGATGAAGATGCAGATTTTTCCTCTATCCCCATGCAACTTGCCACATGTCATGATCCTTTTTCTCCTTCCATACACACACATGAACTCATACACACACAATTCTATTCTCTTAATCTCTTAATCCTAGCCATTAATCCCTTATTCCCCAAGGAGTCTCTTCTTTGATAACTAACCAATTGGTCGGTAATTTCCCATTTTGCCCTGATTATCACAACATTTACCAAATCTTCATCAAACACATTTACATCATAATTTACATCATATACCATACAAACATTGGATTAACAATAATTACACCACTTGGGGAGTCATTATTCCATAATTACAATTTAGGATATTACAGCTTTTGGTGGGGGTGAAAGAACCAAGTACCCAATAATTTAATGAGATTAAACTTGATCTTAATCTGGTGTTCAAGAATTATGAAGGTGAGTAGATTATTACGAGGGCAATATTGATAATTATTTTTCTATTAAAATAATATACAAATTATTATTTTGTTTATATGGATTGTAAATATAATTATAAATTTTAACATAATATATAAATCTTATTTATAATTATGTTTTATTAAACATTAAGAAAAAGCTTTTAAAACATCTTAAATAAAATAAGGACAAAATTGTCCATATGAAAATATTTTCTCTCCCTTTCCCTCTTAAACCAAACAAGGTAATATTGAAATCCCTCCCCTTCCCCCTTTCAATTAATACAAATGAGGTAATATTAAAATCCCTTCCCCTTCCCTTCCCCTCCATTGAACCAAATAGACCCTAAGTTTCCTTTTGGAAATCTAAAGAGTTAGTATCCTTTTCCCCTTTATTTTGGTAAGGCAAAAATATGAGAATATATAATCGAAAAGGCAGTATCCTTTCCCATTGATCCTTCAACGTGATATTTTGAGACATGAAATATTTCCTTTAATACCTTGATAGTATGTTGTGTTGTGTGATTAGTTTGTTTCGTTCTCTATCAAGGTTATGTAGTTGTGATTTAAGTGTAAAAGAACTCTTTTTATAACCATTATGACAGCTTGTGTGTGATGAAATCTACTTTTCTATCATGGTTATTTGTTGAAAACAAATTTTTTGGTTTGCTACTTTATTACTATGATAATCTATTAAATAAACAAAGTATGTGATAGTATTAGGAAGTGTGCTACATTCGTACTATCAATAACCAACATAGTCATGTTATCAATTGTGGTGTATTTATATTGGTACACATCATGCTCATAGCATCAATATTTCTCATAAGCATGTCGAGGCTGAACATATCATGTTGAGGTTCCATAGTCATATTGACACTCCTTATACCAGTTGTCACTATAACCCATACCTGAAATTGAGTAGCATGCTTCTTAGGATTTCAAGGGGATAAAAAAACCTATGGAAGGCTCCCAAGTTTCCCCGCCTGAAAGGTGAAGACCCTACTCAATAAGTTTAACCATCTGAGAACTTTAAAAGCTCTAAAGGGATTTCACTAACAACCTGAGTGAAATCTCCATAGTAAACTATGAGGGTTAAAAATCCCCATAGGAAAATTGTTATAAAGCTTGAGTAACTGTTCACACCCTAAGTGCAGTGTCATGTCAAATAATAAAGTGATAAGTAGAGATTGTTCCTACTGAGATTTGATTAACAAAATGGTTAAGCAAGATACTTAGTAAATTCAATTAAGTTGAACTAAAACAATTTTTTGTTTAGTTTTTAGAATTGAAAGAGAATAATGAAAAGCAAGTTGGACTTAACTTCATGAATATTAAAGACATTGGATTATCTATTCCCTTCTTATTTCATGAACCTAGTTAATTCACCCTCAATTAGTGATCAAAGAAGATATGTTTTTGCCTAAGAATCAAAGCTATATGATTATGCTCTCTTGAGTCAAAACTAACATCTATTTTCAAAAGGCTCATTCAATCTCTTGCAACAAACTAGTAAAAATAGTTTTTAAGATCCAATCTTACAATGACAATACTAGGTTAATGGATAGATCTCTCTTCTATTAACAAACCATTCATTTGATTCCTAAACTTCAGTCTAATATGATTTTATCCCAGTCCTTGAAAAAAATAATATTTCTCAAGCATTATTTCATTCAATAACACAATCAAGTGGTGATCAGGCACTTAGAGGCATTAAGCATAAAATAAAACCAACACATAATACTTCATTAAATGCTACAAGAGAGTAGATTCAAGATTCAATCCATAATAATGTTCAAGATAATCCTAGAATGATAAATTTAGCAACTCTTGTTCAAAATAGAACCAAAATCAAACATCTTAACATGGTCCATATCAGAAGTAAGGTAGAAAGGAGAAGAGAAAGCTAGGAAACCAAGGAGTATAACTCCAAACATCTTTAAAATTGATTTGTAGCCTCTAAGTCTTCTATTCATCTAATCCCTAGCAAAGCGCTATCTCTAATATTCTTTAAAGTTAGCTCTCTTTTTGTCAGCCTCTCATAATCTATTTATATCCATTATTTAATTTATGATTAATTAAATGCACAATTTATATTTTTTTAATCCCTTGTATCGAGGCAAGGCTTGTCTTTTTGTTGTGGCAAAGAACAATGCTAGTGATGTAATTTTGCTTCAACATGGCAAAACATATCCTTATGCTGTGGCACAAAGTATTGAGAGTGTTGATGAAAGTTATGGCTTGCTTCACTGCGGCAAGAGGTGTTTCTTTGACGCGACACAAATTACTAATAAGGCATTTTGGCATTTTCACAGAGTTTTGCCATCGCGAAAGTTTTACTGTTGCTATGAAAAGGCATGCATTTCGTATACTTTAGTCTTCAAAAGTTCTTTTGGCTGCATCAATACTTCATTCTAGCTCTTTCATTATTTCAAATGGTCCTTAAATAGCTTCAAAATCTTGGCTTAGATCTCTTGCTTCAATGAAAACATGCATAAGTTTTCCAATTATTCTATTTAATTCAAATATTCACATTTAACCTAAGAAATATTATGAATCTGGAATAAATCAATTTTTGCACATTTTCCTTTGTGTTAGTATATGATGTGCATAATTTCATTCAAAAAGTCATTAAAGGATGGGGAAATGTGCTAAAATGATATAGATTTCTTAGAGTTAATAGTAACCTTAAGTAAAATCTAACTTGGATATAGGGCCAAATTATGTGTGAGAGATATATGTATGCTCCAGGGTACAACAAGCTACTTCAATATAACAAATATAAAGTAATGATATTACATTCAAAATATCTAGGCTTTTTTTCTTGTCTTTCATGATTTCATTTTTTCTTTTGTTTTTCAAATTTTTTTCTTTTTTTCCTTCCTCCTTTTCCTTTTAATTTTATGAAAAACAAAAATAAATTCAAGAAAAAGAGAAAAAGCTACCCAAATGAATTGAAGCCTTGGGGGGTATAATTAATAAGAACTTTTGCCCAAAAATTTCTTATGGATGGTAATTTTTGACTTAATGAAGGTTCAAAATGACAAAAATCTATGCCAAAATATGGAAATCATGAACAAGAATGCAAGTGCATGCAATACACACACAACAAAGTGCTATTGCATGAAGCCTACTATAAGGGCTTCCCCTAGCACATGGAGATGCTTGTCAAATGAATTGGTTGTGAAATTTGGGTGACAGGCCAAGTTTGATGAGACAAACATGGTAGTAGTAGGGGTTTGTTAAAAGGATGTCGAGATAATAATATTTGGTGTAAACAGTTATGTTTAGTAAAGCTTTTTGTGAAGAAAGAAGGAGAAAAATGTATGTGATCTTTTAAGGAGAATGTTAGTGAAATAAGTGTGGTAGAGCATGGCTTTTATACCCTTAATGCAAGACAGAGGGAGAAAGGGGAAGAGATGAAAGATAAAAGAGAAAAGAAAGGAGAGGCCAAGAAACCCCAATTTCTATTCAATCATCAAAAGCTATGCACAATTGGTAACCCTAGCTTTATTTTTAGAGCTTTAGAAAGGTTAAAATAATAGTAAAAGCCTAAATCACGAATTGGTGATTTTACTTCTCAAGCATGCAAGATTAATCTTGGAGTAGAGGTAATCACAATTAATTTATTTTATATGCTAGTTTTAGGCTTGTAAGATATTTTGGAACATCTCTTGTTATGTAAATATGTAATATTTATTGTGATCTCTCCTGAAATTTATATGTTATTATAAGAAATGTTTAGTGAAGTGGAAATATCTTGTAATTGTATGCTAATTGTGTAACGCCTCAAATTTTGATTAAGGGCTAGTACTAATTATTGAGGATAATTATTGAATTAAAGTTGGAATTATGTAGTGTTTTGTGGCAATATTAATTAATGTCATAATTGGTGGGAAAATTTAAAGCATGGAATTATTGGCCATAAGTTGGTGATTAATAGAGAAATTAATTACTAACTAAGAGGAAAATAAGAAGTGTGATTAAATGGTTAATGAGGGAATTAAAGTGGCTAATTAGGTGTTTACTTTATGAGAGCCAATGAGGTTGTGACATGTGGCAAGATTGTGTGTGTGTGAAGGGAGAATGAAGGGGAAAAGTCAAACCCCTATATTTTAATATTTTCTCTCTCTCTCTCTCTTCCCTCCTATTTTCGCTGACAAGAGAGGCATGGGGGGAGTAAAGTGATCATTGATTTCTTCATCTTCACTCATCTCTCTCACTCTCTTCTCATCTCATTCGGCGTCATTAGAGACCAAAGAAGAAGGAAGAAAAGCTTGAAAAACGTAAGGGAGATTATCTTAAATGCTTAGACTCAATTCTCTAAAGTTGTTTCTTGAGATAAGAGCTTCATTTTGATGGTTGTAGTTTGCCATTTGGTGTTGGTTTGTGACTTCAAAGAATTGTGGAGGTTGGAGAATCAAGAAGTTTCTTTGAGAAAGTTGTTAAGGTGGGTTAAAGAGACCTTTCTATCTAAGTTTTGTGCCAAATGGTATAGCTTTAAAATTCTGGAATTTATTGCCTATTTTTGACAATGATGGTCATTAGGATGTTTGGCATGTTATTGGTACGGAATTGGTATGTTTGGAATGTATGTGGATAGGTAGAAAGGGATTTGGGATTGAATGATAAAGTTTGATGATTTTGGAATTTTGGTGTTAGTGTTGCCCAAAACCAAAGCATGAAAATGGAATAAAATTTTGGTTGTTTTGATGGTTTGATTAGATTTCTTGAGTGATTTTGTGTGAGGATAGCTTTGGTTAATGTTTTGGGTACATTGGAGTCAATTGGGTAACCTCTGGGAAATGCTGTCAATGTTTCTACATTTTTTGGATTCTGACGTATATTACTCAAGTGAGGGGGTATCACTCGAGTGAGTCCGTGAAATTCCTCAGTTTCCCTTCAGTTTCTACATTACACTTATGTGAAGGGGGTAAGAGTGTTGCCTCACTTGCAAGTATGGTGGGTTCTCACACGAGTGAGCTTCCTCTCACTCGAGTGTTGGTGTATTTGACACCTAGAACTTGCCTTCCGGGTTGTCACTCATGGCCAAGTCTCAAGAGTAAGCCTTAAAACTTGCGAGTGTTAAGCATTCACTCAAGCAAAAAGATCCATACTCGAGTGCTCCTTTCCCTGAAAATTCCATTTGCTCTCGGGTAAACACTTCCTTCACCTCACTTAATGGTACTCGAGTGAGCATTTGGTATCACTTGAGTGTTGCATTTTGTGCTCAAGTGTTCTCATTCTCTGAAAGTTTCTTGTGCTCTCGGGTATGCACTCACTGTCCTTCACTCTCTAGCACCTGAGTGTAAACCGTACCATCACTCAGTGAGGTCATCTTCACCCGAGTGCTAGTGCCCCATCACTCAAGTGAGGCCGTCTTCACTCGAGTGAAACAATGAAAAATGTCAGTGTTTGTACTTCCAAAAGGGGATCTTTGGGATAGTTCTTCCAACCTTTTAGGACTTTTATTAGAGGCGTTTAAGGGTACTTAAGAGACAGTAATGATAACTAATTTAAGTATTATGAAGATATTGAGTATTGGACTAAGTAATAATGCATTGTCCTTAATCATGACTTTAAGATTTGATATTTGCCCGAAGCGTAGAAGGCCCGCGCCTGCTCAAGAATGGAAAGACCAAGGAAGTGACACTTTATCCTATATCATGTGTAATGCATTGCTTGTTGTATTAATCATTGAATGAGCGAGGGGACGTGGTGAGAGCCTGGCCTTGAATATTGTTGGGGGGATGTGGCGAGAGCCCGGCCTTGAATATTGTTATGCTGCATTGTGATATATGCTTACTTGCTTTGTTATTATGCATCATATACATAAACTGTTGCTACTGGGATTCTTTTGAATCTCACTCTTTCCAAATAATATTTTTAGACAGGGCAAGTGAATCAAGAGGCAAGAAGTGGATAAGGGCGATTAGGACTGCCGGTGGTAGTCTTAGCTACTAGTTTTTTTGTTTTTGATTGGTTATCATTTTGGACCATGTATATGTTGAATTGACCATAGGATTCTAGTTTTTATGTAATCCCCGGTTTGGGAATTGAGAAGGGCAATGATGCCCTGTATAAACTTTTGGAATAATGTTATTATCCAGGGTGAATGTCGGGAATTTGGATTATACTCTGATATTGTATACATAACAAACCGAACATGCCTAATGTTTTATGAATCAATGAATAGAGATCTATTTATACATGTGTTGTAAATTTTTTTTAATTATTTCGGATCTCTTATTCAATTATAAAACGCGTTTAAACACCTAATCCCGGCCTTGATCGTGACGGGGGTTACAAATTGCATAGTATGTAATTGTGCATGGATTTTTGTATAACTTTATATATATATGAGTTAATATTGGATTTGGTTTTGCCAGAGATTTTTGGAGTAATATATGGTGATTATTGCTTTGAAGTCTATGGTAGCCATAGTACAAAAAACCGGACCGGATGGTTCAACTGGTAACCGGTCAGTGGCCCAGTCTGGTTCAATCATTGGGCTATGAACCAGGAAAACCAGTGGTTTAATTGATTGGACCGATTTCATTGTTTTTTATTCTCTTAACTATCATCTCACGCTAGTTTTTAGGGGAAAATGAAAGTTTGAAGACCAAGATGGAGAGAAAAGTAGGTAAAGAAAGAACAAATCTTAAAAAAAGAATAAGATGACGAAAAAAAATTATTTAAAAGGATATAATAATTATAGGAAAGGAGATACTATTTCATAAGTTTATTCATCATAACTAATACTAATACATTTTAAGCATTTTCTTTCTAAAGATCTTCATTTTTATTTATTGAAGTTTAAAAATATATATATATATATATATATATTTCCACTAATAAATTTTAATATTTTAATGTGACTGGTCTGAGCACCGGTTAGACCCTGGTTGACCCATTAACCCTTGAACTTGTGCCGTGACTGGTTCATTGCCCGATCCAATTTCTTATTCCTTGGTGGTAGCCTCCACTACTAATCCTAGTGGTTGGCACATTATCATGCCCAAACTCAAGTGGGGTTAGGCTTAGCTCAGGTGAAGCTAGACATTTCTTGAGCCTAAACCCAAGTGAGAGGTGAGAGAGGGGACTGATTGACTTAAGGTGTAATGTTTGACTTTTGGCTAGGTTACACAACTCCAAAGGTCATAGCGAGTAAGGTTAGTGGGAATTGTTCTAAACTAAGGATTTATTGAGATTTGGTTATTGTTAGTACTTCACTAATTTATAATCTTATCCAGCATATTTTGTAAATTAATTATTGGTTATTGGGACTTTGTGTCTAATCCCATTGTTTCTAATAATTTTTCATACAAGCCTTCCCACTCCACTCGCCATTAAAGCAAGTAACCTTTGGCAAAGGCATCTATAGCCTTTGTAGGCCTCTTTTTGTGATGCAGTAAAAAGTTGCATATTGCCACATAAGGCCACCACTCACTTTTTTAATCACGATACTTTATTTGATGTTCATTTGTTGGTGTGTTTTGGATCATTGTCTTTTGAACTTGTAACACAATATGTATAAATAGCAATAAGTTAAGGTATAGGCGGTGGCCTAATTATGTGTGTGAATGAGGGATGAATGTGGCAGCCTACCCCTAGATGCTTCCCCTAGGTTTCCTAATGTCCTTTAGATGAAATTAATTGAGCATAATAGTAGTGAAGGTGGCAGGTAAAAACAAAGCACAAAATAAGAAAAGCCGTTTCTTTAGGAGTAAGACAACGCAGTTTCATAATTTGAGTGAGATCACTTATTTGAACCTTTAGCCACATTGGATTAAATCAAATTAAAGACCAAATGGTAATGCAATATCACACAATTTGGATCATTTCTCTCATAGAGCCTCTTTATTTGAAATTCTAGATTAACCCAAGTGATAATAAGAAATATTGATTTAAGTTCGAAAATGATTTTCATCTACAATTTACTTGTGAGTGAAATAGAATTTAAATTCTAGAATATTAATTAAATCAATTCTCTCTCTTGAAGATGACAAGTGGCGAGTGGTTGGAGGAGAGAGACATTAACCAAGTCAAGGTTGACTTGGTCTTAAGATATTTTGATTGGATATTTATTTCAAGATATTCTCTAATTACATATTTATGGCCTTTTCTTTTAGTTGGAGTGCTTGATGATTCGGGGGAGTTTGGGATAGTTTATTTTTGGGCAATAAGTTCTTATTACATAAGTCAAGATAAAACTCCTCTCACATACTTACCATGTATACCATAAATCATGATTTATAAGTACTTATAAGTCAAAAATAAGCTATCACAAATCATTGTCTTTCCCTTCATTAATGATGAGCCACAATTTTATATAATAGGGCCATGAAAGATTTGCAATAACCAAGTCAAGGTTGACTTGGTCTTAAGATATTTTGAGTGGATATTTATTTCAAGATATTCTCTAATTACATATTTATGGCCTTTTCTTTTAGTTTGAGTGCTTGACAATTTAAGGGAGTTTGTGATAGCTTATTTTTGGGCAATAAGTTCTTATTATGTAAGTCAAGATAAAACTTCTCTCACATACTTACCTCGTATACTGTAAATCACGATAAGGTATTTGTGCCTTGTGTTTGGGATTCAAGGGTAAAAGAATGAATGCTTCTATCATATTAAAGAATTCCACATGAGTTAGTTAGCAATGAAAAGAAATAAGATAAGTTTTGAAGAATAGCTAGCATAGGAGTTACTCTCATAGTTTAGAAATTTAAGGCTGAGAATCCTTCCAACAAAGCTATATCTGTTGAGATATTCACAAAGTTCAACTGAAAATTAAATGATGGCAAAGCATTTGCCATTTCTATTTCTAAAACTAACATTTAAAATAAAACCAATTTAGACACCACAATCAACAATGAATATGAGAGAGTCATGCTTATATATATCAAAATAATCAGGATGTGTCTTCTACAAGTATTTATAAAATGGAGTGCATCAACTTAAATATAAGGCAATTTAGCTCAAAAAAATTAAAAATTTTCAAAAAAAGGGTAATATTTAAAGATCAACCAACTAATATTTTATCAACTTATTCCTTCCCCCACACTTAAATTTAGCTTTATCCTCACTACAGTACTAAAGCAAATATCAAGAACTTACGTGTAGCATGAGAGCATTGATGAGAGAACAAACAAGTTTGAGAGGGAAATCGAGTGGAGGATTTGGTGGCCCTGGCCATCCAATTCGACACCAGAAGAGGCGGCAGAGATGTTACGGAGTTGTAAGAAGGTCTGAAAAGGTCAGAATGAAGGGGTCTCAGGTCGGCCAGTGATTCCCCGTTTTGAAGGGTGGATGATGGTGGGTTCTAGGGACGATCCTAAGGAAGTAGTTGGTGGTCAAGAGGTTACAAATTAATCGGTGTAAGCTGTAAATGATGAGGAGGGCTCCAAAACAAAACTAAAAGTGGCTAGAGTGTAGTATAAGTAGTTTGTAAGGGGTGTGGGAGTGGTAAAACAGAGGAGTTAGAGGAGGAAGATGGCCGGTGGCTCAATGAGGGGTGGAAATCAAGGATTAAGGTTGAATATACCTTGTCTGAACCGAACGTTAGTTTACTTCTAGAATATAGTAACCAAATAGTGAGAAAATGGCAGTTTGAAACTATTGTGACGGTGCTTGGATGTATGGTTTGGGAGGATGTGATTATAATGAAGTTGACTGCGTTATGGGGGGAAGTCGATGTTATAGATATTGGATTGGGGTTCTTCATTATGGATTGCAGGCATTAGGAGACTTACGATTTCGCCTTGACTGAAGGGCCGTGGCTTGTGTATGACCATTACATTAGCATACAACCATGGAGGGTGGATTTCGATTCTGATAAGGGATCGGTGACTACTATTGCTGTATGGGTTCGCATGGCTAAATTACCTTTGGATCATTATGAGAAAGGCACACTGTTTATCTTGGGTAGTCAGATCGGGAACATTCTGAGAATTGATGCCAACACTATGCACAAATCGAAAGGCTATTTCACAAGAATTTGCATCAAGTTTGACTTGAATAAGCCATTAGTCCCTAGCATCATGGTTAATGGGAAGGTTAAGAAGGTGAAGTATGAAGGGTTGCACATGATATGTTTCACTTGCAGAAAATACAGACATTACATTAATCACTGACAGTTGAAGGGAAACCGGCTGATGATCAATGGGGGCATTGCTAAGGTGGTTAAAAGAGGAAGTATGGGACTTAGAACTCCTATTACTGCACCTACACAGGGGAAGGAGGTGACAGAAAAGGAGCCCTTTGGTGGCTAGATAGTCGTCCTACTGCCATGGAGGGGCCGGAGATTGATTGGTGGTGAAGGTCAAGGAAGGGACGGTTATGGGAAAGATTCTAGCTGATATTCTCGTGATGCCAATGCAAAGATTATGGGATCTTGTTTCAATTCCTTGGAGTTGGTCAAAGATGATGTTGCGGAGCAAGATTTGGCCAAGAATAAGGAGCTTTTATGTTCTTAATAAGCTATATCCTAGGTTTTCGTATTTCCAACTAAAGCAATAAGTATGGCAAACCAACTGGGCTTACAAAGTAGGCCTCAGTCTGTGGAGAAAAAATGAAAAGTAAGAAGACTAGTGCACCTAAAATAGAAAAACCCAAGGAGAAAACCTCAACAGGGCCGACTACTATGGAGGAGTATTTGGTGGTTAAAGAAAGAGTTCAAAAGGGGCCCACTAGCTTAAGTTAAAATGATGTGTTTAGAAGAATACAAGGAGGAGTGGTAATGCTTCATCACAAGATGCTTTGGGAACACAAACTGACCTAACGTGAAAATACTGAAGTAGCTAAAACTGTAACATGAATAGCGGCTGGTAATCTAATGGATCCGAGGAAGGAGTTAACTTCAAAATTCTCGACCCATAATAACCCACTATCTGGGGATGACGTGATGATAGAAGCGTTGGTGTAGGCTCATGTGAACCTCGTAGATGATGGTTGAGTTTTTCGTGCTAGGATTCACTTATTAGTATTGCTTATTATGAATTGTGTTGTATGGAATTGTAGAGGAATTGGAGCGAGACTCTTTCCTTCACTAATTCAGGATATATCACGTTTTTATGATATTGACTGCTTGGTGTTACTAGAGACTACAACTAGTGGGGAGAAGGCTCAACGAATAGCGGCAAGGTTGGGTTTTCAGTTTTATGAATTAATAGACGTGGTGGGCTTCAACAGTAGTATCTGGTTGCTATGGAAATCATCAGTAGATTGTATTGAAGTAATTGAAAAGAATAATCAATACATGCATGTAGCGGTAAAGGACCTTCTCGGGCGACACTGGTACATGACATTTGTATATGCGTCACCAAACATAGTTATGAGGTTACTATTATGGTAGGAGTTGAAACGATTAAATGGCACTATTCAAGGTGCATAGGGAATTATGGGAGATATGAACACTACTCTTACATCGGATGAGAGGTTCTCTAATGCAGTTTCAGGTGTTTCCATCGATAAAGAGCTTAGGGAGCGGTTTAGGCAATCAGGTATGATTGATATAAAATTTTCTGGACCAAGATTTATATGGCAATGGAAGGGGTATGGTGCTCGGCTTGATAGGGCTTTAGTTAATAATAACTGGCTACAGGTTTTTCTTGAAACAAAGGTTGTTCACCTTCCACAACTAAAATCCGATCACATGCCTATTCTGGTGTAGTTAGAAGAGAAACGAACAAATATGAGGAAAGATAAGCCGTTTTGATTTATAGCATCATGGGTTCTACATGATGAATTTGGAGAGTTCGTGCAGAATAATTGGGTTCAAGATACTACATGGACAGAAATTATTGAGAATTTCACAAAAGCTTGTTTTTAGTGGAATCATGAGGTATTTGGGTTCATTGATTATAAGAAAAAGTAGGTGTTAAAGAGATTAAATGGAATTCAAAGAGCTCTTGCCCAGGATTGTATGAGGTAGGATCTTTACTCTCTACAAGGGAGACTATGGAAAGAATTGGAGACCCTACTTATCCAGGAGAATTTGATGTGAACTCAGAAAGCTAGAGCGGATTGGCATACCATGGGAGATAAGAATACACAGTATTTTCATCTTCGAGCGAATGGTAGGCGTAGGCATAATAAGATTGCAGCTATTAAGGATAAAGAGGGGTCTTCGATTTACGATAAGGAGGAAATAAAGGTACAAACAACTAATTTTTTTAGACATATATTCACGAAAGCGGAATATGCCCAAGACGTGCTTTCTTGCCCAGTGTCTTACCCCAATATTAGTATGGAGCAGCTTGAGGTTTGTGGGTCTACAGTGTTGGATGAGGAGAAAAAGTCAGCTATTTTCGAGATGGGGGCTTTGAAGGCTCCTAGGCCAGATGGGTTAAATGCCTTGTTTTACCAACACCAGTAGGATAAGGTAGCAACTTCTGTTACTTCTTTGATTAAAAATTTATTTGCTAATCCTAGAGATATTGTGTGTAACCCCTGTCACGATCAAGGCCGAGATTTGCGTTTAAACACGTTTTATACTCGAATAAGAGATCTAGGGTAATAATTAACAACTTTTTTTTTTCAACACATAGACAATTAGATCTCCATTCATTCATAAAACAATAGGCCTGTTCGGCTTGTCACATATACAATATCAAAGTATAACAAAATTCCCGACATTCACCTGGCATAATTTCATTAATCCAAGAGTTTGTAGGGGCCTTATTGCCCATCTCATTTTCTCATACCAGGGATTACACAACATCACTATTCTATGGTCAATTATATATACATTCATCCAAAATGATAACCAATCCAAAAACCAAAAAGAATCTAGCTAAGACTACCACCGGCAGTCCTAGACGTCCTTGTTCACTTGTTTGCTTCTTGATCCACTTGCCCTGTCTAAAATGTTATTTGGAAAGAGTGAGATTCAAAAGAATTCCAGTAGCAACAGTTTATGTATATGATGTATAATAGACAAAGCAAGTAAGCATATATCACAATGCAGTAAAACAATATTCAAGGCTGGGCTAACCGCCACGTCCCCTCAAGAATATTCTGTTGGATATGATTAGTTTTGATGATGTCAAATATAGATGTTAATTTTTGAGAGCAAAAAGTTTACATAATGTATTTATCTCCCACGTTGACTAACTACTGTGTTTAATGTGAAATATCCTGTAGATTAGTCAAGCAAAGAGAGAAGATATCAAGTTGGCTTGAAAAGATTCATGTGATTTAATACTGTGGATTATTCGAATAGTCAAATTGTTATTCGAATAGTAAAACTTGTTTTCAGTTAAGATATATTCGAATAACTCTCAATTTATCCAAATAAACAAAGTATTATTCGAATAATGAATATGCTATTCGAATAAAGAAGAACTGCTAATAATTGATAGTATTCGGATAAGCACATTAGTATTCAAATAGTATGCTTTCTGAAAATAATTCAAGTGAAAACGTATTCGAATAGTCAAGGCATTATCCAAATAGTCAGTATGATTTCAAACTCGGTTTCTAAATATGTTATCCGGATAGTAGGATAACTATTCGAATAGTAAGGGCACTATTCGAATAGTGTAATACTTATCCGAATAAGTTTTTGATAAATTTCAGCATCCAATATCACATGACTATCAGGATAGTAGGGAGACTATCAGGATAGTATTTGACATATTTCAAAGAGGACTATTCGAATAGTAATTGAACTATCAGAATAGTCTCAGTGCAAAAAATCAAATATTATTCGAATAATGAAGTGACTATTCAAATAGTACATAACTGAAAAAGGATGATTCTATTTGAATACAAGATGTGCTATTCGAATAACGCAGCAAACTCTGTTTCTTTCAGCACGGGCGACATTCAGTATTTTGATGATATCTCTCCAACCACATGTTGGATCGAACTGAAACTGGTGGCATATGAAACTAGACTTCTAACACGTCATTTTGACACCAAGATCACATTAAAAAGAGTTCAAATGAGAGAGATATGATCTGTTGACGTTGATACATTAATCAGCATCTTATTCCAGAACAGCTTTGGTATTTTGGACATAACTCTCAAAATACATATCGGATTGAGACAAAAACAATGCCATATGAAAGTATACTCAAAGGGCTTTCCAAAGATATATAATTTTCCATGTTTCGAGTCAAAATCAAGAATTCACTTGAAGGCACCACTCGAGTAACTCACTGTGATAAGCAAAACTTGAAGTGGTTGCAGGAATATGAAGATTCATCATCAAAGTGAATTATTCGAATACAACAAGTTGTATTCGAATAAGTATATCATATCTTGTGAAAGGCTATTCGAATAAGGGTTCGTCTATTCGAATATTAAAGTTCATTATGAGAGAATATTATTCGAATATAAATGACACTATTCGAATAATATCATTTGTTTTACAAGGCAGCTTTCGAATAAGGAATTCACTATTCGAATACACTTCAAGTTCTAAAAGTTTATTCGGATAGAGGATAAAGTATTCGAATAAATATTACTCATTATCAAAGAAGGCTAGTCGAATACAACAGAGGTTATTAGAATAACTGATTTTCCATAAAACAGAGTATCACCTTGAAACTTCTGAAAATCATTGAAATTTTGTGTGACTTGTTCTTATTGATACTAATCATTCTAACACTTCATTATATTAGTGATTAAGCATTTTCCAGGTGATCAAATAAGGATTAACACATAAGACGAAGAAGGCACTTTTGTGTTAGAAGCTTCCAACGGCTAGTTCAACAGTAATATTTTAAGCCTCAACGGGAAGAAGAAAAGCTAAAACAGTCAAATACTTTTCATCAACTATAAAAGAAGAGTCATTCAAAATGAAAGAAGAAGATAGCCCATGCCTACAATGTTGATATGCTATTACTCTGAATCTTACTTGACCGAAGCACTGTAATAATACTCCTATCATATACTTCAGTGTTAATCATTATCTACTTCATATAGAGAGAAGTAATCTTTCATGGTAATCATTCTATATTTGTGAGAGTTACTCAAGATTGGGGAATCTTGAGTGGGAAACAAATTGTATCTTTACAGTGTGTAAGGGGGAGCTCATATCTCAGTGGGAGAATTGTAAAGGCTTCACAAGTGCCCAGATCAAACTTGTGAGATTGTAGTGGTTCTCAAGTACCCGGTTAAACTTGAGGGAGATAGTGGATTGAAATCTTAGGAGGAGCCTGGGGACTGGACGTAGGTCATCGTGGATTGGACCGAACCAGGATAAATTACAGTTTGCATCTTCTCTTCCCTGAACTCTCATATTTCCAACATATATGATTTCAATAACTGATTATGGTTTTATATTTCACTACTTACATACTTATTGATTTCATAAGATGCGAAAAGAATTTCAAAGTAGTTAAGTTTTTATAATACACCCAATTCACCCCCCTCTTGGGTGTCAGCCTGTTCTAACATATTCAAGGCCGGGCTCTCACCACGTCCCCTCGCTCATTCAATGATTAATACAACAAGCACTGCATTACACATGATATAGGATAAAGTGTTACTACCTTTGCCTTTCCGTTCTTGAGCAAGCGCGGGCCTTCTACGCTCTTGGAAAATATCAAATCCAAAAGTCATAATTAAGGTTGACGTGTTATCACTTATTCCAATTCTCAAAAAACTTCACAGTACTTAAATTGGTTATCATTACTTTCTCTTAAATACCCATAAATGCCTCTAACAAAAGCTCTAAAGGGTTGGAAGAACTATCCCAACGATCATCTTTTTGGAAGTACAAAACTGTCATCTTTCAATGTTTCACTCGAGTAAAGACGGCTTCACTCGAGTGACGGTACAGTTTGCACTCAGGTGCTAGAGAGTAAAGGACAGCAAGTACATACCTGAGAGTACAAGAAACTTTTAGAGAATGGAAACACTTGAGCACATAATGCAACACTCGAGTGATACCAAATGCTCACTCGAGTACCAGGAAGTGAGGTGTAGGAAATGTTTACATGAGAGCAAATGGAATTTTCAAGGAAGAGGTGCACTCGAGCACGAGCCTTTGCACTGAGTGAAGGCTGAATACTCGTGAGTGTTAAAACACACTCTTGTACTTTAACTGTGAGTCACAACCCGAGAGGGAAGTTCATGGTGTCAAATACACCCACACTCGAGTGAGAACCCACCACACTCGCAAGTGAGGCAACACTCTAGCCCTTTTCACAGAAGTACAACACAGAAACTGAAGAGAAAGTAAGGAGTTTCACTGAATCACTAAAGTGATACCCCCCTTACTCAAGTGATACACATTAGAAGCCAGAAAATGCAGAAGAACTGACAGTATTTCCAAAAGGTTACCCAATTAACACCAATGGACCCAAAACCTTAACCAAAGCTACTCCCACACAAAATATTCAAGGAATCCAGTAAAACCATTCAAACAACCAAAATCCTATTCCATTATCATGCTTTAGGTTTGGGCAACACTAACCACTAAAATCTCAAAATCTCCAAACTTAACTTCAAGCCCAATCAATTTTATCTATCCAAAATACATACCAAACATACCAATTCCATACCAATAACATGCCAAACTTCCCAATGACTATCATTTTTGAAAATGGGGCAAAATTTCTAGAATTTCAAAGCTAAATCGTTTGGCTCAAAACTTAGATAGCAAGATTTCTTTAACTCACCTTAATAAATTTCTCAAAGGAGCTTCTTGATTCTCCAATTTCCAAAATCCTTGAAAGCTCTAACCAATACCAATAGGCAAACTATATATAATACCCCGAATTTTGATATTTGAGGCTATAGAATAAGCCTAAAATAAGTGGATTACTAAGCCCTAGTTTAGCAAGATCCTAAATTATGATTAAGGGTTAATGACTCCAAAAGTGGAGGTGATTATTGATAAATGAACCCTTTTAGAGAATCCAATGTGATTTGAGTTTCAGATGAGATTCGTATGTGTTATGAGCAGTGCCAAAACCCTGTATTTGAGTTTTGTTATGGATTAACATCTAAATTGAATAAAAATAAGGGGAAGGGCATATGTATGGTGTAAATGAATGAGAAAAATAATTTGGTGGTGATTCAGTATGAATTGCCATAATTAGGAGCAAAACAGTAAAGTTACCAACCGATTGATCGGTTACCGAAGAGGAAACTCATTGGTAACTTCAAGATTAATGGTTAGGATTGATTTGTGTTGAGATCAAGGGGTGGAATCCCATGTGCATGTGCCTATGTGAACTCATGGTTGATGGAGCAAGAGGGTGACACATGGCAAGATGTAAACCCTTGGATCTTAGGTCAAATGGTCAAAACACTCATTACTCTCTCCTCTCTTCATTAAGGTTGGGTTTGGGCTTCCAAAATCTGACATCTCTTCATCTTCAACATTTCTCATCTCTCTCTTCAAGCTTCCATGGACGTCCAAGTGTAGAGGAAGAAAGAGAAATGGAAAGGTGAGCTTTTAGCCTTGTATATGTGCTCTAATGCTCTAATCACCTTCTATATAGTTGTTCATAGTGATGAGAGCTCCATCTCTATGGTTTTAGATTCTTGATTAGAGGTGTTTGATAGCTTGAGGAAAAGTGGAAAGATGGAGAATCAAGGAATTGGTTTGAGAAAGAGGAAGAGGTGAGTATTTGAAGCCTTTTGATCTAAGTTTTGTGAATTATGGTTAAGTAATTTGAATTTGTTTGATTTGGTGGTTCCTATGTATTCCTTGTGAAAATTTATGTGGGAATGGTGTTTGATGTGAAAATGGGACCATTGGAAGCCTTGTGCAAAACTTGAAAATCTATCAATTGGAAGTCTGTTTTGGGCAGTCTGTTCGTGTGGACGTTTTGACTGAGCAAATGATGTTAAAAAATTATGAAACTTTCTAGTCTTAAAGTTCACATCCCAAGATTTAAAATGGACAAATAATTTGTGCCATTTAGTTTTGGGAACTGATAGATATGACTGTCCAAAGTTTGAGGTTGAAAATGAACACTGTTTTGAGACAGTCTTGAGTTTTGGGGAATTCTGTATTTGTGTGGTGGTTTCTAGTAATGGCCAATATTTTTCCTATGTCGAAGACTTGAATAGATTTCATTTGGCTTTGGAATCACCTCATTTCAATATTTTTGGAATTATTTATGATTTTTGGAAGTTCAGCCAAGAAACAGGATTTTCTTGGCCCCGGCCAGAAGGATTCTGGGCCGTGGCCCAAATGTTTCTGAGCAGTTTTTGGCCGTGACCAGTAGATTTGTGGGCCACAGCCAACCCCCAAAAATCAGTATTTTGGACTTTTAAAAGGTGATCTTTGGTCAAGTGTTTCCCAAGCCTTTAGGCATATGTTTAGGCTTTGATTAGCCACTTAAAAGTCATGAATGGTAACCAACTTTAAGTGTAATGAAAGTAAAGATTTGGAATAGAGAATAACCCTATGTCCTTGCTTTGGTTATAGGGCTCGACATTCATCTGATCGTGAGTAAGCGGTGCTAGAGCATATGTGGAAAGACTAAGGGTAGGGAACTTACCTCTCTTGCATGCTTTGATATTTGTGTTTGTGTATTGATGCATGTATTGCTTTGCTTGATTATGTGAAACATGTATGGATGATTGTAGCTCTGTTTCTAGTTATGCTATGGCCATGAGTATGTTGTTGAAACATTGAGTACGCAGATATGTCATTGTGTGAGCATGAGTTGTGTATTGCAAGCATGTCATGCATTAAACACTTATCTTACATGCATATTGGTATTTGTTTCCTACTGAGATTCTCTCGAATCTCACCCTCCCCTACCAATATTTTAGATAGGGTAGGTGGACCGAGGATGGAGCAAGCGGGCAAAGTCGACAAGGACTCCTTTAGGTTATAGATTTTGGTAGTTGGTTATCATAGTTGGGAGTATTATGTATATTTGTATACGGATTTGAATATGTACAAGTTTGAATGTGTGTGGATATGATAATTGTAGATGTATTTGAGAAGATTTGTGTAATCCCCATATGAGGGCGTGTAATGGGCGAATGTGCCCTATAAAGCTTGAATTAATACATGGAATCTGGAATCATCAGAATTATTACATTGTGTACTCTGATATATTAAATGTGATTTTATCTTCGTGTAGTAATTGTATTCAGAATGTCAAAGTGAGACCAGGTCATAAATTAGATTTCGAAAGTTATTTGTGAAAACCCTATCGTGAAGATGAGATCTTAAAATAGTTTTGTTTATTATTGGTCTCTATTTCATTTTGATCGTGTATTTCAGATATAATTACGGAAGGGGGTTACACTATAACCATAGAAATGAAGCTCTTAACTCTAGGAATAACTTTAATGAATGGAGTTTGAGCATTAGAGGTCATTCTTCTTACCTTTTTCAAGCTTTTCTTCTTTCCCTTTGGACAACAATGGTTGACAAGAGAGAGAGAAAATGAGAGAGAGAGAGAGAGAGATGATCTTGGAGAAGAAGGAAAATGATGATACTCCCTCTAGCCTCCCTTGTCAGCCAAAATGGAGGGAAGAATAAAGAGAAAATATACTTTTAAAATACATTTTGACTTTTCCTTACTTCCTCTCTACTTGTGAGCTTGCCACTTGTCATTTTATTATTGGTTCTTATAAAGTAGTCACCCAATTAGCTACTCTAATCCCTCCATTAGTCATTTAATCACACTTCTCCTTTTTTTTCTTAGTTAGTAATTAATTTCCCCGTTAATTACCAACTTAAGGCCAGTAATTCCATTCTTTCAATTCTCCTACCAATTAGGACATATAAAGTAATATTGCCACAAAACACTAAATAATTCCAACTTTAATTCAATAATTATCCTCAATAACTACCATTAGCCCTTAAATCAAAATTTGGGGCGTTACAATTCTCCCCCCGTTCAATAAATTTTGCCCTCAAAATTGATTACGCATCTTTGAGCATAAAATCGGGAAATCGCTTCTTCATGTCTGCTTCCGTCTCCCATGTTGCTTCTCTTAGAGACATTTCCTTTCAGACCACCTTTACAAATGGTAAGCTTCGATGTCTGAGCTGTCGCTCTTCTCGATCAATGATTTGCTCTGGCTCTACCACATAAGTGAAGTTATCTTGTAATTTATTCACTTCATACTCAATAATATGCTCAGGGTCTGGTTGGTACTTCTTGAGCTGCGAGACATAGGACACATCATGCAATCTACTCAAATTTGGGGGTAGGGCTATCCGATATGCCACAGGTCCAATTCATGCCAGAATTTCAAATGGACCAATGTACCTCAGGCTCAGTTTCCTCCGCTTGATTGCTCTTCCGATGCCTGTGACCAGAGATACTCTGAGGAAAACATGATCTCCTACTTTAAACTCAAGAGGTCTTCTCCTTTTATCAGCATAGCTCTTCTATCGACTCTATGATACAAGGAGCCTCTTTCTGATATTCCTAATCTTTTCTGAAGTCTGATTAACAAGGTCTGGGCCATACAGCTTCCTCTCAGACAATTCTATCCAGCACAATAGTGACTGGCACTTCCTTCCATACAATGCCTCATATGGAACCATTTGAATGCTGGCATGATAACTATTGTTGTAAGCGAACTCGGCTAGTGGAAGGTAATAGTCCCATTTTCCTTTGAAATCAAGGACAAACGCTCTCAACATATCTTCTAATGTTTGAATGGTAGGCCGTCTGTCTGAGGATAGTAGGCCGTACTAAACCTCAACTGTGTACCCATAGCTTCATGCAGAGCCCTCCAGAATCTTAAAGTAAAATGAGGATCTCTATCAAAGATAATGTTCTTCGGTGTACTATGGAGCCTCACTATCTATTTGATGTAGATTTCCGCTAACCTATATGGAGAATAGCTAGCATTTATCGATATGAAGTGCGCTAACTTCGTGAGTTGATCAACAATCACCCAGATCGCATCATAGTTCCTGATCCTAGGCAGACCCACCACTAAATCCATGGTCACACTCTCCCACTTTCATTCTAGAATTTCTGGACTTTGAAGCAATTCTAGATGCCTCTGGTGTTCAATCTTCACCTTTTGATAGGTAAAACACCGTGCCACATACTTAGTCACATCACTCTTCAACCCTGGCCACCAGTATATAGATTTCAAGTTGTGATACATCTTGGTCATACCTGGGTGAAGAGTATACTGACTCTTATGAGCCTAATTTAGAATCCTCTATCTCAAATCCATCTTCAATGGAACATAGATTCTCTTATGGTAACAAACCAGCCCACTAGGCGACAAATCATAATCCCGAGTCTCTCCTTACTCAATCATAGCCCGAATATATTGGGCTTACTCATCTTGCATTTGAGCTTTTTCGATTTCAGTCCTCAAGTCATTCTCCCCTTGGACAATACCACAATTGGAACATAGAATACTATTCGAGAGATTGAAGTGCCAAAAATCCTTTATCAATTTCCTTTCCAGGGTCATCATCATTGCTACTAGCACCGTCTTCCGACTAAAGGCATCTATGACAACATTAGCCTTACCCGGATGGTATTTGATTTCCAGGTTATAATCTTTAAGCAACTCCATCCATTGACGCTGTCTCATATTCAATTCTTTCTGATTATACAAGTATTGGAGAGTCTTATGGTCGCAATGCAATTCTACTATCACATCGTACAGGTAATGATGCTAAATTTTCAATGCAAATACTATTGCTGCAAGCTCCAGATCATGAGTGGGGTAATTCATTTCATGTGGTTTGAGATATCTAGAGGCATAGGCCACCATACGTCCCTACTGCATCAGGACACACCTTAATCCCTGCTTACTCGTATCACTATACACGACGTAAGCCTCACTGGGATCAGGTATAATCAATACTGGTGCCGTAGTCAATCTCTCCTTCAGCTCTGTGAAACTTTGTTCACATCGGTCATCCCACAAAAACGGTTGATCCTTTCTCATGAGCTTGGTCATCGGCATGCAATATGTGAGAAGTTTTGGATGAACCTCCGATAATAACCAGCAAGACCCAGAAAACTATGGATCTCAGAAACAGTTTCTGGCCTCTTCTAGTCAAGTACTGCTTCCACCTTACCGGGATCCACTGAGACCCCTTCCGTGAGACAACATAGCCAAGAAATTTCACTTCCGTAAGCCAAAAACTACATTTACTCATTTTGGCATAGAGTTGCTTCTCTTTCAAGATTCTCAATATGATTCTCAAATGTCATTTATGCTCTTTATTATTCTTAGAGTAAATCAATATGTCATTGATGAATACTACCACAAACTGGTCAAGATACGGTCAGAAGATGCAATTATATAATCTATGAATACCACCGATGCATTAGTCAAACCAAAAGGGCATCACAAGGAATTCATAGTACACATATCTCATTTTAAAAGCAGTCTTCAGAATATCCACTACCTTCACACGTAACTGATGATACCCCGACCTTATATCAATCTTAGAGAATACACACGAACCAGAAAATTCGTAATATCCTGAATTGTAATTAAGGGCTAATGACCTCAAAAGTGATGTAATTAATGTTAGTTAAACACCTTTGAAGTATATGAGGTGAATTGTGATGCAAATGTGTTTGATAATGGTTTAGTATATGTTATGACAATCAGGGGTAACATGGTAAATTTACCGGCCGATTGGTCAGTTACCGAAGAGGAAATTCATAGGTAACTCAAGATCAATGGCTAGGATTGACTCTTGAATGACCAATGGAGCAGAATCTAGCGTAGATGAGTTTATATGAACTCATAGTAGGGAGAATGAGATTTTGACAAGTGGCAAAAGATGGACCATTAAATAAGGTCAAATTTTAAAACTCATTTTCTCTTCCCTCTCCTCTTCAAAGTTGGTTGAATCATGGGAAAAAGGGGGAAAATCATATCATCATTATCCTCATCTCATTCTCTCACCATTCTCCATTTCCGGTAGAACCAAGGAAGAAAAAGAAAGGAAGGGCTTGAATTTTAGGTGAGTATTTGACTCTAAATGCTCACTTCACCTCCACTAATATTATTCAAGAGGTCAAGAGCTTCATTCCTATGGTTTCAGATTTTTTATTAGTGCTGGTTGAGAATTGGTAAAAACTTGGAAGTTGTGGAATCAAGGGAACCACATTGGGGAAAGAAAGAGGTAAGCATTTGATGCATTTTGGTATATTTATAGTGATTTTTTGTTAAGTTTTGTGAATTCTAGAATTTTTTCTTGAATATAGTGTTCATTTAGAATGTAAGAATTTGATAGTATTATGGCTGAATTGGTAGCTATTGGTATCCTTAAGTTATTAGGATGGGGTTGGAATTGAGAAGTGGGAGTTTTGATGATTGAGAGTTTTGGGTGTAATATAGAGACCCAAGAGCAAAATTGTTGTTAGTATGTGATTTTGGTTGTTATGAAGGTTACCAATAGGCTCCTTATGACATTTTGTTTGGGAATGAGCTTTGGTGTAAGTTTTGGAACCATTAGGATTAGTTTTGGTAAATCTGGAAAACTGTATCAGTTGCTGCGGTCTGGCTTCTGATAAGTCTCACTCGAGTGAGGTAAGGTCTCACTCGAGTGTAGTATGATATTTCCAGTGTTTTGGTTAAGTCTTCAGGTAGTGAGCGCCAGTGTCATACGTTATCACTCGAGTGTATAGGGTATCACTTGAGTGCATGTGCATGTAGCACTATGGGCATGCGTATTGGGTTAACACTTGCAGGCAAATTGTCAAGAGTGTGCGTGGGTACTCACGAGCATTAGGAAGTCACTCGAGTCCTAGGGCTAGTACTCGAGTGCACTTGTCACCTTGTAGCCTTTGTTGCTCTCGGGTCGTCACTTCTTGCGCCTTACTCGTTGGGACTCAGGTGACTCGGTGTCATCACTCGAGTGCCCAAATGAATGATCGAGTGCACTAGCCACTCTAAGAGGTGTTGGTACTCTCTGGTACATACTTTTTATGTCTTACTCGATGGGACTCAAGTGCGTTTGGGGGCAACACTCGAGTGAGGTCTTCTTCACTCGAATGAGTCAGCCCAAAATTAGTGTACTTCTTTTGAAAAAGGGATCTTCGAGGTAGTTTATCCTAACCCTTTAGGCATATGTTTAGGCCTATAATAGCCACCTAAAGAGTTTAAATGATAACTAACTTAAAGTACTACGAAATTAAGAACTTGGAAAAGAGATTGACGGGTTATCCCTGATTTGGTTTATAGGATTTGATATTTTCCGTACACTTGAGCCTACTATGCCGAGGAACATCAAGAAAGAACAAGGTAGTGACTCTTTCTCTTATACTATGTGTGAGGCATTATATGTATGTTTTTCATGCATTGAGAATACTTTGTGATACATTGTAATGCCTTGAGTTTGCAGCGAAAGCTGACGCATAATGATACTTTGTGATACATAGAGATCACAGCAAAAGCAGACGCATAGTGTTTACAGCCATGAGTACTGTCGTTTGTGGCGTGAGCCATGATACATTGCGATGCTGCTTAACATGATCATATATGCTATGTGTTTATGCACTGTGTGAGTGATTTGTTACTACTGGGATTCGCTTGAATCTCATTCTTTCCAATGACTTACATTTCAGACAGGGCAAGTGGCTCTAAAGAGAAGCGAGCAACCCGGAGCGATTAGGACCCTTTGGGGTATATTTGATTTTGGGGATGTTGGTTATCTATGTTTGAACTTGAGATCACTGTATATTTTGAAATGTAATTATTACATTTAATTTTGGTCATGTAATCCCCTAGTAGATACCTATAAACCCTTAGTTTATATATATATATGTGTAAATCCCGGGAGTTACTGAGAATTTTACTATACACTTTGATATGTATGAATGTGGATTAACTACACAGGTAATTATATTCGAAATTTGAAATTGAGACTAGGATACGGAAAAGCTATGAATGTTTTTGTGAAAACCCTATTGTCGACAGGGATTAAAACGAATTTAGAATTATCCGATGGTCTCTAAACAATTTTAACTATGCGTTATCGAATTATAATTACACTGATCAAGGCAGGGGGTCACACAATTGATCTAACAAGTCATCTATTCTCGGGAAAGGGTATTTGTTCTCAATAGTTACCTTGTTAAGTTCTTTGTAATCGATACACAACCACAAACTCTCATCCTTCTTTTTCACGAACAATACCGGAGCTCCTCGTGGTGACACACTGGGTTGGATGAACCCTTTCTCGAGCAAGTCTTCAATTTGTTTCTTCAATTCTGCCATTTCATTAGGGGCCATTCAATATGGGGCCTTAAATATAGAGCTAGCTCTAGGCACTATTTCAATTAGGAATTCCACTTCCCTTTCCGAAGGCAATCCGCCTAGATCATCCGGAAACACCTTAGGGAATTCTCTCACAACAGGTATATTCTCTAGAACTTCATCTGACTCTCCCTAAACAGAAAAGAATACCATATACCCTTAGCATCCCTTTTTCAAACATTCCTCAGCCTTAGCCATTGAGAGGAAATTCAAACTACTGTTTACATTATCATCTCTCTGAGGAGCAGGATAAACTATTATCCTATTCACACAATCCAACATAACATTGTTCGCTGTCAACCAATCAATACCCAGAATAATCTCTAGTTGATGAAGAGGTAAACAAATCAAATCCACGGTAGACTCAAACCCTTCGATAGTGATAACACTATTCAGACAAGCTTTCGCAGCCACAGTCTTAGCACCCATAGGTGTTGACCCAACAAGATCAAATGGAAGTTTATGAACATGTAATGCTAGGCGCTTTACACAGTCATATGCTATGAATGAATGACTAGCACCCAAATCAAACAGAGTTTGCAATGAACTACCATTTAAAAGAATGTTACCTTGAATCAAGTCGGGAGATTTCCTTACTCATAGGATCGGTTTGACCCCTCAACTGTCTCTTCTTGTTGGGTTTCCTCTCAGGTCTTCTCTTGGGTCTCCTCATAAGTAGACTGGGTTTTTTCCTCTTTTCTCTTAGCCCTTTTTTCCTTGAGCTCTTCCCTCAGCTCAGCAATCATGTCTCTTTATTCTCTTATCAGATTTATCATTTCTCGCATCAGATCAGGAGGATTATCATTGAGCTCTTCCACCTCCAGATTCGATTGTCTGACTCTTGGGCAAGCCATTATTCTCTTCAGTCTACAAATAGTTCACCCAATCAATAATCACACAAATGTATACACATATTCCTCAAACACTTATATACCAATCAATAATAGGAATATTCATATGTATACAATCAACAATTATCAATCATCTAATACTCAGGCAACAAGCTAGGGAAACTATCCTAGAAATTCCTACAAATGCCAGGAAAACTGCTCTGATACCACAAATGTAACCCCCATCACAATCAAGGCTGAGATTTGCGTCGTTTTATACTCGAATAAGAGATCTAGGGTAATAATTAACAACTTTTTTTCAACACATAGACAATTAGATCCCCATTCATTCATAAAACAATAGGCCTGTTCGGCTTGTCACATATACAATATCAAAGTATAACAAAATTCCTAACATTCACCTGGGATAATTTCATTAATCCAAGAGTTTATAGGGCATTGCCCATCTCATTTTCTCATACCAGGGATTACACAACATCACTATTCTATGGTCAATTATATATATACATTCATCCAAAATGATAACCAATCCAAAAAACAAAAAGAATCTAGCTAAGACTACCACCGGCAGTCCTAAACGTCCTTGCTCACTTGTTTGCTTCTTGATCCACTTGCCCTGTCTAAAATATTATTTGGAAAGAGTGAGATTCAAAAAAATTTCAGTAGCAATAGTTTATGTATATGATGTATAATAAACAAAGTAAGTAAGCATATATCATAATGCAACATAACAATATTCAAAGCCGGGCTAACCGCCACGTCCCCTATACAATTTTTAAGGCTGGGCTCTCGCCACGTCCCCTCGCTCATTCAATGATTAATACAACAAGTACTGCATTACACATGATATAGGATAAAGTGTCACTTCCTTGGTCTTTCTGTTCTTGAGCAGGCGTGGGCCTTCTATGCTCCGGGAAAATATCAAATCCTAAAATCATAATTAAGGACGACGCGTTATCACTTATTCCAATTCTCAAATAACTTCACAGTACTTAAATAGGTTATCATTACTGTCTCTTAAATACCCATAAATGCCTCTAACAAAAGCTCTAAAGAGTTGGAAGAACTATCCCAACGATCCCCTTTTTGGAAGCACAAAACTGTCATCTTTTACTGTTTCACTCGAGTGAAGACTGTCTCACTCACATGACGATACGGTTTGCACTTGGGTGCTAGAAAGTGAAGAACAACGAGTGCATACCCGAGAGCACAAGAAACTTTCAGAGAATGAGAACACTAGAGCACAGATGCAATACTTGAGTGATACCAAATGCTCACTCGAGTACCAGGAAGTAAGGTGTAGGAAGTGTTGACCCGAGAGCAAATGGAATTTTCAAGGAAGAGGAGCACTCAAAAATGAGCCTTTGTACTCGAGTGAAGGCTGAATACCAGTGAGTGTTAAAACACACTCTTGCACTTTAACCATGAGTGACAACTCGAGAGGCAAGTTCATGGCATCAAATACACCCACACTCGAGCGAGAGGAAGCTCACTCGAGTGAGAACCCACCAATCGCAAGTGAGGCAACACTCTGGCCCTTTTCACAGAAGTGCAATACAGAAACTAAAGCGAAAAAGAGCAAATGATACCCCCTCACTCAAGTGATACACATCAGAAGCCAGAAAATGCAGAAGAACTGACAGCATTTCCCAAAGGTTACCCAATTCTCTAATGGATCCAAAACCTTAACCAAAGCTACTCCCACACAAAATGTTCAAGGAATCCAATAAAACCATTCAAACAACCAAAATCCTATTCCATTATCATGCTTTGGGTTTGGGCAACACTAACCACTAAAATCTCAAAATCTCCAAACTTAACAATTTCAAGCCCAATCAATTTTCTCTATCCAAAATACATTCCAAACATACCAATTCCATACCAATAACATGCCAAAATTCCCAATGACCATCATTTTTGAAAATGGGGCAAAATTTCTAGAATTTCAAAGCTAAACCATTTGGCTCAAAACTTAGATAGAAAGATTTCTTTAACTCACCTTAATAACTTTCTCAAAGGAGCTTCTTGATTCTCCAACTTCCAAAATCCTTGAAAGCTCAAACCAATACCAATGGGCAAACTATAACCATAGAAATGAAGCTCTTAACTCAAGGAACAACTTTAATGAATGGAGTTTGAGCATTAGAGGTCATTCTTCTTACCTTTTTCAAGCTTTTCTTCTTTCCCTTTAGACAACAATGGTTGACGCGAGAGAGAGAGAGAGAGAATGAGAGAGATGAGCTTGGAGAAGAAGGAAAATGATGATACTCCCTCTAGCCTCCCTTGTCAGCCAAAATGGAGGGAAGAAGAAAGAGAAAATATACTTTTAAAATACATTTTGACTTTTCCTTACTTCTTCTCTACTTGTGAGCTTGCCACTTGTCATTTTATTATTGGTTGTTATAAAGTAGTCACCCAATTAGCTACTCTAATCCCTCCATTAGTCATTTAATCACACTTCTCCTTTTTTCTCTTAGTTAGTAATTAATTTTCTCGTTAATTACCAACTTAAGGCCAGTAATTCCATTCTTTCAATTCTCCCACCAATTAGGACATATAAAGTAATATTGCCACAAAACACTAAATAATTCAAACTTTAATTCAATAATTATCCTTAATAACTATCATTAGCTCTGAAATCAAAATTTGGGGCGTTACATTGTGAATATTAATGGTATTTTGATTGTGTTAATTCCCAAGAAGGATCCCTTAGAAACATTCCGGGACCTGCGACCAATTAGCCTATGTAATGTTATCTTCAAATTTATTACAAAGATTGTGGCAAAGCAAGTTAAGGCATTTTTACCCGTCATTATAAGTCCTTTCCAATGTAGTTTTGTTTTGGGGTGATTGACCACTGATAATATTATTATTGCACAAGAGGTGATTCATACTATAAGGGTCACTAAGAGGAAGGAAGGTATGATGGCCATCAAGATTGATTTGGAAAAAGCCTATGACTGGCTGAGCTGGGAATTTCTTACTCAATGTTTGTTAGAACTTCACATTCTAGCTAATCTGCTATATGTCATTAAGTATTGTGTGTCTACCTCATTTATGCAATTATTATGGAATGTAGGTAAAGCTCACCAGTTTAACCCTCAAGAGGAGTGCGACAGGGTGATCCAATGTCCCTATATCTTTTTGTAATCAGTATAGAGAAACTGACTCACATTATTCAGGAGAGTATTTAGAAAGGCGAGTGGAAACCTATCCATCTAAATAGGAATAGCCCCCGTCTCTCCCACCTTATGTTTGCAGATGATATTGTCATTTTTGGTGAAAATTCATTATAGTAGGCTCAGGTGATTAAGCACTGTTTACACCACTTTTTGAGGTTTCTAGTATAAAGGTGAATTCAGCAAAATCCAGGGTTTTCTTCTCACCCAATATTAATCATAATCGAAGATGTGAACTTAGTGATAAGTTGGGGTTCACAACAATTGTAGATCTAGGGAGATATTTGGGAGTATTGTTGATCCATGAGCAAGTCACTAAGGAAATGTTTAGAGACATTGTGGAGAAAGTACAGATCTCTAATTGGAAAGTCAACACTCTTTCTCTTATAGGACGACATACTTTAGCTTCTTCCGTCATAGCAGCTATTTCTATGTATATTATGCAAACTGCTTTGCTTCCTCCTACCACGTGTGCAAAGTTGGAGAAGTGCAACAGGGATTTTGTGTGGGGTTCTATAGTAGCAAGGAGGAAGATTCATCCTGTGGCATGTGAGAATGTGTGCAAGAGTAAGGCTAGAAGTGGCTTAAGCTTGCGACATGTGGCCAAACAAAATCAAGCATTTCACAAGAAACTGGGCTGGAGTTTGATTAAGCGGTGTGATGCTCTATAAGTGCAATTGATACGAAGCAAGTACAAGTGTAGAAGCGATTTGATTCCTAATATTGATAGTAGGAAAAAGGGCTCGAATGTTTGGTTATGAATAAAATCAACTTGGGAAGCCACTAAATCGAATTTGACTAGGAGTATGGATAACACGGAGGTCTGTTGGAAAGGCACGAAGGATCGAACATTTAATGTTAAATCTGCCTAAGAGAGTCTAAACAATTTTCAAGGCCCTTGAGATAGTACGTAGAGTAAGATATGGAAGCTTATGGTGCCACAAAGGTATAAGATGTTCATATGGTTGCTTTATCATGATCGGTTGCTAACAAATGAGGCTTGTTTCAAATGAAATATTGCTCCAAGCATTGTTTGTTATCTTTGTAGCACCTTAGTGGAGTCATGTCTCCATGCTCTCAGAGACTGTGATGAAGCCCGGGCTTACTAGAGGTACGTGGTGTCATCTCAGTTTGCTCAGAGGTTTTTTAATGTCGAGCTCCAGGAATGGGTTGGTTTCAATCTGTCAACTAAAGCTTCTAAATATGTAATGGGATGGCCGAATGTGTTTGCCACTTCATGCTGGTTGCTCTGGAGGAAAAGGAACACACGCATTTTTTAGAATTAGACTTTGACTAACAGATCCATTTTTATCTAATCTATGGCATGTCTATCTTCTCTTTATGAAACCTGCCATAAATTGGGAGGGATATGTTTCGAGGAAACATCTCATGTCATGACCACTCATAGATGGATGCCTCTGACTCCTAGGAGGGTTAAGCTAAATGTGGATGGCGCATTCTCAGGATCGGCTGCTTTGATAGGGTGTGGGGGTCTGTTGAGAGATTCAGAGGGGAGTAGTATTGCTGGTTTCTTTTACAATTCTCATGGTGGTGATAGTTTCTCAGCTGAACTTTAGTCATCTTACTGGGTCTCAAGCTGGCTTGGGAGATTGGTGAACAGAGTGTCATTCTGGAAAGTGATTCACTTGAAGTGGTGAACATTCTCTCTACAGGTTGTGCTGATTCACATGATGACGATCAGCTGATCTACGAGGTTAGGGACTGGTTGGCCTAAGATTGGAAAGTTGATGTTATGCATATGTCTTGAGAGGCCAATGAGGCAGCAGACTTCTTGGCTAAGACTTCCTTATCATGGATGCCAGGCTGGCATAGGTTTCACGGAAGCTTCATGGAGTTGGACCCTTTCTTGCTGAAGGATAACATGTAGATTGTAACGCTGGATAATGATTGTGCTTAAATGTGTCTATGTATCAAAAAAGGAAAAAAAAAAAAAGCAAATATCAAAAGGTGAGGGGAAAGAGGCAAAATCTAACCAAGTCAAGCTTGAATTGACTTGGTCTTGAGGTATTTACGGGAATATTTGCTTCAAGATATTCTCTAATTAGATATTTATGGCATTCTCCTTTAGTTTGATTGTCTTGTGAAATCATCTTCTTACCCTTAATTAATGATGAGCCACATTTTTATGCAACAGGGCCATGAAAGACTAGCAACTTAGGCTTAAATGATGGTTTAAGGCCCAACTGAAGAGTACCTATGATAAATTTGCATATATGGGCCCTAATTACACTGTACATTAGCTCAAATGCAGTCTTAAAACCTTAAACTTCTTGGATTCTCCATACCCATATGGCTCTAAAGCCCACTTTCTCTAGGTCCATAATCCTCTTGGAGAATTATATTGGGCTTACTTGTCTTTTACCGTTAATTTCTTAATTTCCCTATAATGATTATAATAAGAATACTGTCATGAAAATCAATTTAATTTAGAAAAAAAAAATCATAAAAACATGGCAATTATACCTTTTTACTCTTATTTAAATTTAATATTTTAAAATTAATTTATTAAAAATTTCTGCAAATAAATCAACCCATATAATAAAAGTCCAATACATATATATACACACACTAAAATAGGGATTCATCACTCTTGCATGTTATTGAATATAACTCCCATTTTGTCCATGTTTTCTTATTCTTTGAATCTTGCTTAGTATGAAAAAATTATATACCTGCCATATAATTTATTGGAGACGTCTATACTTATTATTCTCTAATAAAAAAAACATGATGAACTATAACATAAAAAATTAGATTTAAATTTTTGTTCTAAGTTTAAATGAGGAATTTATTCATTGTTCAAAAAAATAAGAAATTCATTCAGATGTTTTAATTTTATTTTTTTTAAAAGTACATTCAATTTTGAAAAATTAACACGCGCTTTTGTATTCGAGCCGACAATCTTGATTTTCATTACGCATCTAGAGGTGAAACTCAGAGGCCCCATCTGAGAAGGCGATCTCAATGCTCAATAGTCAATAATTAAGAGATATATGTAAAACATCATTGAATATTTTACACAAAACAATACAGTCTGGTTTTGCAGTAATATATTTGCAATTCCAGCTCTAAATTAACAAGAAACTTCAAGGAAAATCATGCTTCATGCATCACCTTTGGTTTTATATCGTTGTATTCAATTTGTTGCACTTGCACATGGCATGGTTGCGACGCATGAGTGAATTCATTTATTTCAATTAATTTAATTCTTACAAATTTTCCTTTTTTTATGCATCATCTTTTTGTTGGCCAATTCTAACTACGGATCACGTTGGCTCTTATAGAACATTGCCATGGGAACTCCTAGAAAAAGTGAGATCTTGAAAGGGAAAGGTTAGATTCTGATTAAACTTTTGTTTCAATAATCTTTTATTTCAATTTTTTATTCTATTTTTTATGGCAGAGACATTTGGGGGTTTTTTTTTTCTATTTTTTTATGTTTCAATTTTATAGAATAATTTTCAGAACAAATTTTGAAAACAAAAGATTTTAAAAAATAATATGTTTGAATCATTAATTTGAAAAATTATCTAAAATGGCGAAGTAAAAAGTGAAAATATGATTTTCTTTATCAGCAAATTGTCCTTAATGAAAGTACAGTGTTCTTGGAGAATAAAAGGTAATAAAACATAAAAAGGAAGTCCTGAAACACATTTTCAAACAATTTTTTGCATTTTAAAAAAAAAAACTATTTCAAAAACAAGAAATCAAATAGGCCGTTAATTTCTACACCGAATAACATTTTCACCGATCAATTTTTCATGTTCATACAGTTTTCAAAATGATCATAATAAATATTAAATAAAATTATTGAAATTTAAACTACAAATCTACAATTGTACTACTTTTCAAGGGGGAAAAAGAAAATACGAGCAAGAAAAAAGAAGGTTTATGTGATAAATATGTTTTATTTATTAATTATATTAGATAAGTTTGATTTTGAGAATTCTCTAGGATTACAACAAGTTTTACGATAGAAAAAAAAAATTGCATATTACTTGGTATTATTTATAAGTTCATTTTGACTAAAAATTTTGGTCCTTATTATAAGTTTTTTTTTTCCAGAGTAATAAATGTATTTTATATTTTTTTTACCCTACTAATTGCAATAAATAAAAAAAATTTATTCATGTTGACTTTTAGAATCAATTTTAGGTAAGGGAAAAATTGAAAATTTAGCCTATAGTTAATCAATTAACTAGGTGAAATTGAAAACTTAATTTATAATTAATGAGTTAACTAACTCTCAGTGGTATGTGAAAATTAGTTAATTTGAACTTATATATAGGATCAAAATGGTACATAATAATAATTATTTATAGATTGCCTTAATAAATTGAGGGGAGAGTTAAATTTTAGACGAAATGCTTCGCTTTGGCCGTATCATCTATCAATCAACATCACCAATCAACATTGAGTATACAAATACCACATCTCGAACTCGCAACGCCAAGGCATCAATGAAGAATGACCCAGAAGGCTATGAGGAAGACTGGTAACATTTTATCCCTGTAAGTTACGTAATTGGTCCACTTAAAGTCTTAAACATTCTAATTGTCGTCCTAATCAGCTTCGTAGTCATATTGTAAATGATCATGTAATTTATTGTTTAATCATACGCCACGTAATCTCTCTTTTCTCCATGATTGAAGATAGCATTGATGCGTTGGAAAAAAAAAAAAAAAAGGAATTAGCGTTGATGCATGACAGGGGCGTGTGCTGGGGAAAAAAATGACCCCGTTGAGTTTGGGGGGGGGGGGGGGGTGTTGTGGTGGGTGGTGGTTCTCATCATGGTGATAGCATATGGTTCGGACCGTATCGGACGGTCTGGACCAAAAGCCAATCAATAAATCGGTTCGGTCTGGATTTTTTTTAAAAATCTATTTTTTAAATATTTTTTTAGAATTTCATATTAATAAATTTATAATCTTCAATCTTTCATCGGTTTGGTCTTGGGTTAGCTCCAGTTTAACTTCGATCTGATCCACTAACCCTTAACCCAATGATCCGACTAGTTCTGTGACCGGTCCAGATTTGATCATTTGGTTCTCATATGATTTGCATACTTAACCATTAAAATCTTTAATTTCTCACCGGTTTTGTCTTAGATTAGCTCTGATTTGACTTTGATCTGATTTTCTGACTCTTAACCTAATATTCTTACCGATTCAGTGACCGGTCCAGCTTTAATTACTTGATTCTCATGATTTGCATCCTTAGCCATTAAAGCATGCTCGGTTTGGCATTGATTGGGCACCATTTTCGATTTACTATTTGTTCTCTTCTCCCTTGAAACTTGCACTCATATGACTATTTCACAATAATCAAACGCATGGAATATATTGGATTATTAATATTCCCTCCGGTACTGTTTTATACGTGATTTTTTATCTCCGGGGTTTGTCCTTGATTCACCCTCGGATCCTGTTTTATAAAAGTTGGATAACTAAATTACACGGTAAAATAAAATGGTTATAATTAGTTAAAAATAATAAGTATATCTAAATAAATCTTCTTTTTCAAAGCATGCCCTTATTTATAAGGGGCAAGTAAGAAAGAGAAATAGAGTGAATATATGTACTAACAACCTTTTAATTAATGTAATATATGTAATCAATGAAGGGCAAAAATGGGAAAAAAACTCATTAAATGTTGTCCGGCTTTTATAAAAAAGACGAAGACAATTCAAATTTTGTCTCTTATAAAAATGATAAGAGGGAGTATAAGGAACTTTTTTTTGTGTCTCAAAATTTAAACTGTTTTTTTTCTTTTCTACCCCATATTAAATACTTATCTTTATACTTCCTTCGTTTCTTTTTATAAGAAATAACCACCACGCATACCTCATTCCTTTTTATAAGAAAAATTTAGATAATGTCTTATTTTTTACTTCTTACTTTCCTATTTTCCCCTTATTTAATTACTCCATTTAATGTCAATATAATAAATCTTCACAACCCCCAAAAACCTATTAATTACTTCTACCCAAGGTTATTAAACCTGGACTGGCCACTGAACCAGTCGGGGTATTAGGTCAAGGGTCAATGAGTCAAACTAAAATTAACTCAGAGTCAACCCGAGACCAGACCGATGAGGAATAAAAAATTGAAAAATAATTTAATTTCTTATCATACCATCCATAATTCCAAATACTACATATAATTTCAACACATTAAATCACTACTTTACTAGCAAAATAATCATATACTTGTCAAATATTCTTTACAATTTACTTTACAGATTGACATCATTCTATCATAGTATCATATACCACTCAGTGACACCTGAATTTGTAATCAGTAATCACAAAATATTCATCGTAACAAAATATCAACAAAAAGTATATGATAACAAAATATTTCCACCTATATGATTAACATATTCCCACTAATCATAACAAAATATTCCTACCTTCAAGCACTAAACTAATAATCATCATCATGACAATCATCATTAACATCATTCAACTCCCTAGGTGTTGAGACATTAGGATGTGGAGCAACAGGAGGAAAAGTAAAAGAACTAAGAGCAACATGATCATCATTTAAAAATGGAGCCCCAGCATCATCATTATCACCTATATATGAAATGAATAGAATTATTAATAGTTATGTAAAAAACATAGTTATATTCTTGTGTGTATGAATATAATTTTAAATAATATAAGAGCTAATTAGAAACCTCCAAAATCCCTTACCATTTGTTCAAGTTGAAGATTTGTCGATTCTATATTATTAAATTCGCAAGTTGGATCTTCTTCAAGCGCCCAAAAGTCTAGTTTATCAATTGATTCATAATCAATGGGATCATAATTCTCTTTCTTCTTTTTCAATTGATTCCTATAATGCCAGCATGATAGAATATTAGCATTAATGAAATGTATATTACTATATTTAATTAAACTATAAAACAACCATTCAAAAATCATGACTTTTAATATTACGGATTACCTAAACTTTAACCTCATAATGTAGTTTGTGAAAACTAAATCATCAAGCCTTTAATGCTCCAATCTGTTTCTTTTTTTATTCTAGATACACTCAAATATGTTCCAGTTTCTTTTACAACTAGAAGAAGAAATTTGGCTAAGAACACGTATAGCAATTTATTGCAATTCTGGTACTAAACCCCCATAGTACAGCTACCACTCATCTACAAAATAAAATAAAAGACATTTAGTATGTATTAGTAATCATAATATGAGCTTTAAAATATGAAATTTACTATACTTATGAGGGACGAGTTTTTGGGCTATTTTTTCACATGAAACCTTGTCAACGGATCCTTTATGTTCATGATAGATAGCAATTTGCTACATCATGGTAACATAATGATCAACATTGTCAGTGAGTTTGCCTCAAACAAATTGACCACAACATCCATTAGTCTATGCTTTCTAACAAAGTTAAGACTATATAAGAATGCAGGATTCAACATATATGTCGCTGCATGAAGTTCATTTTTCAAATGCTTGTCCAAATGACTTTGAATAATATTCTTGTAGGGTTTGCATAGTTCCTTCTTCCTCTGAAACATGTCCTTGATTATATTTTTAGCTCTCTGCATGCCTTCATAGACGTAAGGCATTGAAGATTTCTCATATGAATCAACAATCCTCAACAATCATATCAATGGAGACACAAATCTCACTACTTCAAAGCAATTGCTTTAGAACCGATAATCTAGAATGATTGCACTGAAAGTTTTCCCAGCTTCAATGCTTGCTAATTTATATTTCACAAAATGATGACCAACAACCAAAGTTTGTAAATCATGTTTGTGCGAATATATGCTATAAAGGGTGATGAATGTGGTGGCAAATCTTGTTACACATAGATGAACAATTTCCTTCTAACCCGTTCTTTTCCTTAACCATGACAAGAAAACCAAATGATCATATGCAAATATAGTGACTTTAGATGCATTTTTTTCAAAGTCTGACACATGAGGCATGGATGCAATATCTTTCAAAATAAGATTCAAACAGTAAGCTGCACAAGGTGACCAATAAATAGTTTTATATTTATTTTTTTATCAATCTATCACATGCCACATAGTTAGCAGCATTGTTAGTCAGCACATGGACTGTATTTGTAGGACCTATCCACTCAAAAACTTCTCTGAATAGTAAGAATAAAGCTGATATCTCTGTTGTGCTTTGATCAGATAGTCTAGACATGTTGTCCAAATTATAACTTGTACTTTTTACATTCTTGTTTCTTGTTAAACTTTCTACTTCTAAGTTTATGTTTAAGGTTAAACCATCCACTTGTGTTGGATCCATATTCTCCCATTCTGTAAACAACAAATCATGCCAAGTCCATTTGTGTATGTAGTTTTGAATAGCACAACATGCCACCATTATAAGACATTGTCTTAAAGGCTTGTATGATGGCATTAATTTCAGAATTGGAAATCAAGTTTTCAAAACCCCAAAATAGCATTCAATCATCATTCTTAATAAAGAATACCTATAATTAAAAATCTCTTTAGCATTTCTAGTTTGGTGACCTCTACCTTGATATTCTTGTGCATGATATCTTTCACCTCTATATAGTGGAAGAAAGCCACCAGTGCAATAATATCCAGAGTTTATAAGATAAAATGGTGCTATAATAATTGTAAAATATTGATGTAGAAAAGGACAAATGGCATATAAGAAAGATTTTATTTTGAATTATACCTATAGGAGGCCATGGGAAATTCGCTTCAGGATTATTAATTGCATTTAACAAAACTTTTGAATCATGGGCACTACCTTCCCATCCTGAATAAACATAAGTGAACATCATATTGAAGTCACATATGCACATAATATTTTGTGTGATGATTGTCTTTCTTCCTCTATAGGATGCTTGCTTTTCAGAAGGTACACAAGCACTTATATGTATACCATCAATTGCACCTACACAATCCTACATTAGAAGCACACACAGTTATGAGAGAAAGTTAATAATAACTAAGACATAAATATCAATAATTAAGATTGATACTCACCTTGAACCAAGGAAAGTACTTTGGGTTATTTCTAGCATGCATAGGTGTCAACTCTGTTGTATCTCATTTTATAAACTCTTTTCCCAATTGACATACTAATCTTAACATTTCCTTAAAATAGCGAGAAACTATTTCAGTAGAATGTTGAAAACAATATGCAACTACCTTATGTCTAATATTATGACCTATAATATATAGGAATATGACAAGAAACAGAATAACACGACTTCATTACAAGAAACATTGCAATAACTTGTTTTGTTATTCTATATATGTTCTTTAGTCATTAGAAGAATTTCAGAGACATAACCAAGCCAGAAACAAAACTACAACACTTCTCTTAACTGTGTAACAACAAAATGTTCAACAGTAACAAGCACAAAAATGCAAATGGATAACTAACAAAATTCTTATTTTTCTAAGGAAAAAAGGAAACTACCTTTGCTAGTATGTTATTACTAGAATCTAGGTTCTGATAAGAAAACAAAGAAGGGAGAGAAGACAAAGTCAATTGGATATGCAAAAACAAACAAGATATCAATAATAAAAGCCATGATCAAGTAAAAGAAAATGAAGAATATATTACCAAAGAAATTAACACAATATGTCATCTTAAAAAAGAATACCCATTTTTATGCCCATATTATTTTTCATGTTCAATCTCCTTTAATTAACATACTAATGTGTATCTACATGTCCTAAAAAACTTCACTACAAGTTATAATTGAAAGAAACCCAAAAGATCAATAGAGTCAAATGACATAACTTTACAAAATGATAATATGTGATGAGATCATTCCAATGCTAGAGTTTGTTATAATATCCCAAATTTTGGGACTAAAGGTTAGACAATAAGCATGAATAAGGTGGACTACTAAATCCAGTTCAGGAAGAGTCCCAAGAATGATAGGTGATAGAAAGACTCTCAGGGACTATGCGATTTGGCCCTAACAGGCAAATGACTCGTTATTTGTAAGCAGTATGATTAAGTGTCAGTGCAGATGTGCACAGGACACATATACGGTGCCATTTGGTTGGTAGAAAGATGCCACCCAATTATGTCATGAAGTATAGGATAAGTTAATCGAGTAAAGTATGCCAATATGTGAGGGCATATGGTGTTTTCAGGGTGGACCGGTATGCCCTACTTTTTGAAGAATTCATCAGTATACCTTGTGTTTTAGGGAAAGACTCTTGCTTGTAGTGCCATGTGGGGCCCACAAGCAGATAGTTAGTAATTCCTTGAGTTAGAGGCATGTAGCGCCATCTGAGGGCTTTCATAGACACTTGGCATGATCTTGAGGCTGCAGGGACACATGGCGCAAAACTGAGTGACTCCATATAATAAAGTAGCTTTAATAAAGTAAAAGCAATGATTAAAGATAAAGCAGCTTTATTCAAGACACTTTTGACTTTTTTTACTAATGGATCAATAAGAAGTCATCACATGTCTAGAAAGCCAGGACAACTCACCGATCTCTGGTTTGGTCATGTACACAACTTGCCTGGCATCAAATTCGAAAGCTAGATAAAATCATCAGACTCCTCCTTCCCTGATCAGTAAGTACGCCTAAGAGGAGAGAGAAGGAGAGGGACCTACTTTTTAAGACATGTCACTTTGTGATTTGATCCCTGACAGTTGGCACAACAAGAAGCAATCAAAGGTAAGATTTAATCTCATATCTCCATTCCTCATTAAAGTTTCAGCCAAGGGCCATAAGGAAGGGAAAAATCAGAAAAAATGGAGAGAAAATAGAAAGAAGAGAGAAGGTGTGTGAATAGTGAAGGTTCTTGAGCTTTGGAGCCAATTTCACCTTCTATTCGGCATTTCTAGCTTCCGGAGTCTTGTCTAATGTTGTTCCTCTTAGTGAGAGTAACATTTCTATGGTTTTGGATTTTTGATAAGAGGTGTTTGGTGCCATCTACTCGAGAGAGGTGCTTTTGGAATCAAGAACTAATTATGGATTCAAGTAGAGGTAGTATGAGCTTCAATTTGAACCGAACAACTTGTTGATTGGTTAAGTATTTTTTGAAATAGCTAACCCCTAAAGTTTTAGCAAGTGGGGGTTTTAAGGTTTAATGTTCATTTGATGATGATTATGAGTTAGAAGAGGTATTATGGTGTTGTATGATATTCTGGTTGACGAAATTAGAAGAATCCATTTTCGGTAGAAGTTAGGGTCTGCACAGTTCTAGCTAGAATTTTAGGAAGGAAGTGGATTTTGATATTTATAATCATTCTATTGTGCTCTACATGAAAAATTATGTGGAAAATAATTTGGTTATAATTTTTGGATAATTATACATAATTCTGAAATTTTTGGAAGTTTGGATGACCTTGCTGCCAGGTTCGTTTTTCTAAAGCAGAGTTGTTGTAACGTGTTTTTCAGTAGCCAAACCTGGTCCAAACTTTATGAAATTTTATAGGATGAAAGTAAACATCCTAGACTTTAATGTGGTAGGTAATTTGATGCAATTGAACTAGTGGATTGAGAGATAAGATTTTTCAAAGTTTGATGTTGATTCTAGATTGAAATCTGTAGCAAATTGGGTTTGATGAATTTTCTAGAATTGTGTGGTTATAATTGATTCTCTATGATATTTTTCATTGAAATAGGATTAAACAGATTTTTGTAGAACTTAGAACCAATCCATTTGGATTTTTGTATAATTAATTATGAATTTTCAAAGTTTGGTCAACAAAACTGGTAGATTGGGTTAACCTATGAATTTATGGCAATTGTGTTAAATTGTCATAAGTATGGGGCCAACTATAAGAGACATGTCCTAAGGCCAATGTAGCCACATTGGACATTCATTTATCATGGCTCTAATGTATGATTATGTATATAGGGCTATGAGGTGATAAGAAAGAGGAAATGGAAGGTTACGCGAGTAACCTCAATGGTTGTAAGAAAAAGGTATAAGAGGAGGACATAAAACTAAAGGTAGTTAAACTCTCCTGACTTGCATGTATTTGATATGCGTACGCTTGTGTGATGACATGTGTTATTGCTTTGATGAATTGTATAGAACATATATGAATGATTGAAGCTCTGTTTGTACTTATGCTATGGTCATGAGTGTATTGTAAAGCATTGAGCATGCATATGTCATTATGTTGGCATAAATTGATATAATCAAGCATATCATACATTAAGCATTATCTTACATGCATAGTTAGCATTGTTTACTACTAAGATTTGGTCTGAATCTATCTTCCCCCAACCAACCATACTGGTGTGATGAAGTACATAAAAGTACTTCAGGGAATTGCACAAGAGGGAACAATGGCAGAGAAGTGAAGATTGATTTGTTGTGTATTATTATATGAGACACTTTGGTAGCTCAATGTGGCTATACTATCTATATAAATATACAAATGAATGAACTAAGAATGAGCAGAGGAATAATCTGGCTAAATAAATGAGCAGTGAATCACTCTGGTTGAATTAAATAAAGATAAGAATCGATGAGTAGTAATGAAGTTGCAAACCATTGAATGACTTTCTGCAAGATTTTAGTTATGAATATTACTTCATGAATCAATTTACTGCGTAAAACTCATCAAATCGATTATAGAAAGTAAGGTGTTACATTTCTACTATTGCAGTGAATGAAGATGGTATGTCTCACGAGCATCCCAGTACATCCCCCACATAATATAGAAGGATTGAGGAATAATGAAATTGCTTGGATTGCCTTTTTCTTTTACATTAAATATACGTAATTATCATTTCTGGGCTTTTAGCCTCATCTTTATACCAAAAAAAAAAGATACAAGCTAAAGAAACTCTCAACTTCTCAAAATGCTTGAAGGAGAAAAAGTGAAGCTAAAGCTTGTCCCATCATACTAGAATTGAATAAGTCAAGCTTATGTGAATAGTATGTGTGGCCCTTTTTTTAAAACTCCATGCAATGCACGAGGCTCACATACAGTTAGCAATAAATGTGAGTATAATAAGACAAGCTCTTGTAAAATATTGGGTTAAGAAGAACTTAATAACTTAAGCAAGAAGCATACTAGTATTAGGGTGTATATAAGAATGAGAAGCCAGGTCCACTAAATTCTAGCAAAGGGTTCAAAATTTGCTTATGTATCTACATGATATCATCGAGATAAGTTAAAGAAAAGACATACACATAAAATCAGAGTAGGAGAAATGTGGTTCACAAGAATTATAATGAATAGTGAAAGATATGAAAATCCAGGTAGCAAAATAGGAATCAATCATGTTATTTGGCTACAAGCAAAAAGCCAAAAATCCCAAAACCCAAAAGAAGGAGCTTCTAGTTTAGAGAACAGATAGCAAAAAGACACAGAGTAGTGAAAGAGGAAAGGAGGCAAATAGAAGTAAGAAAGGATAAGCATGCAAGAACTAAGCTATAGATTTAGTCTTCTAGCATCCATTATACAAATCCCCTTTATAGATTACCACTTTCAGCAACAATTAAGCATACATGCATAGGAAAATGAACACATAAAGACATAAATACAATTAACAACAAACTACCCATTTAAGTATCAAACTTCAAGTCTAACATGATTTTTCTCAAGTTTTACAACCAAAATAGCTCTATCAAGCATCATTCAATTGAACTAATCTAAACATGTGGTGATCAAGCACAAGATAGCATTAAGCATAGCAAAAATCAGCATACATTCTCAATAACTAACAAAAGCAAGATAATCTAGTAGATCTAATCCATACAATTGGTAAAAGTAATCCTAAATGAGAGTTTTAGTTACTCATAAGCAATGCAAACCAAAAATTGAACTTAAAACTCATATCCATATTAGCAAAATGGGAGGAAAATATGGAATAACCAGAAAAAGCAAGGAAGACCCTTGAATTTCTCCAAAAATCTCCTCTAAGAGCCCCAAATTCTCCAAGAGCTCTCTCCCAAGTAGCCTCCTCTTGTTCTCAACCTCTCCTTTGTGCAGAATGCTCAGTTTTGACACCCATCTTAGGTTAAACGGCCCCTAGAATCGTCACTTTTTCAAAACACATAACATCAGTTTCGCACATTTACTGTCGGTTCGCTATCGCAAATGCTATAGTGAATTTTCAAATAGAAACAAATAGAAGTAGTGTTTTTCATGTGATTTTACTATGACTTTGGCTACAGTGAATATACGACTAAAGGGTAGACAGAAAGGTCATCTTTTGAGGCAATTTTGTAATGGCTTGGCTATGACACTTCTATGGCAAATTCAGGCATCTCTTCTATAGTGTCCTTTTTCATCTTCCTCTTGTATTCCTTCCTTTCCTTCACAACTTCCCATGATCTTTAAGAGCTTTTATAACTTGTCATCTTCCACCTACAAGGAGGAGGACTTCTTAAGCTCTTTAACTCTCACAAATAATCATAACTAATTGCATTTAACTCATGGTTTGACAAAAGTTTGATTTTGCTTTTGTCATGTCACATTTTCTTCTATAATCTATTTATATGCACAATTTAAACCCAAAAATAAGTAAAAGAGAAGAAAATATGCTAGAATATTCTTGATTTCTATGAGTTAACAACAATAAAAAAATATAAGCAACAAGAACAAGTCCTACAGAGTTTTGAAATTATTTGGCAGAAGAAGATAGTTGAAATTGTAAACTTCATCCAAACTCAAAAAGTAAAAAGTAAAACTAAAAATCTAAGTTCTCAAAAGTGATATCAAAACCTGATATAGAAATCCTACTTCTAAGAGAGCAAGAATGACCTGATTGATGACAAAAACCATGATTGTGTATCCTGCGTGCTTTTATTAGGGAAAAAATAAACTTACCATTTTAAAATCTGAAAGAAACACTGAAAGGACCAACAAATGTGTGTGAAATGTCAACTAAAGACATTTTTTTGAAGAAGAAGAAGAAAGAGAAGTCCCATTCATAATTGAACTCCAATACAAAATCTCCTCAAGGGAATTTACTAGCCCTTGTCTTATTGATTCATGCCATGCTTATACACTTATACTGGCTTTTGATGTTCCAAAGGGTTAAGTTCCACTAGCTTTGTTTTATCATGCAAGTTTTTAGAAAAAAGCTAAATCAACAAGAATCACACAAAAACAACATGGACTCACCGATTACTAATTAAGGAGAAAGAAATGAGAGATTAGAGAAGGCAAGCATCAGATTGGAGGAAGAAGGGAGGACGAGCAAGCATAGAAGAAGGTGAGCAAGAGCATGAAGCTTCAGCGGCCATTGTTCAAAGCGCTCACATGGTCATGGCCATAGAAGAAAAGTCGAGGTTAAAGAAAACTCAGGTTTAGGTTTACGATTTTTTAGAACAAGAAAAACAGAAAAGAAAAATAGAAAACATATTGAAATTGTTTTCTGTTTCTATTTTTTTAAAAAAAATTGGTTTTTTGTTTTCAAGAAAAATTGAGTAAAAACACTTCACTAAACATGTTTTTTGTTTTTTTATTTTTATTTTTAAAGACAATAAAACTGTTCTGAAAAGAGGTAATCAAAGAGACCCTATATTTCTATGCCCTAGATCCAATGCAAGTTTTAACCCATGGAGACATCCATATAATTTAGCAGCGAGACAATCTCCCTCGTTCCATCTGAACATATATGCATGTATGAAGTTTTCTCCCTTGTCGCGAAGAATGCCACCACAAGCTATTCTAGGAACTAAATTAGAGAATGCTTTATCGATGTTGATCTTAATCCAACTTGTAGGCAGTAGACTCTATATTCATTCTATCGAGGATCGCTAGTACTAGATTTGCAAAACCTGACTCGAGCTTTATGTAAGCTTTTTAACCCAGCTTGAACACTTGCTTGCAACATGGTGTTTGGAATGGATTTACCTTCAAAAACAAAAACATTTTTGTGCTTCCATAGCCACTAACAAGTAATGGCAAAAATCTCCTTCCAATTCTTTGTATTTTGTTATGGATAGTTGATGGAAAATTCCATCAGAACCAGTCCGAGAAATTAATCAATATGCCATATAGATGGGTTCACCATTTCCTTCTAAAGTGTAGTTGCTCCTGGCAATTGCGAAGTATATGCTGGATATCCTCTCGTTCAATATTACAAATAGGGTAAGATGCATCACTAGTCAGACCATATAGGTACCGAGAGGTGTTTGCGAGTAATCAATTATGAGCCATAATCTATAAGAACATCTTACAACGCTTAGGGACTTTAATTTCCCAGAGCCTCCCCCACAATTGGATAATCTATTCATTCACATTCTTCAAAGTATTATAAACCCACTTCACTGAGAAAAGGCCATTCTTGCTCCACTTCTAACGTAGGAGCCCAACATCTAAAACTTTCATACCCTTATATATTGTATCCTATGTTCGCTTAATCCTATTCCATAAGTTGGACCTTGGTTTCTCCTTGTCAATTCTTGGGACCATCTTAGTGCCACATTTGTACTTGTTCCAAACTACCTTGCCCTAGAAATCATCCCTACAAGTTGATAGGTTCCAACTAATTTTTATGAGATGGGCATGATTTTGGTATTTCGCATGTCGATGTGTAATATCCCAATTTTTGATTAAGGGGTAATGACAATTATTATGGATAATTGTGAATTAAAGTGTGAATTATTATGTGTTTTATGGCAATATAAATTAATATATCATAATTGATGGAAAAATTGGAAGAATGGAATTTTTGGCCATGAGTTGGTAATTAATGGAGAAATTAATTACTAGCTAAGAGGAAAATGAGAAGTGTGATTAAATGACTAATGGAGGGATTAAGTGGCTAATTGTGTGTTTACCTTTATGAGAGCCAATGATAGTGTGACACTTGGCAAGCTCACATGTGGGGAGAGTAGAGGGAAAGTCAAATAGAGTTTTTAATTTTCTCTCTCTCTCCTCCCCTCTCCTTGTTTTTTGCTATGGCAGCATGGGTGAGAGAGAATAATCATTTTCTCTTCTTCCTTAAGCACTCATCCCTCTCTTCTCTCTCCAAAACTGTCAGCCATTGTTGGCCAAGAAAGAGACAATTAAAGCTTATGATTTGGGTAGGTAAATGACCTCCATTGCTCAAATTCTTTTCTTTAATTTGCTCCTTAGGTTAAGAGCTTCATTTTGATGTGTATAGTTTGGCCATTGGTGTTAGTTTGAACTCCCAAGAAATTTGGAGATTTGATAATCAAAGAAGCTCTTTGGCAAAGTGAAAGAGGTAAGTGAGACTAATCTATCTATCTAAGTTTTATGCCAAATGGTTTAGTTTGGAATTTCTGGAAATTTTGGCCTTTAATCCAAAAATGAGAGTCATTGGGCTTTTGGCATGTTTTTGGTATAGTAATGGTATGTTAGTATGAGTTTTGGGATAGATAGATTGATATGGGATTGAAATGGTATGTTTGTATGATTTTTGAATTTGGATGATTATGTTGCCCAAAACCAAAGTATGATAATGGAGTAGGATTTGGATAATTTTGATGATTCCATTGAATTCCTTGGGTGTTTTTGTGTGGGAGTAGCTTTGGTAGAAGTTTTGAGTCTATTAGGAATACTTGGGCAATTGTTGGTAAGAGCTGTTAGTTTTCCTGCGTTTTCTAGTTTCTAATAAAATCACTCGAGTGAGAGTGAGTTCACTCAAGTGAGGGAAGAACATCATTCGAGTGAGGGTGAGATCACTCGAGTGCGTTAGTGTATTTTCCCCTTTGGCCTTCATTTTTCATGTTACACTTCTGGATGAGAGGCAAGAGTATTGCCTCACTTGCAAGTGCTATGGGTTCTCACTTGAGTGAGCCTCCTCTCACTCGAGTAAAAGTATATTTGACACCATGAACTCTCGTCTCGGGTTGTTACTCGCGTTCAAAATTCAAGAGTGCGCTTTAACACTTGCGAGTGTCAAGTTCTCACTCGAGTGAGGTCTTCTTCACTCGAGTGATCCTTTTCTTTGAAAGTTCTTGTACTCTCGGGCAAACACTTTTTGTCCTTACTTTCTAACACTTGAGGTGCAGTCCGTACATTCACTCGAGTGAGGCCATCTTCACTCTAGTGCAACAGTAAGAAATTAGTTTTGTGCTTCCAAAAGGGGATCTTTAAGATAGTTTTTCCAACCCTTTAGGAGTTTTGTTAGGGGTATTTAATGACTCTAAAAGAGAAATAATGATAACCAATTAAGTATTAAGAAGTCATTGAGGATTGGAATAGAGAATTGACTCTTCGTCCCTAATTATGAATATAGGATTTGATATTTGCCCTACTCGGGAGAGACCTATGGTAGGACACGCACGGAAGGATCAAGGTAGTGACTTTTCTTTCATGTTGTGTATGATACTTGGTATGCATGTTTATCATTGTGAATGTGTTATCGGCCATAGGGCATTACAGCCCAAGCAGTTCAGCATGAGCCGTCGTAGGGGGCAATGCTCATGATACCTACCCTGGCCGTTATATCTACTGCTGCAAGTGCCGAGGATGCGTTATCGAATCGTGGATTCTTGTTTGAGTATCCAGCTCGTGGGGCTATGTGCTGTGAAATGTTTTATATAGATCCCAGCCCATGGGGTTGTGTGTTATGATATGTTCATGTGGATGTGCAATACAGCAAGCAGTTCAGTGTGAGCTATCGTAGGGGGCGATGCCCATGATACCTACCCCGGCCATTGCAACTGTTGTTGCGATTGTTGCGTGTTGTGGATGATTTACTTTCATGCTTTGACGTTGTGCATATTATGAGTGATTTTGTTACTATGGGGATTCTTTAGAATCTCACTCTCCTAAAAACATAAATTTTTAGATAAGATTGAAGGATCTAAGGGAAAGTGGGCGACGAAGAGCAGTTAGGGCTCTGGTTTAAGAGTTTTAGTTTGGTTATCATGTAAAAATCATTCGGATATATTTTTGGTAAACAATTGTATATATATTGGATTAATGTATAGTTTTGTGTAACCTACAAGAAAAAGGGAAAAATTTTATGGGCTTTGTGCCTCTATATAACCCTTATTTATGGAATAGAACTCGAGTGTGTCGGGAATTTTTATTATACTCTGATATGTGTGAATGGAATCAATGCGTACATGCCATTTATGTATTGAAATGTGAATATGAGATCATTGTGAACAGGTTTTGAAAATTTTTTTGAAAACCCTGATTTTGGGAAATTTACTTTCTTTAAGTCCCAAATCGTCTATGGTATCTAATTCTACATTAATTACGTTTTTACGAACCAATCTCGGCCTTGATCGTAAAGGGGGTTACACGATGTCCTAACTCGCCTTGCCTCTTAGGTTCGTAGATAGCATCCCATACAACTAATGAAACTTTCTTTTGATCTTCTATATTTCCCCATAGAAATTGTGTATTACATTTATCTAGATAATCACATGTTCTTATAGGCAAAAGAGAAGTTTGCATGACAAAACCCAAAATTATCGAGGTCACTAATGAAATCAGAGTGGTTCTCCCTATAGAAGATAAAGAGTTTGCTTTCTATTTAGATAGACGTGTCTTCACCTTATCTACTAGGTATTGATAGGAGTCTTTGATTACTCTCTGATGATGAAGAGGAACTCCTAAATACTTACCCAAATCACCAGTTATAGAAAAATAAAGTACCGAGCAAATCTCTCTGCGCTGTTATGATTAACATTATTTGAAAAGAGCACTATAGTCTTCTTATGGTTAACTTTAAGTCCTTAGCATTCATAAAAGCTTTGTAAGCAGTATTAATCACAATGGCATGCTCAATGGAGGCTTTCACAAATAACACAATGTCATCTATAAAGGAAAGATGGGAAATAGGTGGGCCACTCTATGTCAGATGGATGGTTTTCTACGCTAGACAAATGGGTCCCCTTGCCTCACCCCTCTAAAGGGTTGGAAGAGCTTTGCTTTATCACCATTCCATAAAAGCTACATTGTAGAAGATAAAACACACTATGAGATCAATGTAATGAGACTCATCAGAAGACATAACTCATGAAGGCATCCAAGTAAAAAATTCTAGTTAACCCGATCAATGACTTTCTCAAAATCAATTTTGATTGCCATGTACCCTTTTTTGTCTCATATTTCACATAGTGTGAATCACTTCTTGAGCTATAATTAGTTTGAATAGATCACATAGGGGAGTATGTGCTTCAACCTATTCACAATAATCATGGTAATTGTTTTATAGATTACATTGCATAAGTTAATCAGTCGTAAGTTACGCATGGTCTTCGAATGATCTTTCTTAGGAATGGGTACAAGTAGTGTACCATTGATATCCTTGATGTCCTACAAGTTAGTGAATAAGTATTTAACATAATTCACAACATAATTACAAACTGTACCCTATTATTCTGGTAGAATAAAGCATTTAGTCTATCCTATCTCGGGGATTTCAGAGCACCCATGCTGAAAATCACTTCTTTAGTTTCAATATCAGATATATCTCTTTCTGTAATGACCCAATTTGAGAATAAGGGCTAATGACTTCAAAATTGATTGTAATTAGTGTAATTAAACATTTTTAGAGAAATGTGATGTGAATTTGATGTAAATGTATGTGGTGATGATTTAGTAATCATAGTGAAAACCAGGGGCAAAATAGTAAAATTGGAAATTTATTGACCAATTGGCCGATTACCAAAGAGGAAACTCATTAGTGATTGAGAATCAATGGTTGAGATTTATTGTCTATGGGTCAGAATTATGTGCTATGCACCTATGTGAACTATGGAAGAGTGAGCAAGATGTTGACAAGTGGCTTAATGTGGACATGAGATTTGATAAATGTTTCAAACTCATCTTTCTCTCTCCTCTCTCCCTCAAATCGGATGGGGGGATTTGGGAAGAAAAAAATCTACTTGCTTTGATCATCATCATCATCTCTCTCCTTATCCTCCATTTCCGGCGAGCTTGAAGAAGAGAGAGGAAAAGAAAGGTAAGATTTTGATACCTTTGTTGACCTCTAATGATTTAGACCTATTCTCTAATGTTGTGCACATCATTGAGAGCTTTATTTTGGTGGTTTTAGATATTTGAAAAGAGGTGTTTATAGAGTTTAAGGAATTTAGGAAGTTGAAGAAACCAAGGATTTGGCTTTAGCAAATTGAAGAGGTGAGCATTTGGATCATTTTGGTATATTTATTGTGATTTTTGTTGAGCTTGATGAATTCTGGAATTTGCCGTGGTTTTATGCCAAATTTTGAATACATGAATTACATGGTGAATGATGTTGGAACTGGGTTATTGTGAAGTTATTTGAGTGTTGGATATGGTTTTGAATTTCAGAAGTGAGTTGAATGAAATTGGGTATTGTGTGTTATAGAGACCCAAGAGTAAGATTATGGTTAGGATGAGTTTTTGAGTGTTTTGAGGCTACCAATGGGTTCCTTATGAAATTTTAAGTGGGAATGAACTTTGTGTTGAGTTTGAGAACCAATGGGGTCAGTTTTGGCAAATCTGGAAATTTCTGTCAGTTGCTGCGATCTGGTAATATAATAAGATCACTCGAGTGAGGGGGGTCTCACTCGAGTGCTGTAGTATAATCTCCCTTTTCCTTCTGCATTTCACCGGTTTTTTGACAAAAAGCAAGAGTGAACTTCTTAACCCGTGAGTGATATTGGTGATCACTCGAGTGAGCATGGGTTCACTCGAGTGAAGGTGTGAGTTCATGTTAAGGGTTGCTCTCGAGTATGCACTCGCTAGCCAATTTCTAAAAGTGTAGTTTGACACTCGCAGGTAAGGTGCTCTCACTTGAGTAATAATGGTAGTACCCGAGTGAGCTTTTTCCTCTAAAGTTGGCTGTGCTCTCGGGCAAGCACTTCCGGTGTTGCACTTTCGAGGACTCGAGTGAATTTGGAGTCATCACTCGAGTGCGAACCCTCATGCTCGAGTACTGTAAGCACTTTCTGGCCATTGTTGTTACTCACTGTCAAACAATCGCAAGTGAGAGCTGTAACATCCTGATTTGTGATTAAGGGCTAATAATTTCAAAGTGATGTAATTAATATTAATTAAACACTTATGAAGTAAATAATGTGAGTTGTGTTTGATAAATATATATGTGTCATGACAATCAGGGGAAAAATAGTAAATTTACCGACCAACTGGACTGTTACCAAAGAAAAAACTCATAGGTAACTTGAGATCAATAACTAGGATTTGTTAAGCAAGAGGTGTAATCAAGTGTGCATGGGTTATATGGATTTATGAAGGGAGACATGAGATCATGGCAAGTGTCATCATAAGGACCCTTGGATCAAAGTGAAAATTTCAAACCCATCTTCTCTTCCCTTTCTCCTCTAAGTCGGCTATGAGTGTGTGTCGAGAAAAATGATCCTCATGCATTCACCATCATTCCTCACCTTCCTTCTATTTTCGCTAAAGTTCAAGCAAGAAAGAGAAAGAGAAAAGCTTGATTTTGAGTAGGTAATTGTCTCCCTATGCTTGAAGCCTCTTCATTAAACTTGTTCAAGAGGTTGAGAGCTTCTTTGCTATGTTTTCAGAATTTTGAGAAGTGGTGATTTGGTGTTTGCACAAACTTGAAAGTTAGGGAAACAGAGATTTGATCTTACTAAGTTGAAGAGGTAAGAATTTGATACATTTTGGTATACTTATGGTGATTTTTGGTTGAGCTTTGTAAATTCTAGAATTTTTGCCCTAATTTCATGAGAATTGGATAATGAAAGAGTTTGGAATGGTATTGTGTAGAAGATGGTATTATGATGTGTTATAATGTCATTAGTTTTGATTTAGGAACTGAATGAGAAAGTTTGGTAAATTGTGGTTTTGGGTGATCTTGTGATCTAGAGTTAAGAATGTGTTGATTGAGTGGGAATTGGGTTGTTTTGTAGTTACCAAGGGGTTCCTTGTGTCAAAATGAGTGAGAATAAGCTTTGGAACAAGTTTTAGGACCATTAGTAGTAAAATGGGTAAATCTGGGAACATATATCAGTTGCTGCGATTTTTGGCTTCTGATGAATAACACTCGAGTGAGGGAGGGTTTACTCGAGTGTTGCATGATATTTTCCCGTTTTCCTTTTAGTTTCGCTTGGATTCTCAGGCAAAACTCGAGAGTGCACTTTTATTCCTACGAGTGATATAGGTCATCACTCGAGTGATCTTGGTTTTACTCGAGTGAGGAAGTAAGTTTAAGCTTTTGAGATTTATGGTTGCTCTCAGGTAGTCACCACTGCGTCTCACTTTTTGGTGCTCGAGTACATTTGAGGTCATTACTCGAGTGCAGCTTCCTATGCTCGAGTGAGGGTGTAAGACATATTAAGGTTTGCTCTAAGGCAAACACTTCCAGTATGGCACTTTTGAGGACTCGAGTGAATCTGGGGGTCTTCACTCTAGTGAGGTCATCTCCACTCTAGTGAGCCGACCAAAAATCAGTGCGTTTGCTTCCAAAAAGGCATCTTCGGGGTAGTTTCTCCCAACCCTTTAGGCATATGTTTAGGCATTTAATAGCCACCTAAAGAGTTTATATGAATACCAACTTAAAGTATTATGGAATTAAGAACTTGGAAAAGAGATTGATCTATTGTGGCTTTTTCTTTTATACCATATGTGATGCATTGTATGTGTGTTATAGCATTGATTTGTGATGAATTTGTATGCTGTGACATTTATGGATATGTGTAAGCACCGCCATACCAATAGTCCCTGAGTTGCTAACAATGGTTCAGGTTAGGACGGTGTGCCTTCCCGACGGTAAAAGGGGATGAGGATAGGGTGTGATATGTGTGATTATGTGAAAAGCCGAAAGGCTATTTGTAAAGGCCGATGGGCCAATTGTGAAAGCCGGATAGCTATATGAGCTATAAGGCTATGTGTATGCACTGCCACGCCAACAATCCCTGAGTCGCTAACAACGGTTCGGGTTAGGACGATGTGCCTTCCCAGCGGTAAAAGGGGATGAGTGTGGAGTGTGATTTGTGCTGCTGCTGCTGTATGATGATTTGCTTACATGTTGTATGCTTATGTGTGGTATGAATGATTTGTTACTACTAGGATTCTCTTGAATCTCATTCTTTCTATTGACTAACATTTCAGACAGAGCAAGTGGCTCCAAGGAGAAGCGAATGACCCAGAGCGATTAGAACCTTATAGGGACATTTGAGTCGGGTTATGTTGGTTATTCATTTTGGATAGGGAATACTGTATGATATTTTTGAGTTGTGAATAGTTTTTGAATACATGGTGGTGTAATCCCCTAATTGGGAACTGGAACCCTATAGTTATATATATAGATGAAACCCGAGAGTTGCCGGGGATTAAGTTATACACTCTGATATGGTTAAATGTGATATAACTGCACAGGTAATTATATTCGATATTTGAACTTAAGACCAAGATAGAGAAACTTTGAAAATTTTGTGTAGTCCCTACTACAGGGAGGGAGTCTTAAATGAGTTTGGAATCATCTGACTGTCTTTATTCCATTTTATTATGCATTATTGAATTTTAATTATGCTAATTAAGGCAGGGGGTTACAAGAGCCATTCTCACTCAAGTGCAAGTCTCTCATCACTCAAGTGAGGTCATCTTCACTCGAGTGAGTTAGCCAAAAATCAGTGTTCTGCTTCTGAAAAAGGGATCTTTAGGGTAGTGTTCCCGACCCTTTAGGTGTGTGTTTAGGCCTCTAATACCTATCCAAAAAGTTTAAATGATAACCAACCTAGTGTTGGAAATTGTGCCATAAGGGCCAATCATTGTACTTTGAACATTATTATTTTAATGAAATTTCTCCATTCTGTTATCATATTATTTGCATGTTAACTGTGATAATTGTATCCTTGGATAATTCATAAAGATTGTCCTAAAATGTCCCTGGTCGGTCATCTATGCGGGAGCAGAGATGAAACAAGATCAATATGACTTTGATAAGATATGGAGATACGAATCAAAGTCTTAAGCACTTGTAAGAGTACATGGTGCTGGACCGACCCAAATCATCATACAGCAGATAGGAATCAAAGTCTTAGGCACTTTGCTAGAGGCCGCTTGTGACTTTTGAGTTAGTATAGTTATTGGCCCACTGCCAACTTCATATGGGCCTACAGGGTTGCACACAAGAATGGTCCAATACGAGATAATGTTTAATTTAGGGTGGACGAATTTTATATTTATATATATATAATATATAATTCATTAATAATATTATATAGATATATATATATATATATGTGTGTGTGTGTGTGTGTGTATATATATATTTATATTATATGATATTATTATATTGTGTTAGTTTTAAATTTAATTTATTAAGATATATTAAATTTAATAACTAACATGATAGAGATATAATATCTCAGATTTAATTTATGAAGATAAATTAAATCTAATGGCTCTTTATTTGGATTAAAAAAATAGGTTAAATTAAAACTGTTGGACAGATTTAATTTGAACTGAATTTATTTAATTAGCTCATCAAGATAATTAATAGTTAATTAATTTCGAAATTAATGATGATTAATTTTGAAATTTGAAAATAACCCTCATAGGTTATAAACTTGATAGAGCAGATATATTGAGATACACATCAGAATTGAGAGCCGCAAGGGAAACCGTAGGATACATTAGAGGCGCTAGCACACAGTCTCGGTTGGAGAGCATTCGTGTGGATACCGGTAGAGGGAGCGGACCTGACGTGTTTGCTCCTAAAGATCGTGAAAACTCTGAATCATAAAATGTATGAATCCTTCCAACTTGGTTTAAACGCCGTTGATAGATCCTCGATTAGGATTGGCAAAATTTTAAAATTCTTCTATTATGCCTGCCGATCCTAACACCTAGAGTATTATGGAAATATGTATTTGGAAAAGAGATTGATTGGTTGTCCCTAATTTGGTTTATAGGATTTGACCATTACCGTACTCGTGAGCCCATTGTGCCAGAGAACGTCAGGAAAGAACCAGGTAGTGACTCTTTCTCTTATACTGTGTGTAAATCATTGTATGTATGTCTATCATGCATTGTGTTGCTGCTGCAACCTTGTGATGCTGCTGCATAGTGTTTACAGCGGAAGCGGGCATAGTAATTACAGCGAAGGCTGGCATAGTGTTTACCATGAAAGCGAGTATAGTGATTACAGCGAAAGCTGTCATATTGTGATTACATTTGTGAGTGTTGTCATTTGTGCCGTAAGCCATGAATCATTGTGTTGCTGCTGAACATGATCTTACATGCTACGTGTTTGCATACTGCATGAGTGAATTGTTACTACTGGGATTCTTTTGAATCTCATTCTTTCCTTTGACTAATCATCAGATAGGGCAAGTGGCTCCAAGGAGAAGCGGGCAACCAAGATCTATCATCACCTTTAATAGGTTCAATCCAATTAGCTTTTCATTGTCGATTAGCCTGTGCATGGCAGTACTAAGTATTGCAATCTCTATACTATGTCTGCTTGTTCTAACTTTCTATGCCCACACTAGAGATTGTCAGTAAAGTACATCTTCTAGTTCCTTCCATAATGTGAACTAGAGGTCTTTATAATAAGTGGTCATACCATATTGTGATACTGCCCGATTAACACCATCAAGTCTACGAAGCAGCTTTATTTTCCTTGCTTCTGTATGACCGAACCCCGTTTTGTTCCAATGAGATCAAGTAGTCATAATCTGAGTTGCATTTTGCATCCATATGATATCTTCCTTCCATTCTTGTTTAACAAAATCATCAAAATTATTGTGAAGGACCCAAGCCCTAATAAATCTGAATGGTCAGTTTGGTTTTGCGTGATCAACACCAGGATTAGTTCAAAGGAACAAAGGTCAGAGATTTGATTTGAAGAAAGGTAGATGCGGACTGCAAACTTAGCATATTTAGACTACTAACAATCAAAATTAAATAGGATAATGACTAGGACAAAATTGTCCCTTTTTGACACTTTCGGAGTAAAATTGGCCCCTGAGATATTTTCGAGGCAAAATTGCCCCTTAACCCTTTTAATAACCATGTCAGGTGGATTGTGCCCTTTTCTAACATGGTTTAGCATTCAATCATTATAGAAAGGTCTTATTTATCCATGATAACTTATAAACAATTAGTTGTATTGCTTTATCTCATGGATATATATTTGTAGTGTTTTTTATCCTTTTCAACCATGGTAGTGTCTTCAAATAATTAGTTGAACTCATTTTTTGTCATGATTAACTTTTAAAAGATAAGTTGTAATATTTTCTACTATGGTAGACCTTTATATACCCTTGTCTCTTTTCCACCATAGTAGTTGAATAAGGGTCTGTTTGGTTCAATGGATGGGAGGGGAGGTATTTTAATGGGAAAGAGAAGCAAAGGAAGGATTTTAATATTACCTCATTTAGATTGAATAGAAGGGAGAGGAGGGGAGGGATTTTAAGGTTACTCTATTTGGTTTAGGAAGGGAGGGGATAGAAAATATTTTTATATGGATAATTTTACCCTTATTTATGCTTAAGTTTATAATTATCAAAATTAAATAAATATAATTATAATATATAATCTAATATTATATTTTATAATTATAATACATATTTTACGGAAAAGAAAGAAATTGTTATTTTTTATTAGTTTCTTTTAATTCTTATTGTCATTTTCTTTTTTCTTAATAAGACATCAAGTGTTAATGTTTTTGTTTGCTATTATATATATATATATATATATAAAGATAAGCCATCCAGTATCTTCATTAGATTCTGGTGAAAAAGAGGTGACTCTAACTTAGATTAGGATTCTCTCCTTTACTCTTCCCATTTGCTCCCATCTTTTGCCCCAAAACTACGTAGTTTTAGGGTAAAAACAAGCCAGGGAAGCTTTTTCTTCCCCTGAAAAAAGTCATCTATCACTATGGAATATTGTTTTAGTAGCATTTAGTATCCCAAATTAATTTTTAGTACACTCAACACCCTAAAATATTTTTTTGGTGTCACTAATATCTGGCACCCATCACCCAAAAGTGTTTTCTTAGTAGCATCTAGTATCCTAAAGTAATTTTTAGTGCATTTTTTTAGTACAAAGGATACTGGGTGCTATTAAGAAAACACTTCTGGGTGATGGCTGCTAGATACTGGGTGCCACAAAAAACATATTTTAGGGTGTTGTGTGTACTAAAAATTAATTTGGGATACTAAATGCTACTGAAAAATATTCCACAGTGATGAATGGCTTGTTTTTTTTTTAAAAAAAAAAGCTTTAATGGCTTGTTTTTACCCTAGAACTACGTAGTTTTAGGGTAAATGATGGAAGCAGATGGGAAGGGTAAAGGAGAGAATCCTAATCCAACTTCGTTAGGGAGATGAGTTTTCAAAACACAAGGACCTTATGACTCTGTTATTTTTTCTGCTTTTGGTTTTTATGCTTGAGCCTACAACAAACAGGCAACAATGCAAGGAGAAGGAGATGAAACATCTCTGTTCACCAAGTATGCTCATTTTAATCATGGGTGCTCGTCTTCAAATGAAGAAGGATTCCATCTATGTTTATCTTTCTTAAATGTTCACTTTCTCTAGAACTTTCACCTCTTAACTTATTGGATCTCAACATTTTGACCACCACTACGCCAAGGAAAAGAGGGAAGGAAGAAAGTTGCACCTTACTGGGGGCAAGACATGGCTACCAATTTTGGAGATAGAGGGACGAGCACCTAGTTTTTTTTACCTAAAGGGTAATTTGGAAATATTAAAAGTAAACATGGGCATATTGGTCTATACAAGGCAAAATATTGCCCCTCCCTTACAAATCCCCCAAATGTTGGAGGGGTGGGTTAAGAAGGGAGGGAAGGTGTAATACCTCGAATTCTAAGACTTGAGGCTAGAGAATAAGCTTGAGATTAGAGGATTGCTAAGCCCCGATTTATCAAGATCTCAAATTGTGATTAAGGATTAAGGACTCCAAAAGTATAGGTGATTATTGATAAACGAACCCTTTTGGAGAATCCGATGTGATTTGAGTTTCGGATGTGATTCGTATGTGTTGTGTGCAGTGTCGAAATCCTGTATTTAAGCTCAATTATGGATTAACATATAAATTGACTTAAAATAGAGGGGAGGGCACATTGTGGAAGAAAAGGAATGATATGGTGTGTTTGGTGGTGATTCAAGAGGAATTGCCATAATCAGGGGCAAAACGGTAAAGTTATGGGCCAATTGGTCAATTATCGAAGAGGAAACTCAATGGTAGCTTCAAGATCAATGGTTGAGATTGAATATGTGATAGATCAAAAGGGGTGGAATCATGTGTATATGAGCTTGTGTGAGCTCATGAGAGATAACATAAGATTATGGCAAGTGTCACAATAAGGACCTTAGGATCATGGTCAACTTTTCAACACTCATTCCTCTCTCCTCTTCTTATTAGGTCGTCCAAGGGAGCCCAAAAACCTGAATTGCCTCACCTTCTTCATCATCTCATCCTCTCTCTCCAAAATCTCAATGTTCATCCAAATAGAGAAGGAAAGAGAAAAGAATAAGGTGAGTTTTGGTTGGTTTATGGTCCTCTTTAGCTCAAACACTCTTCTTTAATATTGTTCATAGTGATGAGAGCTTCATTGCTATGGTTTTAGATTTGTGAAAGGAGGAGTTTGAGAGCTTGAGAAAAAGTGGAAAGATGAAGAATCAAGGAATTGGTTTGGAAAAGAGGAAGATGTGAGTATTTGAAGCCTTTTGATCTAAGTTTTGTGATTTATGGATGAGTTTTGTGAATCATGAATTTTGCCTTGATTTTGCGGTATTTTCGAAATGGATGAATTTCCTTGTGTTTTGTGTGGAAATTGGTTTCATGATGTGTTATATGTTCATTGGAATTGATTTGAATTGGTTTGGAACTTTGAAAAGTAAAGAATTGCAATGTGAGTTTGAATTGTGACTTGTGTTGACATGTTGATATTATTGGTGAAACATGTCAATGGAATGTGAATTTGGTTGATTTGGTATTTCCAATAGATTCCTTGTGAAATTTTGTGTAAGAATGATGTTTGATATGAAAATTGGACCATTGGAAGTAAGTGTGCACAATCTGGAATTCTGTCTTTTGAAACTCTGTTCTGGACAGTCTGTATATGTGGATGTTTTGAATAGGCAAATGATGTCAGAAAATTTTGAAACTTTCTAGTCTTGAAGTTCACATTCCAAGCTTCAAAATGGACATATAATTTGTGTCAATTCATTTTGTGAACTGGGATTTATGGTTTTCCAAAGTTTGACATTAAAACTTGGTGCAAATCTGGAACAGCAAGGGAATTTCGTGTAATTCTGGAATTGTGTGGTGATTTTTGGTAATGACTCATATTTTTCCTATGAAGAGGACTTAAAAATATTTCAATGGGCTTTGGGATTACCTCATTTCAATTTTTATGGAATTAGTTATGAATTTCTAAAGTTTCCTTGGCTGCAGTGCAAAAGTTTCTGTATGCGTTTTGGCCGCAGCCCAAAATTATTGGCTGCAACCATAAACCTTTTGTGCATGTTTTGGCTGCAGCCAAAGGATTCGTGGCTGTAGCCAACCCCTATTTTTAGTATTTTGTTATTTTAAAAGGTGATTTCCAACCTAGTACGTCCCAATCCTTTAGGCTTTCGTTGAGCTAATTATAGCCACCTAAAGGTTGTGAATGGTAACCAACTTTAAGTGATGTGAAATAAGGATTTGGAATAGAGAATGACCCTATGTCCTTGATTTGGTTATAGAGTTCGGTATTCACCTTGATCGTGAGTAGTCGGTGTTAGAGCATACGTGGAAAGTACAAGAGTAGGGAACTTACCTCTCCTGCATGTATATGATATTTGTGCTGGTATTGATGCATGTTATTGCTTTGCTTGATTATGTGAAACATGTATGAATGATTTGAAGCTATGTTTCAATTTATGCTATAGACATATGTATATTGTTTGAAGCCTTAAGCTTACATATTTGTCATTGTGTGTAAGCATGAGTTATGTAAGCATGTCATGCATTAAACATCTATCTTGCATGCATATTGGTAATGTTTACCTACTGAAATTCTCTCAAATCTCACCTTCCCCTATAGATAGGGTAGCTGGATCGAGGATGGAGCAAGCAATCAAGGGCGACAAGGCCTTTCGTTTGGAGTATTTAAGTTTGGTAATTGTTTATCATTGTAGTTGGGATTATGTATATTTGGATATGTATTTGAGATTATATTGTATAATCCCCGTTTGAGGAATTGAAATGGGCGAATGTGCCCTGTAAAGCTTGAATTAATGTATGGAACCCGGGGATTGTTGGGATCATTATCTATGTACTCTAATATTTTACAAATGTAATTTATCTTCGCGTAGTAATTGTATTTGAAATATGAATCTGAGACCAGGTGTATTAGATTTTGAAATGTATTTATGAAAACCCTATCGCAAAGATGGGATTTTAAATGAATTTTGTTTATTATTGGTCTCTATTTCATTTTAATCGCGTATTTCAGACATAATTATGATAGGGGTTACAGAAGGGCCTCCCTACCGCTCCTAAAAATTTTAGACAACCAAGTAAGGAGAGGGGGAAAAATCCCTCCCTTCCCCTCCTGTCAAACTAAGAAGGATGAGTTTTTGGTTAATTATGGTTATAAGTTGAGGATATTTCATATACCATATCTTCTCTTAATGGCATAATATCACCTTCATATGGTATATGTAAGCTTCTTTGCACGACATCCAAACATCCTTTCTCCAATAGTTTTATGAACAATGATATGGAAAATTAAAATAAATGCACAAAGAAAGAAAAATTATATTTAGTTTTGATTTTCAAACTTGTATGAATGATTCGATAATAATATATTTATACATAAAATAATAAACTATAGCTTTGGCAACCCAAACTTCACTACAACAACACAACTATATATATATATATATATAAGCAACATTCAAGTCTCTCTATGCTCTAATAAGGAATTTGAACAATCTTAACCAAACCAACTCTTCTCTTGTACATTTTTATAAACACCTTATGTGCATCCACATTTAAACATATCAAGCTCATTAAACCACAATTTCAACTTATAGATCTTTCATCCTATCATATCAACCAAATTATATAGGTGTATATATATAATCAAAGCAAATACTTAGTACATTTATAAAGCTCTAAATTTATCCTATAAAGCTTCAAATGAAATAAGCTCTTGAAGCATTGAAATGGTTTCTTAAGGTTTCATCAATTCCACTATTTAGCCTATATTGCTTCACCACAATTTTGCCCTTAGACACCTATTGATTTCACTCCTTTACTACAAGTAATATATAGCAGCAACCATAATATACAAGAAGAGATTCAAGCTTACCACTTACACAAACAAATAATGAAGGATCAAACAAAATGACCAAGTTGAAGATCTAAGAGAGGAATCACCCACAACGATGTAAACCTCCCTCATTCTGAGATTTGGAGTAGAGGAGGAAGACAACATAGTAGTCCTTGTACACACACTATTGATGACCAAAAGAACAAAGGATGATAGGAAATGTAAGCCCCTACCTCGAAAGCCGTTAATATGGTTTGAAAACATGGCATAAAGCAAACGAGAAACCACAGAATAATTTAAACTGATTCAAAATCCAAACTTCAAGATAGGACTTGGGCCTGTGGTAAAGAGGGTTTTTTCAAAACTTTTCACAATTTTTTTTAATCAGGTCCTACATCCATATTTCAAAACTACACGGCCTATTCAGTATTGATCCATTCATACATATCAGAGTATTCAACAAAATTCTCAACGACACTCGAAGTTCAATCTTTAACTATAAGAGCCTACAAGGCATATTCACCCATTTTCAAATAGGGATTACAGGCAATTACACAACCCTAATACTGTTAGATCCCATATGTTTTGATGATAACAAAGATTGGATCAATGATATAGAAAGATTTGATAACAAACAAATGAATTTTTGAACAAAGTGGCAAAGCATTACTTGAAGTAAGCACTGGAGTGATAAACAAATTTTGTGAAGGCTTACTTGGGTAGCCACTTGAGTAAGGGAAGCTGTTACTCGAGTAAGCACTCGAGTAATCAAGGAGAATTTCATCCAGTGAAGCACTGCCAAAATTTGGACGAATTTACTCGAGTAATCTACAAAGTTATATACACCATTACTCGAGTATCCACTCAAGTAACATCATTTTCACAGGCATCACTTGAGTAGCCACTCAAGTAACCAGGTCAAAAATCCTTCAGTAGCTCTCGGCCAAGAAATGCAACACTTTACTCGAGTAACCAAGTGAGAAAAAGGATTTACTCAAGGGACCACCCGAGTAATCTGAGGAGTTATTTGAAGCATTACTCGAGTAGCCACTCGAGTAATCAAAAAGCAAACTCTCAGCCAAGAATTTGATGTAATTACTCAAGGGAGTAATCGAGTAATCTGCCAGGTTATTTGAAATCTACTGGAGGGACCACTTGAGTAAGGTGTGAAGAAAAGTGAAGGCCACTCGAGTAACCACTCTAGTAATCAGTTTACCAGAGACAGCACCCGAGTAACTTGTGAGGAAAAGACATGGCCACTCGAGTAATCAGGTATTTTGAAGGTTTGTGATATATCTCACTCCATGTATTACCTGAGTAATATCTTATGAAAAATGTTGAATTAGGCACTGCCATATTTTTGATAGGATTACTCGAGGGACTACTCGAGTAGCCACTTGAGTAAGGCAGTCCAGAAATTATGTTTTTCATCGAATGTATATTGATTTGTTATCTATATGATTAACTCTTCATTGCATTAGTATCCTAAGTACATTTGCAGAGAAACAATGAAGAGATCATGCAATAAGTGAAAAGTCAAATAAAAGTCCAAACGTTCACCTACCGCTACCTACCGCAAACGGATAGTTTTCAAATTTGAAGAATAGTCAACCGTTGCTACGCGACTCTAATGGACATGTTTGAATTGCTTCCAACGGACACTACAAATCATCTATATATATGGAGCATTCAAAGAGAAGAAAACAAGACACAAGAACTGAGAACACACATCGATCAATACACTCTTAGTGCTTTGTTTTCTTATACTCATTCATTATACTTCAGTGATTATATATTTGCTTTGTGAGAGAGTTTTTCATTACAAACTCAATATTTGTTATTGAGACAACTTAAGGTAGTGGAACCTTGAGTTGGAGATTTGATTACAACGTGTAAGGGGGAGTGAGTGTCCAGGTGAAGGAACTTGTTGTGTACTGAGGTGCCAAGAACCCACTGAATCTTGGAGAATATAGTGAAACTTTTATAGACGCTCTGAGGACTGGACGTAGGTCAAAGTGGTTATGGCCGAACCAGTATAACTCCCGATGTACACTTTGGTGATATTTCTCTTTGCTCTCAACTACTTTAAATATTCAATTAATTTTCTTATATGCAACGAAATTTCTGGTATCACCCAATTCACCCCCTCTTGGGTGAAACGCTTGTACTAACAAATACATCGGTCTACATCTCCATATACAATTATCCCAACATTTGATAACCAACACAAAACTAGTCTCCTAGCCATGAACCTTAACCGTCCTTGTATATCAGATTCTCCTTTGATCCGCTTGCCCTAGCTGTATGTTAGTAGTGGAAAGAGTGAGATTCATTAGGAATCTCAGTAGTAACAATTGCAATCATATGATATATAACACCAATGCATATAAGCAGTTATCACAAAGCAATAACACAATAACACTTCCAGCAATAATTCACAACAACAATAACATTCTCAGCGACAGTTTACAACAGCATTCACAGCAGCTTCCATATTGATGCGTGACTCGCAAGTCACAAAACAACAGCCTTTATTTTAACCATAATGATACGTGACATTTGTCACAACAGCTCCAAAATTGTATTCAGCTACCACAGTAATGTGTCACTCAAAAGTCACAAAACGATAGCTTTTGCTGTAACAACAATAATGCATGACAATTGTCACAATAGCTCAAAAGCTATATTCAGCTGCCATAGTGATTTGTGACTCGTAAGTCACAAAATGAAAGTCTTCGTTGTATTCACAATGATATAAGCATGTAACAACCTCACTCATACATTCTCTCAGGACTTCTGGGCATAAACAACAACAACATTAGCTGTATTCACTTCCACGGCATTACAACAGCTTTTACTTCTTCACAATTCAATGGCAAACACAAACATACAAGTATTATACATGATATAAGAGAAAGAGTCACTATCTTGTTCTTTCCGTTCCCACTTAGGCACCGATTTCACATGCTCAAGGGAGATGTCAAATCCTATAAATCATAATCAAGGACAATGAGTTATTCCTTATTCCAACTCTTAATTTCAAAACATTTAGGGTTGGTTATCATTTAACACCTTTAGTTAACCACTAGAAGCTCAAACAAAAGCCTAAAGGATTGGTAAGAACTACATTAAAGACTATTTTTCAAAAGTTCAAAATGCAGTTTTTTGATGGGTTGGCCGTGGCCAAGCCATCCATTAGCTACGGTGAAGATATGGTCAGAAAGATTTGGACCGCAGCCAAGATTAGATCAGAAACTTTTGGGCTGCGACCAATAACCCTTGGGCGGTGGCTAAGAATAGGTCAGAGAGTTTTAGGCTGCGACCAACAACCCTTATGGCACAGCCAAGAACTGGACAAAATTTCTTTGGCTGCGGCCAAGAATTGGCTTGATTCTTGGCTGATTTCCAATGACTATAACTTTTCATACACACGTCAAAATAATACAAACTTTATATCATTTTAAAGCTTGCTAGGTCTACTACAACACTACCAAATTTCATAAATTTTAGACCTTATTTACTCATTTAAAACATCATGCAAACAAGCTCCCCTACACAACATTTTACAATTAATTGATTTTTTTCCAGTTTTCTACTAATGTTTCTATAGGTCGAAAATTTACAACCTTGGCTACTCCCCACATAGTTTTCTGCATAGAATCCAATGGAAATATCAAAACCACCAAATTCATATTCCTTTAACATGTTCTATTTTGAACACCAATTCAACACAAAGCCTTAAAATCACTAAATTTCACATTCAAGTCTCAAATTCATTCCATTTAGCCAATAGACACCACAAGACACCAACACAATCAACAAGACACCAAAAACTCACTAACACCCTATATACATAAAAATAAGGAAAAATTCATAAGTTCCAATACTCAACCAATAAACACAATATATATATGTCAAAAGTTTGCTTTTTCTCACCTCTATCTCTTCCACTAGCTTGTTCTTTGGTTCTCCAACAACTAGCTTTTCTTGAGTTTAGAAAACACCTCATCTTGAAAATCTAAAACCATAGGAATGAAGCTTACATCAAGAGGAGCAAGTTTAGAGAAGAGGTTTTGAGCATTTGAGGTCATCTACAAGGTCAACATGACTCACTGTCTTCAACTTTTCTCTTTCCTCCCCCTTCCATGGACGACTTGAGAGAGTTGGAGAGAGAGAGAGTTAATGATAAATGATTAGTTTTCAACTCCCTCCATGCCCTTTAACCAACTTGAGAGAGAGAGAGAGAGAGAGAGAGAGGAAAGTTTGAGTTGAAACTTTGACTCCTCATCCAATAGCCCAATAAGTTGCCAAGTGTCATGATCTTGTGGACTCTCATAAAGCATACAACCATAGGATTACTCTCACTAATTCCACTAGCAATTTAATCACACCTCTTACTCTTTTAGTTATTAGTCAGTTTTCTCTTTGGTTGCTGACTAGTTGGCTAATAAATTTCTTTCTTCCCGTTTTGCCTGTGACTATGCCAATTTCAACTAATTATCACTTAACTTATTATTTGACCCTTCCTTCACATGCCATTTGCCCTCCCCCTCTCTTCTAATTCAATTTAATATTTGACACATAATTAAGCTTAAATACAAAATTTGGGCACTTTCTGTTGTTAATTCGGGTCAATACTCACACTGTATTCTCCAAAAGTGTTTGACTAACACTCATTACGTCCACTTTTGGAGTCATGAGCCCATATTCACATTTTAGGTCATTACAATTCTCCCCCCGTATAATAAATTTCATCCTCAAAATTTGTTACACAACTTGGGACATAAACCCCGGACGCCTCTTCACGATGGCTTCCGTTTCTCAAATTGCTTCTTATTGGGACAATCCCTTTTAAGCTATCTGCACAAACAGTATGCTACAAGTCTGATTCTAACAAGAATCTCAAACAGATCAATACATTGTGGCTTGACTTCTTTTGCTTGGTCACTTAACCGATTCTCGTGATTGGAGACACTCTCCCGAACATGTGATCTCTTACTTCAAACTCTAAAGGTCTTCGCCTCGCCCGCTTATGGTTTGGATGGACTACACTCATTCAACCCGACGTTGAACCTCTTGAATATTCTCTTTCCTCCCTCTCCCTTTGCCTGATTTACCCCTCCTTCTTGTTGTCCTCCCTCCTATAGTCTCTCTCTCCTCCCCTCTTCCAAACCCGTTTAACATCAATTTTGGCATCAGAGCTAAGGTTGTTCATACTCAATCAAACCAAACACTTCCTTATTTAATGTTGCAACTTCTTCTTCTTGTGATTCTTCCTTGTGTAAGCTTTTATTTTTTTAGTTAACGTTTTTAGTTCCATTTTATTTTTTTCATATAATGAGAGCTAGCTAGTTGATGCTCAAGGTCACTGGTTAGGATTACGATATCTAATATGATGATGGCCATAGGTTTGAAGATTAAAAGAGAGAAAAATGCAAGAGAAAGTAGAGAACATAGAAAAAGCGATGAGATAAAATGTTGAATTTTTTATTGTCAAGCATCTCACATTCTTAAACTTTAGCAATCTAAATAGTAGGTTGAAACCATGTTTGTTGAATCAGGTTCCGAGATTTGCTCAAATTTTTATATTTGCCAATTTTTACTATATTCTTATTTTCAAAGTTATATTCCACGATTTGTTTAAGTTTTTATATTTCCTTATTTTTGTTATATATATATATATATATTCTTATTTTTACATTTATATTATCCTTTTGCAGTTAAAGGATATGTAACAGGAACTCTTGGATCGCACAGATACGTGATCTATAGACATCCTATAACAAAGACACTATTGATTTTCTTTTGGAATTCAAAACATTGTAAGATAATGTTTATTGTGAGAGTGTTTAAGTTATTAATTTCTTTTAAATTGTATGATGTTTATCTATAATGTATTGAATTTTTAATCCTTTAAGTATAAGTTTTTTATTTAATATTATTATCTTGTTATTATCAATAATTATATTGTGTCTTATATAATAAATATTAATAGTAAAACTATATAAAAACAAATAATAAAAATAACTACATATAATTTAAAAAATAAAGTCAGTACATTATGGTCAGTTCTTAACAAAGAACTGTTATATATGTCATTAATATATTATGGTTCAAAACTGTTATTTATATGCGCTGAGCATATATAGCACCCGCATATATAATGGTTTGGAATCATTATATATGGTCAATAATAACCATCATAAAAGGCCTTTTCTGTAGTCGTGATATGAGAAAAGAGGCACGAGGAAGATATTTTTAGAATTATTAAATTATTATTTCTTTAGTGAAAAGGGCAGTTGAGTAATTTTAAATGTGCTAAAATAAAATAAAATTACCCCATGGCTTTCACAGGATTCAAATAAAAGACTACTTCTCAAAAACCCATATCATTTCCACTTGTGCTCAAGTTTTTGTTGTTGAATTACTAATGAAAATAATTTATTTTGTGGTAAAAACTAATGAAAAGAATTTATACTTAACAAGAAGTTTATTTAGCACATGTTCATATCATATTTTTCATATTAATAACATGATTTTTCTTATGTATATTTCTGAGTCATTACATATATATAATTTTCTGGTTGGTTTTGATTCAATTTGAATTCATGTGACAAAATTAATCAAGTACTGTATGGTGAGTGCGAGCAACGTTATAAGCTAATAATGTCATTTCTTTTACAAAGTAACAAATTGAGAGTATAGCAAGGGATCAATACACATAATTAAGGATATTATAAGAACTCAATAATAAAAAAAAATCAAAATTTTAATTGAAAACGAAGTGCCATAGCCATGTATTCTTATTACATCAAGGGACATGTTTGGTTTGCTTTTTTTAAAACAATTTTTTTGTTTTGGAAAAAAATAAAAAATATGTTTAAAAAAGTATTTTTGGTCATGTGTTCTGAAAAAATGTTAAAAAATTTTTTACAAAAGTAAGAACATATTTTTATGTTTTGTTATTTTTTCTTTCACAAAATTAGAAAACATATATATAGTGAACACTGTATTTTCATTAGTCACAATCATGCTAATAAAGTAAATTCTTTCACCATTCTATTTTCCAAAATATTATTTAAACAGGTTTTTTTATAAAATTTATTTTAAAATATTTTTCATCATAATTATTTTAAGAATATACAAATAGATAATAAAATTAGATAAGTCACAATTTTCCCTTATTTCATCCTTTAGTTGCCGATTTTGTTTTTTCTTTTATAGCCTCCGGAAGAAGATGCTTTATGCTGCGATGATTATATTGAGGAGCCCACATAAAAAGTAAAAGAAGGGGCAGCTGCTAGTACTAGATTCCACAAATCGAACCTTAGTTACATCTAATGAAAAATATGATTAAATTGCACTATCAAAATTGGGTTGCGAGTTGAGATAAAACTTAACTTGTACGGAATTATGCCATATAAAACAATTTTCTACACTTAATTTAAAAAAAGAATATGATTTAGGGAGAATGCTTTGAAATCTCAAAATATATATATATATATATAATCACAAAAAAAAAAAAAAAAACCTCTAATGATCAGGGAACAATATGAATCTATTGTGTTTTGCTACCTTAGAACTTGTCAATTTTCATTACATGCTGTTTTTATTTGTTATAAAACTTTTTAATACTCTCACTGGTCCTTAATATAATTTTTTTTTGTCAACAATATAAGATATATATTTACCTAATTTAATTTAATTAAAAAAGTTAGTGAAAGTAGTGAATATGTCATATACATTCTAAAATATCATAATCATCTTTATTAATTCCCTCATTCTATCTCCTTCTTAATTATTGTTAAAGGAGCATGAGTCAATAAAGAAAAGATTGACAAATACAAAAACTATATATTATATTTAGAAACAATATCAATTTTCCAAATATATCTTATATTAAAATCAGATAGAATATCTTATAATAAATCTCCCCATATATTTCCCAATCAAAGTTGGTTAAACTTCTGGCTTCTGAGACAGAAAATCGTTTTTACCCAATAATTATATATTATTTGAAACTATATTCCGATGTGAACTGACATTAAGATTCTAAAATATATAAAATCAAGTCTAACATACGATGATACTCGAACGATGGCATGTTTTTTTTCTTTAGAAATTATAAGCAATGTGATATTACAAGCTGGATTGAACCTACACCCCTTATTTATTTAGGAGGGTTGTGGGTCAGTAAATTAGAAGGCTATTACTTGAACCTTACATATTAGAAGTAAGAAACAAAAAGATGTAAGCAAAAAATCTAATAAAAAAATGTGGAGCCATCAAAACAGATCAAACCTATTTAATCCCATCTAAATCTAGGACTAGGCTTATATTTTAGGGGTTGTATGCCTGTTTAAGTTCGAAAATAAAGGTTAGCCCATTAATTAGGATTAAGGGCTACCCGATTAAACTTGCCAAATAATTTTTAAAGGAAATTTTTGATTTGTCAAAGTCACTTTTTTAAAATTTTTTGAATTATTATTTTGTATACAACCCTACAAGATGGTGAGTGAACTTTATTATTCAACGGTTTTGTTTTTTGTTTTTTGTTTTTTATTTTTTGTTTTGCCAGAATATTACTCAATGGTTAGTGTCACGTTTTCAACCGCAACAATCTCACTTTTTAAAACCTACTCACATGATTTTGTTTAATTTTATTTTTGGACTCTTGGATGAAACAAGGGGAACATAATAGTGTAAAATCGTCACTAAAATATCTTAAAATTTTAGAAAATTTTAGGCGGCAAAAAAAAAAAGACTATAATTTGACACTTTCTTAACATTTATAATTTGAATTAAGAATTTTTTGAGATTTGTTAATTCATTTTTAGATATTTCAAAATAGATAAAAACAAGTAAAATTTAGCAGAAGAGTTTGAAAAGCTCGCAGGCTGAACCCGCATGTCTAAGGGCCAAGCTTAAAAAATAGACAATTTCTAGGATGAGTAGGCTTTTCAAGACTGATCCTTTTTAACTCAATCCCATGATCTCATCAAGCACTAGCCATTTAGTATAATGACAAAATTGGTAAACAAACATGGGAAAATGATATTAAAATGCCATTTGAATTTATAAAACCCATGGGATTCACCAACATTTGTCACATTTCACCAAAATTTATAATGGGATTGACAAGTTTAGTAATGATTTTGAAAAGAATTGTAATGATTTTAACAAAAGCTTTTTGTGCAAAAATGCTAATAAAAACATGTAAGTCAAGATGCATCAGCAAACGATTTTGTCAAAACCATTACAATTCTTGTCAAAATCATTACTAAACTTGTCAATCCCATTACGAATTTTGGTGAAATGAGACAAATGTTGGTAAATCCTGACTTACATGTTTTCATCAGCAATCTCTTTTATCAAAACCATTATTGATTTTGTTAAAGCCATCATTCCATTTTTTATATTATATATATATATATATATTAATTTATATATATATATATATATACATTGCTCGTTTAGTCAATCTCATTACTTGTTTTGTTAAAACCATTACGCATTTTTTCATTTCCATTATTGATTTTGTTAAAGCTATTATACCTTCAATTATATTATACATATATTTATTAATGTGTATATATATATATATCAAAAGAAACTTGGTGGCCCAATGGCCACCGAGTAGTTTTTAAAAGGGTTGAGGTGGGTTCGAACCCACCCTTTAGCCCTTTCAACAATTTTTTTTAAAAACATAACACCTCCCCCCCCCCCAAAAAGGACCCTGGCGCTAGGGGCAGGAGCTCTAGGGGCCGGTGGCCGACAGGAAGTGGTGTTGATGAACCCATGTCGTATGAGTTTACAAAATAAAATTAGGTTTGAAAATGTAGCATAGTAGCTCAACCTTGATCGTTCTTGTGAGGAGATTAATTTTCAAGTTTCTAAGTAATAAAGTGATAAATACCTTAAAGTTGTGAGTAATCATGTTGAGAATTTGATTTTAAAACTATGAAGTAAACTAAGCTAAAGCAATATTTTTGTATTTTTTTTTTTGTTTTTAAAACAAAGAAGTAAACGGAATTGAAATTAACACTAATAACAAGATAAACTTAATAAAATAGAATAATAATGAAATGGGATTCCCATGAGTTGAGGTTTTAGTCTTCCTTGCTTACTAATGATTAGAATTCCATAATGAGCTAAGAGGATGGAACTAAGCTACCACTAGCTCCATACTCATAATAATCATTTAATTCATTCAACCGAAACAATTAAATGAATACCACCAATTAATTATGACTCAAGGAGATGAAGAATTAACTTCCAATTCTAAATTGTAATTACCAGTACAACAATTCAAAACATTCAGTTTAGTCATTTACAATCTAATTAATCAGGTTGGAATAAACAACTCGACTTACTCCTAATTTGAATCATACAAAGCTTAATTAATCAACTCTTAGCTCAACCACCAAGTTTATTTACTTGGCATAGAACAATCTAGATCACAATCACATACTTAACCAAGCTACATAATTATGAACTAGAAAGAGAGTTTAAAGGAATTCCATTGAAGTTTAGAATCTCAAACCATTACCCAACTCAAGGAAATCACCATAGTTTAGCTACGCATGGAGGAGGAGGAAGATAAGGCTAGATGAATGAAGAAGGAATTGGCCATGGGAATTGCAACAACCACCATCACTGCCTCTCAATTTCCTCATGGTCCAGCAACTCTCCCTTTATCCATTCAGCCGCTACTTCACTTTTCCCTTTCACATTCGGTGCTCCTTTTTCATTTAGTCCAGCTGCTGCCCTCTTTCTCCATTCGACCAAATTTGCCTCCTCTTCTTTTCCCTTTCACATTTGGTGCTTCTCCCTTTTCACACGGCCGCCACCCTTCATAGTCAATGGTCCCCACTTCAATCTTTCTTCAATTCTCTCTAGGTTAAATAGGTAAATTGTGTCATGACATCACCTACAAAATTAAATTTACAAAGATAATATCTTTTGCTCACAATTAAGTAATAATGGGTATAGCAAATATTAATTAAAAATATAACAATTTGACCACTATAATTTCCAAATTATTCTTTCACTAAAATCTCATATTAACACTTGATTATGCCCAAAATATTCAATTAATTCCCACAAAAGCCTAAGATGAATTACTAAAAATATATAAATATTAAGCTCTATCAATTCCCTTATACTTAAGCCTTTGCACTCCTGTGCAAAACATTAAACTCAACACTAGGCAAAGAGGGATGAAAGTTAAAAGAATAGACAAGATCAAGCTTCAAGAATTACACTTAGTAAAATAACAATGTATCCATCTATCCAAATCCAATGAACATACCAAAAATTGAAGTAGCTAAAGTAATGCATGGTTTAATTACAATGCGCTTAATTGGAAACCTTAACTAGGATAAGTGTTTGCACTCTTATCTCATATAAGGTAGTTTTTTACTCACATCCACTTTAACCACACTCTACCATAGGCTTGTAGTATTTCTGGGCTCTCCACTACTTGCAACAATGGCAAACATAAATCCAAAGGACTTTGTAGGGTTGTAATGTTGAATAGGCCAAATGATGGAAAATGTAACAAACACTATGCTTGTACTAAATAAATTGCTAGATCACTTAGCACTATAGAACTAACTTAATTCACATATTTTAGCATTGTGACTTTATTTCTTTCTTTGAATTTTTTTTCACACTTTTTTTCTTCTTTTCTTCTTTTCTTTTTGCTTTTCTTTCTTTTGACATTTTACATAGCAAACTTTTTTTATTTTTCTTTTCTAATATATAATAGTAATCTCTCTTTATTTTTTCTTGTTTTTTTTCAATAGTGCTAGGAAGAACTTGTTAAAGGATGCAATCATAGCATTTGTAAATGAAAGTGAAGGGCTCAAGGGGGTAAATAAAGGTAAATGATGAATGGTTTGTGTTTGGGTAAATGGGTGATGAAATGAATGCCAGTGTCATCTTTATCCATACCATTGCAAAATGTAGCCTCAAGTAAGAAACAAAACAAGTTCTAGAGAGCAATAATCTAAATAGATGAATCACACAATGAAATGAACAATTAGGCCCAAAATACCTTCCAACTACGCTTTTTATTTCCTAATAAACTCATCAAAATTAAATCATGCATCATTAAAACACTTGAATTTTGTGGCAATTCGCTAATTTAAAGCAAGTTTCAACCATGAATTCAACTAAGAGTAATTAAGATACTTGATCATGACTAAAGGCTTCAAAAATCTCAATGAATTGGACCAAAAACAATAGAGGACACAAGCAGGAGACAGAAGCATATGATATCATAGTGAATTCTCATGAGAATAACATACACTCCCCCATAGTCAATCCTTACATTGCCCTTAATGTAATGCACAAAAACAAAGAACCTAGATGCACTTATCTCTTGGATGAAGTGAATGTTGTGAAGTCCAATTCAAGATTGAAGCACAACTCATCATCGTCACAAGGAGAGAGAGAAGACAATACATAAGTGGAAATAGCTCTTAGAAATTAGGCATAAGGATAAGAGAAAAGTATAGTGTAGGATAAAGCTAAGTACAAGAGTATGATTCAAAATAGAGTTTATTCGATTGAAAAATGCAAAACAAACAGACTACCTTTTACTACTGATAAGTCCCTCCCCCACACTTGTTCAATTGCATAGATCATCAAATAAAATAAGGAAAGAGACTACCGTGTGCATTATGGTGGTTGATGACTAGCATAGTAGTGCTTCAACAAGTGACCATTCACTTGAAACTTTACACCACTTGCAAGATCTTCGAGCTCTATTAACCCAAAGCTATGCACCTTGACCACTTTGTAGGGACCTTGCCATTGGTTTTAAGCTTCCCATTTTTGAGCTTGAATCTTGCCTTGAACATAATTACTTGCTCTCCTTCATGAAACTGCTTTTGTAAGATGCCTTGATCATGAATCAATTTGGATTTTTCCTTGTAGATACGGGAACTTTCATATGCATCCAACCGCAACTCTTTAAGCTCTTGTATCTCAAGCATCCTTGCCTCAGTAGAACCTTGAAGATCTATATTACAAGCCTTTACAGCCCAGTAAGCTCTATGCTCTAGCTTAACAAGTAAATGGCAACCCTTACCAAAGACTAACCGGAAAGGAGACATGCCAATGAGAGTTTTAAAAGCTGTACGATATGCCCAAAGAGCATCATCCAACCGATGACTCCAATCTTTCCTACTTGGCTTGACAATTTGCTCCAAGATATACTTGATTTCCTTATTAGACACCTCAACTTGCCCATTTGTCTGTGGATGGTATGGGGTAGAAGTCTTATGGAGAACAATATATTTGCATAGCAAGTTGTCCATCAACTACTCCCTGTGCAGCAAGGGACAAGCAGTTTAGATGATCAGCAACAAGATTTTCTGCACCTGCCTTGTTCCTAAACTCTGTGTTAAATTCTTGAAGTAGTAGCATCCACCTTAGCAATTGAGGCTTAGTATGAGTCTTCCTAGATAAGAACTTGACAGCAAAATGATCAGAATAGATAATCACTTTAGAATTCACTAGATAAGACCTAAATTTCTCAAGTTCAAAAATAATGGAAAAGAACTCTTTCACAATGGTAGTGTGATTAATTTGAGCCTTATCCAATGTTTTAGAAGCATAAGCAATAACACAACAGATCTTACTAATTTTTTGACTTAGAGTTGCACCAACAGCACTATTGGAAGCATCACAACAAAGCTCAAAATCAAGATCCCAATTAGGAGCAATGAGTATAGGTGGAGAAATGAGTCTAGACTTAATTTCATCTAAAGCCAATTTGCATGCATCATCAAAGATGAAATCCACATCCTTTTAGAGAAGCTTAGATAGGGGATAAGCTATTTTACTAAAATCCATAATGAATCTTCTATAAAATCCAACATGCCCCAAGAAAGATCTAAGTTTTCTTAAGTTAGAGGGATAAGGAAGAGATGAAATTACTTCAATTTTAGATTTGTCAACTTCTATACCCCCCTTACTTATCAAGTGGCCTAAACTATTCCTTGATCCACCATGAAGTGGCATTTCTCAAAATTTAGCACAAAGTTCTTTTGCACACACTTTTCTAATGCTCTCTCCAAAATCAGCAAACATTCTTCAAAAGAATTACCATATATAGAAAAATCACCCATTAATACCTCAATACCTTGTTCAAGTAAGTCACTAAAGATAGAGAGCATGCATCTTTGAAATGTCCCAGGAGTGTTGCACAACTCAAAAGGCATCCTTTGGTATGCAAACGTCCGAAATGGACATGTAAATGTTGTCTTTTCCTGATCCTCTGGTGCAATAGGAACCTGAAAATAACCAGAAAAACCATCAAGGAAACAATAATGTGATTTACATGCCAATCTTTCTAACATATGATCTATAAAGGGGAGGGGAAAGTGGTCCTTTCTAGTTGCTTCATTTAACTTCCTAAAGTCTATACAAACTCTCTAAGAGTTTTGGACTCTTGTTGGAATGAGTTCATTCTTCTCATTTCACACAACTGTTATTCCACTCTTTTTTGGAACAACTTGGACCGGACTGACCCACTTGCTATCTGAAATAGGATATATGATCCCTGCACTCAAGAGTTTGGTGACCTCCTCCTTAACTACATCTAAGATGAGAGGCTTGAGTCTACGTTGGGGCTGTCTCATAGGTTTAGAACCCTCACTCAAAAGTATTTTATGGGTGCATACAGTTGGGTTAATACTTGGAATATCACCTAAAGTCCACCCTATTTCCCTCTTGTGTTTCTTTAACACATGGAGTAAACTCAACTCCTTAGATGTACTTCAGGAACTAGAGATAATGACAGGTAATTGATCATGTTCAGCAAGAAAAGCATACTTCAAGTTAGGGGGAAGGGGTTTTAAATCAAGTTTAGGGGGCTGCACAATTGAAGGTAAAAGTTCTTTCAACTCAAGTGCACCAAGAAACTCCCCTTTCTTATGAGAATCCCCAATAATTGTTGAATTGAAGGTATGTTCCCCTTGTTCAGATATGGATTGAGGTTGTGGCGATTTACAAAGCAACCTTGACTACTACCTACATCATTCAGAGAGTGAAATATATGAGAGGTAGCATCATGAAATGGTATGCAATAGTTTAGTAATTGATTAGAACTGAGTTTCTCCCCTGTTACAGTCTTGACATGTGGTTGACCATTGTGTCCAGAATTTTCAGCAAAGAACTTTATGTCTTTTGATCTGCTAAGTTCATCACCAAAAGGAAAATGTAAGTATTTCAATAATTGGAAAGAAGTGAGGTTACCCATACAATCATCCTTGAGGTTAGGAGAAGTCTAAAACTTGTAAGATGGAGGAATTTGAAGCTTAAAACCATGAACTGCAGTTGTGCCATCAGTAGCACATTGATTTCTTTCCTCATGTTCAACAATGATTCCATTTATGTCTATAGGAGCATATTCAGTGCTAATGGATGTTGCTTCACTTCCAAAAGTGGAATCCACTTCACTAACATTCTCAAATTCTGCAAAGCTACACAATAATTCTTTCCTAACACCATGATAACTATCAAATAAAGATATAGTACTACCAAAATTAGAAAAATAAAAAATAAAAGGATTGGAAGTGGAAAGTAAGCTATCAATTGACATGAAATCAATACTACACACATCATTATCACAATCAATAAAGGGAGAAGATTTGAACCAATGGTAGCACATATACCATCATGACAATCTTTTTTCACACACAATAAGAAAGCAAACTCATCAATTGCCTCTTCTAAGGCCAAATCAATCAAATTCAAGCCAAGAAGGGAGTAGTCCTCAAATGGGTGATTCATAGCTTCATAAACATTGAAACGAATCACATGATCACCTACTTCCATAGATATGTACCCATCCTTCATGCTAATGATAGTATTAGCTGTTCGCATGAAAGGCCTACCCAAAATCAATAGTTCCTTAACAGAGACCTCAATGGACATGTCCAGAACATAAAAATCAGTAGGAAATACTAAGTCTTTGACTTTGACTAAGATGTCTTCCAATAAGCCATGAGGTTTCCTAGTGGTGCGATCAGCTAGTTGTAGGATGACACTAGTGGATTTGATGTTTGTGAGGCCAAGTGAGGTGTAAACAGAGTAGGGCATGACATTTATAGTGGCTCCTAGATCAAGAAAAGCATTAGTAAAAGGCATGGTACCTATAGTGCATGGAACTGTGAATGAGCCAGGGTCTTTACACTTAATTGGAAGATGGGGTTTAAACATAGCAGACATACAAGGACTCAACCAAACACACTCATTGGGTTTACACCTACACTTTTGGGTACACAAATCTTTCAAGAATTTAGCACAAGAAGGCATTCCTTTCAACACATCAAGCAAAGGAAAATTAACTTCAATCTTACTAAAAATATCCATCATATCAAAAAATTTCTTTTCATTTGAAACCTTCTTGCTAAGCACATATAAATTAGGAAATGGAATTTCAGAAAGATTTACCTTTTTACCTTCCCCTTTGCTTGAAGAAGAAGTTGAAGGGTCAAGTACCTTAGCATTTGTTGAAGTTGACACTCCTTGCTTGCTATCCATATTTGAATTTGGAGAAGAATGCCTTTGTAAAAGCTTCTGTTCAACCATACTCTCAAATTTTCCAATAGCAAGGTGAGTCCTTTTATCAGAATCATCACTACCATCAATATCTTCTACTTGTGGTTGTAATGGGACCTCAACCTCTTCATTATGCCTATCACTAGAATACATTCCAAATTTGAAACTCTTAACATTTTCTTCAAATCGGACTTGTTTACCTACTTGTTTACCACTTCTCAAGGATATAGCATGTACATCCTTAGGATTGATCACAGTGTAGGAAGGCAACCCTTGTCCACTTTTAGCTTATTGCTCATTGAGGCTATCAGACATTTGAGTGATAAATGAAGTAAGGTTAGTATTCTTAGAACCCAACAACTCCAACTTGTTAAAGATTGTGTCAAACTTAGTTCCATTGTCAAAAAATTTAGAATTGGTTTAAGCTCTCTCTTTATCAAATCTCGAGGCTAAGTTACCCATGGAAGATGACACATTGTTCATACACTTGAGAAGTTGAGATATGTCATCTTTAGTAGCTGGGATTCAGGTGTAGCAACCGCTATTTGTTGGAGATTAGATTGGTTTGAAGGTCCTTGATTTGGAGCTTGATTTGAAGAACTCCCTTAAAATTGATTCTAGTTCGTCCAACCAAAGTTGGGATGGGACGTCAAACCCTTATTGTATGTATTGGAGTAAGGATTCCAAGGTCTTTGATTCTGTCCTTGTCTCCCTTGAAAAATAGCTGAAACCTCTCGGTGTTGGTGTGGGCAATCAGGAGCAATATGCATGTGAGAGCTACATATGTCACAGCTAGGAGCCACTAGAGCTTGAGAATGTGACCAGTAAATGTTTGCATTGTTTAGATGGGCCATGAGCTTATTGAGGTCAGTTCTTATATCTGTCATTTGGGATGACAAATTATCATACTCCCTTGAAGATCTTGAAGCATATGAGGCCTCATAGACTTGTCTAGCATCCAACCCTTCAAATTGTTGATCATTACTAGCATCTTCTCAATTAAAGACCATGCTTCTTCAGGTGTAAGCAATTGAATAGTGCCTCCAGAAGATGATACCAAACTCTTCTTATCTTGAGGAGTAACCTACTATGAAAATATTGCACCAATCGAGCTTCTGGGATTTGATGATATGGACACTTGGCTAGGAGTTCTTGAAATCGACACCAATACTCATAAAAAGATTCATGGAGGCCTTGTTTAGCCCTAAAGATTTCCTTAGTGAGAGATGTTATCTTTGAAGAAGGGAAGTATCTTTCCAAAAAGGAACTCTTCAAGGTGTCGCAAGAGGCTAAGGCATTGGGATTGTGGTGAGGTAGCATCAAGAACCACTCCTTAGCTTTATTTTCCAGTATAAATTGAAAAACTTTCTGGTACATCTCATCTAGATCAACCCCCATTGGTTTCATGGAGTTGCATACAATGTACATATTCCTCAAGTGCCTATTAGGGTCTCTTGTACGTAAACCATGAAATTTTTGTAAGTGACTTAACAAAGGACCTTTCAACTCAAAATTAATATTAAATTCAGGACAAGTGAGGAAAGGATCAATAATATCAGTAGAAGATGTAAGATCTTTGATTGTTCAATGCTCCCTATTGGGTAGAGGTATGCCTTCTGGAGGAGGAACTAGATCCATGGCAAGATTGTGATCTACAATGAACAAAGAGCCAATATGAGAAGAATTATCACAAGTATGTGCAACAACTTCAGTGTCAATGACTTGTCCAAGCCCTACACTAGATGATTCAGCTTTCTTACCTTTCTTAAGCAACCTAATTGTCTTGTTAATATCTTTATCTAAAGGCATAAGTTCAGTTTTCTGAGATCTAGTCATGCACAGTAAGGAGACTCACATAGACATAAATTACAGCAAAGTAATTGGTCAAATGGTCAATTGAAGAAGGGTTGTATACAGCAAAAATTAGCAACTTACAGGAAACCAAGTTAACTAATCTTTGACAACCAAAAGAGTTCACCAAAAGCAACAAAATTCAAGTGTCTAAAGAGTAAGACCAGTTCCAGCAATAACAAGACAAGTGCAACACAATGTGACAAGAGGCAAATAGGAGTTGCAAGGTAAGAATTCACCTTTTAGGAGAACAAGTTGGTATATCAGTGAAGTAGTACCTCAAACCACAAGTATGTAAGTAGAGCCATTGGAAGCACAACTTACAGAATGTGATAGCTACTTGAAATCTCAAGTTGCAACCAACAAATTTCCAAGGATAAAGAATGCAAAGCTGCTTACCACAAAACAATAGTAAACCACACAATGGCCGCTAAGAACATGATAGCAAAGCAACAAAATGCAAATTTCTTTTTTTTAACAACTAACAACTAAGACAAAATAAAAAACACACTAACAACCAAGCTAAGACACACTAAGACAACTAAAAAGAACACTTAACTACTTAAAACCTTGGCAATCATCCTCCCTAACAACGACGCCAATTTGATGAACCCATGTCGTGTGAGTTCATAAAATAAAACTAGGTTTGAAAATGTAGTGTAGTAGCTCAACCTAGGTCGTTCTTGTGAGGAGATTAATTTCTAAGTTTCTAAGTAGTAAAGTGATAAATACCTTAAAGTTGTGAGTAATCATGTTGAGAATTTGATTTTAAAACTATGAAGTAAACTAAGCTAAAATAATATTTTTGTATTTCTTTTTGTTTTCAAGAAAAAGAAGCAAAAGAAATTGAAATTAATACTAATAACAAGATAAATTTAATTAACTAATATAATGATGAAATGGGATTCCCTTGAGTTGAGGTTTTAGTCTTCCTTGCTTGCTAATGATTTTAATTCTATAATGAGCTGAGAGGATAGAACTAAGCTACCATTAGCTCTATACTTGCAATAATCATTTAATTCATTCAACCGAAACAATTAAATGAATACGGCCAATTAATTGTGACTCAAGGAGATGAAGAATTAACTTTCAATTCTAAATTATAATTACCATTACAACAATTCAAAATATTCAGTTTAGTCATTTACAATCTAATTAACCAAGTTGGAATAAACAACTCGACTTACTCCTAATTTGAATCATACAAAGCTTAATTAATCAACTCTTAGCTCAACCACCAAGTTTATTTACTTGGCATAGAACAATCTAGATCACAATTACATACTTAACCAAGCTACATAATTATGAACAAGAAAGAGAGCTTAAAGGAATTCCATTGAAGTTTAGAATCTCAAACTATTATCCAACTCAAGGAAATCACCATAGTTTAGCTACGCATGGAGGAGGAGGAAGATAAGGCTAGATGAATGAAGAAGGAATTGGCCATGGGAATTGCAGCAGCAACCGTCACTGCCTCTCAATTTCCTCATGGTCCAGCAGCTCTCCCTTTATCCATTCAGCCACTACTTCACTTTTCCCTTTCACATTCGGTGCTCTTTTTTCATTTGGTCCAGCTGCTGCCCTCTTTCTCCACTCAGTCAGATCTGCCTCCTCTTCTTTTCCCTTTCACATTTGGTGCTTCTCCCTTTTTCACACGGCCGCCACCCTTCATAGTCAATGGTCCCCACTTCAATCTTTCTTCAATTCTCTCTAGGTTAAATAGGTAAGTTGTGTGATGTCATCACCTATAACATTAGATTTACAAAGATAATATCTTTTGCTCATAATTACGGAATAATGGGTATAACAAATATTAATTAAAAATATAACAATTTAACCACTATAATTCCCAAATTATTCTTTCACTAAAATCTCACATTAACACTTGGTTATGGCCAAAATATTCAATTAAGTCTCATAAAAGCCTAAGATTAATTACTAGAAATATGTAAATATTAAGCTCTATCAGGTGCTCCGGCAAGGGTGTAACCCCTTACAGTAATAATATCCGAAATACACGATTAAAGTGAAATAGAGACCAATAATAATCAAAACTCAATTTCAAACACATATACTAGACGGGGTTTTCACAAAAACATTTCAAAATACCATTACTTTAGCCTCATAATCACCTTTCGAATACAATTACCACATAAAGACAAATCACATTTATACATCAGAGTACGCAATATAATTCCCAGCTAACCCTGGGCACCGTACATTAATCAAAGCTTTACAGGGCACACACGGCCATTACAACTTCCCAAATAGGGGATCACACAATCTATCTCAGATACATATTTCAAATATACATAATCAAATCCACATCCACATATACACATCCTAATCTAAATACAAATATCCAATACATACTACTCTCAACTATGATAACCAACTACCAAAATCTCATCCTAAAGGAAACCTCGCCGCCTTGGGTGCCAACTCTATCCTCGATTTACTGCCCTGTCTGAAAGGTTAGTAGGGGAGGGTGAGATTCGAGAGAATCTCAGTAGGAAACAAATACCAGTATGCATGCAAGCTAAGTGTTTAATGTATGACATGTGTAACCCCCTGCCGTAATTATATCCGAAATACTCAATTAAAATGAAATAGAGACCAATAGGAAACAAAACTTATTTAAAATCCCATCTTCACGACAGGGTTTTCACAAATAACTTTTGAAATATAATTTACCTGGTCTCATATTCAATTTCGAATACAATTACATTACGCGGAATATCACATTTATACAAATATCAGAGTGTACAACAATAACTTCCCGGCAACTCCTGGGTTCATACCTTTACATAGAATTCATAGGGCACATTTGCCCTTTACAATTCCTCAAACGGGGATTACACAAATCTCATCTCCAATACATAATCGAATATACATCCATATATACACATCCAAATCCAAATACGAATATCCAATATACATCCCAACTATGATAACCAACTACCAAAATCTATAACCTGAAGTAGTCCTCATCGCCTTTGCCTGTTTGCTCCAACCTCGATCCACCTACCCTGTCTAAAATTGTTGGTAGGGGAGGGTGAGATTCGAGAGAATCTCAGTAGGAAACAAATACCAAAATGCATGTATGATATGTGTTTAATGCATGACATGCTTGAAATACATAACTCATGCTCACACAATGACATATCTGCGTGCTCAATGTTTCAACAACATACTTATGGCCATAGCATAACTAGAAACAGAGCTACAATCATTCATACATGTTTCACATAATCAAGCAAAGCAATACATGCATCAAAACACAAACACAAATATCAAAGCATGCAAAAGAGGTAAGTTCCCTACACTCTTTCCACGTATGCTCCAGCTTCGCTTACTCGCGATCAGAATGAATACCGAACCACGATCAGGGCGAATATCAACCCTATAACCAAATCAAGGACATCGGGTTAATCCCTTTCTCAATTCCTCAACATACAAACACTTAATGTTGGTTATCATTTAACACCTTTAGGTAGCTATAAAAAGCTCAATGAAAGCCTAAAGGATTGGGAAGTACTAGGTTGGAAATCACTTTTCAAAATCACAAAATCCTGAAAAATGGGGGTTGGCTGCAGCCAAGACCCTATGGCTGCAGCCAAAACACGCACAGAAGGTTTCTGGCTGCAGCCAAGAATTTCTGGCTGCGGCCAAAACGCTCACAGAAACTTTTGCGCTGCAGCCAGGATTTTCTACTGCAGCCAAGGCAACTTCAAAAATTCATAACTAATTCCACAAAAATCGAAATGAGGTGATCCCAAAGCCAAATTAAATATTTTTAAGTCCTCTTCATAGGAAAAATATGGCTCATTACCAGAAATCACCACACAAATCCAGAGTTACACAAAATCCAACATTGTACCAAAACAGGGTCCAGTTTCGTCCCCAAATTTGGACAGTTCAAACTCCCAGTTCACAAAACGAAATGACACATATTATATGTCCATTTTGAAGCTTAAGATGTGAACTTCAAGACTGGAAAGTTTCAGAATTGTTAGAGAGTATTTGGTCATTCAAAACGCTTACACAATCTGACTGCCCAGAATAGAGTTTCAATGAGCAATATTTCAGTTTTTGCACTTTAGCTTCCAATAATCCCATTTTCACATCAAACATCATTCTCACACAAAATTTCACAAGGAATCCATTGGAAATACCAAATCAACCAAATTCACATTATATTGACATGTTTCACAATGAATTGCAACATGTCACACAATTCACAATACCAACTCTACATTACAATCTCTTTCCATTTCAAATTCAAAACCAATTTCAATGATGCCAAAACATAATATGACACCATTTTCATCATCAAACACAATCCAATTCATCCAATCAAAAATCACATGAAAATCAGGGAAAAATTCGAAATTCACTAAACTCATCCACAAATCACAAAACTTAGATCAAAAGGCTTCAAATACTCACCTCTTCCTCTTTCCCAAACCAATTCCTTGATTCTTCATCTTTCCACTTTTCCTCAAGCAACAAAACACCTCCTCTCACAAATCTAAAACCATAGAGATGAAGCTCTCATCACTATGAACAACATTATAGAAGGACATTAGAGCATTAGAGGACTACAAGCCAAGTAAAATCTCACATCTAGTTTTCTCTTTCCTCCCCTTGTGCTTGGCGTCCATGGAGTGTGTGAGAGAGAAGATGAGATGATGAAATGAAGATGATGAAGTGATGCAGATTTTGGGGCCCAAAAACGTGAAAATAAGGGAGAGAGAAAAGAGGAAGAGTGTTGACTCTTTGACCCAAGATCAAGGGTCCAAAACTTGCCAAGTGTCACTCTCTTGTTCCATCTTCATGAGTTCACATAGGCCCTTGCACACATGATTCCACCCTTTGATCTCTACACAAATCAATCCTAACCATTGATCTTGAAGTTACCAATGAGTTTCCTCTTCGGTAACTGACCAATCGGTCGGTAACTTTACCGTTTTGCCCTTGATTACGGTAATTCTCATAGAATCACCACCAACACTTCACATCTTTTCATTTAGCCACAATATGCGCCTTCCCTCTATTTTAAGTCAATTTAGAGGTTAATCCATAATTGAACTCAAATACAGGGTTTCGGCGCTGCTCAGAACGCATACGAATCACATCGGGTGCCAACTCACACCATAATCTCCAAAAGGGTCCATTTATCACTAATGACATCCACCTTTGGAGTCTATTAACCCTTAATCACAATTTGGGATCTTGCTAAACCAGGGCTTAGCAGTCCACTTATTTCAGGCTTATTCTCTAGCCTCGAATCTCAAAATTTGGGGTATTACAACATGCTTGCAATACATAACTCATGCTCACACAATAACATATCTGCATGCTTGATATTTCAACAACACACTCATGGCCATAGCATAAATAGAAACAAAGCTACAATCATTCATATATGTTTCATATAATCAAGCAAAGCAATACATGCATCAATACACTAACACAAATATCAAATACATACATGAGAGGTAAGTTCCCTACACTTATTCTTTCCACATATGCTACAGCATCAGCAACTCACAACCAGGGTGAATATCCATCCCTATACCAAAATCAAACACATAGGCTTATTCTCTTTTCCAATTCTTTAACTTTTAAACACTTAAATTGGTTATCATTTACGACCTTTAGGTGGCTACTAAAAGCCTAAACACATGCCTAAAGGGCTGGGAGAAACTTGACTAAAGATCTTCTTTCAAAACCTTAAAATCCCATTTTTGATTACATCACTCAAGTGATAGATGATGTACACCAGTGATGGACGACTCACTCATGCAAGTGCTTGGCCAAAAGCACAGATGGAGACCAACAATGCTCGTTGCACTCGAGCACCAAGATCAACACTCGAGTGATACCCCCACACTCACCTGAGTCTTACAAAGTGAAGCCTAAAAAGTGACTACCCGAGAGCCACGAAAATCCTGAAGTAGAAAGGTACACTCGAGCACCAACTTTGCCACTTGAGTGATAACTCAAAACTGGCGAGTGATAACACACACTCTTGACAAACTGGCTATGAGTGTCGTCCTGAGAAGCGGGCTCATAGTGCAAAATACATGCTTACTCGAGTAAGACTAACTACACTTGAGTGGTAACCTGTAATGCCCCAATTTTTAATTAAGGGCTAATGATGATTATTGTGGATATTTTTGAATTAATTGGAATTATTATGTATTTTGTGGCATATTTTAATTAATATGCCATAAGTGGTGGAAAATTGAAAGAATGGAATTATTGGCCATAAGTTAGTAATTAAGGGAGAAATTAATTACTAGCTAAGAGAAAAATGAGATGTGTGACTAAATGGTTAATGGAGTGGTTAGAGTAACTAATTAGTTACTTATTTGAGGAGAGCCAATAAGATGGTGACACTTGGCAAGATTGTGGGTGAAGGGAGGAAAAGTCAAATACATTGTTTAATGTTTTATCTCTCCTTCTCAATAATGGAGTATCATCATCATTTCATCCTCTCTAACACTCTTCATCTCTCTCTCTCTCTCTTTCTTCTTTCTCTCTCTTACGCCATTATTGAGGGAAAAGGGAAGAAGAAAAGCTTGTGATTAAGGTAAGCAAATGGCCTCTATTGCTCAAACTCACTTCATTAATGTTGATCCTTGGAGTGAGAGCTTCAATTTGATATTTATAGTATGCCTATTGGTGTTGATTTGTGCCCACAAGAAATTTTGGAGGTTGGTGAATCAAGAAATCTCTTTGGCAAAGTGAAAGAGGTAAGTGAGACTAATCTATTATCTAAGTTTTATGCCAAATGATTAAGACTTGAATTTCTGGAATTTTTGGCCCATTTTCGTTGGAATAAGGTCATTGGTAGTTGGCATGTTATTGGTATAGAAATGTGTATTTTGGTATGACTTTTGGATAGATAGATTAATTTGGGATAGGAATGGTATGTTTAGATGATTTTGGAATTTGGATTATTGTGTTGCCCAAAATCAAAGCATGATAATGGAGTAGGATTGGATAATTTTGATGATTCCATTGAATTCCTTAGATGTTTTTGTGTGGGAGTAGCTTTGGTAGAAATTTTGGGTCCATTTGGATCATTTGGGTAAGTATTGGGAAATATGGTTAGTTTTGCTATGTTTTCTAGTTTTTGATAAAATCACTCAAGTGAGAGTGAGTTCACTTGAGTGAGGGATAAACATCACTTAGGTGAGGGTAAAATCACTCGAGTACGGTAGTACAAACTTCCTTTCTGCTCTCTGTGTTCTTGTTACACTTCCGTGGTCAAAGGCAAGTGTTGCCTCACTTGCGAGTGTGGTAGGACATCACTCAAGTGAGCTTCCTATCACTCAAGTGTAGGTGTATTTGACACCAAGGACTTGCCTCTCTGGTTGTTACTCGCGGTTATAGTGCAAGAGTGTGCCTTCTCACTCGCGGGTATGTGGTATTCACTCGAGTGCAATGGGCTATGCTCGAGTCCTCTTAATCCTTGAGAACTTTTGTGCTCAGGTTCTTCACTTTTGTGCTTCACTTCCTAGTTCTTGAGTGAGCATTTGGCTATCACTAGAGTTTTTCTTTCTATGCTCGAGTGTCCTTGTCTCTGAAAAGTTTCTTGTGCTCTCGGGTATTCACTCACTATTGTTCACTCTCTAGTGCCTGAGTGTTGACCGTACCATCACTCGAGTGAGGCCCCCTTCACTTGCGTATCCGTACAATATCACCCGAGTGAGGCCATCTTCACTCGAGTGTCTTAGTGAAAAATATCAGTCTTGTGATTTCAAAAAAGGGGATCTTTAGGGATAGTCTTCCAACCCTTAGAGCTATTGATAGAGTTATTCATGGGTACTAAAAGAGTAATAATGATAACCAAACAAGTGCTAAGAAGTCATTGAGAGTTGGAATAGAGAATTAACTCTTCGTCCCTAATTATGAATCGTAGGATATGATATTTGCCCTACTCGTGAGAGACCGGCGCCAAGACACGTATGGAAGGATCAAGGTAGTGACTCTTCTCGCATGTTGTGTATGATGTTTTGATATGCATGACTTGTCATTGAGTTTTGTGAACTGTATTTGCCATGGTCCATTATAGCGTGAGCACTTCAGCATTAGCCGTTTGGGGATTGACGCTGGTCATCTCTAGCTCGGCCGTTGAACTGCCGTTGTAATCAACATAGATCTTTGTGAATCTGACCTGTAGGGCAGCGTGTTGTGAATCTAGCCGTGGGCTGTGAGTTATATATTTTTCCTTTATGGTTTGTGTATGAAATGCTTTATATGAATCCCAGCTGTAGTGAAATATATTGTGTGGGCTATTGTGGTGTAATACATCGTGAGCAATTCAGTGTGAGCAAACGTAAGGGTGACATGAGTCATACCTGCCCTTGCCGATGTAACTGCCATTTTAGTTGCTATGTGTGTATGATGATTTGCTTTCATGCCTTATTGTTGTGTGTGCATATTATGAGTAATTTGTTACTACGGGGATTCATTAGAATCTCACTCTCCCATAAACAAATTTTAACAGGGCTGAAGGATCCAAAGGAAAGCGGGCGATGAAGAGTGGATAAAGCTCCTGGCTAGGAGTTTATTTTGGAGAATTGGTTATCATTTTATAAATTAATTGGATAGTATTTGTGTAATCCCCTTATTATGGGAAACTCTATAGGCAATTGTGCCTTGTAGACCCTTTATTAATCAATGGAACCCAAGTGTGTCGGGAATTTATGCTGTACTCTGATATGTATGAATGAAATTAACCTGTACAGGCCATTTATGTTTGAAATGTGAGTATAAGAACATTGTGGAACAGATGTTGTAAAAGTTTTTGAAAACCATGATTTTGGGAAGTCTAAATTTTTATAAGTCCCAAATCATACATGGTCTCTAATTCAAACTTAATTATGTTTTTACGAACTAACCTTGGCCTTGATCGTGAAGGGGGTTACATAACCCACATCACTCACAGGTGAGGAACTATACTCTTACTTTTCCACATGTAGGTGCACCCGAAAACAGAAAGGAAAAGAAGGAATATGATGCTGCACTTGAGTGAGATCCTGGTTTACTCAAGTAAGGCTTTATCAAAAGCCAGAATGCAGCAGATGACAGAATTTTCCCTAACTTCCAACATATGTTTCCAATGGTTCCAAAACTCTAACACAAAGTCACTCCCACATAATTTCACACCAGGAACCCATTGGATACCTCAGAACACCCAAAATCACATCACAATGACATTTTCCCCCTTGGTCACACTATTGCACACTTTACCCAATTTTACTAACTTTGCTTCCAAGGTTTCAAATCAATCTAAATGGCACCAAAACATCATATCGCACCATTTTCAACACAAAACAACATGTAATTCATGCAATTACATGTCACACAAAACCAAGGCAAAATCCACAATTCACATAACTTAACCAAAAATCACAAAACTTAGATAAAAAAGTAACAAATAATCACCTCTTCCTCTTTCCTAAGCTAGTTTCTTGATTCTTCATCTTTCAAATTTCCTCAAGCTCTCAAAACACCTTCTTTCACAAATCTAAAACCATAGCAATGAAGCTCTCGTTACTATGAAGAACATTAAAGAAGAGTGTTTAAGCTAAAGAGGACAAGAACAAGGCTGAAACATCACCTTTTTCCTTTCTCTTTCCTCCCTTTGAGCTTATACGAACATGGAGAATGAGAGGAGAGAGAGATCAGATTTTTCCCTTTTCCCATGCTCCTAGTCTACTTGGAGAAGAAGAGAGGAGAGAGGGAAGAGTTGAAATATTGACCATGATCCAAGGGTCCACATTGTGCCAATTGTCACCATCTTGCTCCATCTTCCATGAGCTCACATAGGCACACACACACATGATTCCACCCCTTTTGATCCCACAACAATCAATCCTAACCATTGATCTTTAACTTACCAATGAGTTCCCTCTTCGGTAACTGACCAATTGGTCGGTAACTTTCCCATTTTCCCCCTAATTATGGTAATTGCTCTTAAAATCACCATCAAGCACATTTTCTCATTCCATTACACGAATCATGTGCCCTCCCTTTATTTTAAGTTAATTTAGATTTTAACAATAATAATTGTAACCCCACTTCCGTAATTATACCCAAAATACGTGAATAAAATGAAATAGAGACCAATAATAATCAAAACTCATTTACATTCCCACCATTAAGATAAGGTTTTCACAAATTTCTTTCACAAACACTTTAACCTGGTCTCACAATCATATTTCGAATACAATTACCTCGTAAAGATAAATCACTTTCATATAAATATCAGAGTGCACAATAATAATACCGGCAATTCTGGGTTCATACTTTGCTAAAGATATGTAGGGCACAATTGCCCATTACAATTTCTCAACGGGGATTACACAAATCCATCTCCAATACATAACTAAATAACCCAATATACATCCAAGCACATATACATCCAATATCCAATTATACATAATTCCAACTACCATGATAACTAACTACCAAAATGACAACCCGAAGGAGTCCTCGTCGCCTTTGGATGCTTGCTCCATCCTCGTTCTACCTTCCCTGTCTAAAATGTTGGTATGGGAGGGTGAGATTTTAAAGAATCCCAATAGGAAACAGATACCAATATGTATGCAAGATAAGTGTTTAATGCATGACATGTTTGTATCACAATAACTAGTGATAACATAATGATATATCCGCATGCTCAGTGTTTCAACAACATACTCATGGCCATAAATAGAAACAGAGCTTCAATCATTTATATATGTTTCACATAATCAAGCAAAGCAATAACATGCATCAATAGACAAACATAAATATCAATACATGTAGGAGAGGTAAGTTCCCTACTCTTATTCTTCCATGTGTGCTCCAGCACAGCTTACCCACGATCAGACGAACATCGAACCATGATTAAGGTAAATATCGAACCCTATAAACCAAAACAAATACATAGAGTTATTCACTATTCCAAATCCTTACTTGAATAACACTTATTGTTAGTTATCATTCATAACCTTTAGGTGGCTAATCGAAGCCTAAACACATGCCTAAAGGCTTGGGAAAACACTTGACCAAAGACCATCTTCAGAAGTCCAAAATGTCATTTTTGGGGGTTGGCCGCGGCCAAGAAAAATCCTGTTTCTTGGTTGAACTTCCAAAAATCATAACTAATTCTAGAAAACTTGAAATGAGGTGATTCTAAAGCAAAATGAAAGCTATTTAAGTCCTCTTCATAGGAAAAATATTGATGATTACTAGAAATCACCACAAAATTCTAGAATTACATAAAACTCAACCTTGCTCCAAAATAAAGTCCAGTTTTAGTCCCAAATTTTGGCAAAGCATAACTCTCAGTTCACAAAACGAAATGACAGGAATTATATGTCTGTTTTTAAGCTTGGGATGTGAAATTTAAGAATGGAAAGTTTTATAATTTTTCAACACTATTTGGTCATTCAAAACTTCCGTGTAAACTGACTGCCCAGAACAGAGTTCACACTTGACAGAATTCCAATTTTCTACCAAAGTGTCCAATGACTCCAAAATCAATACCAAAACCTATTCCCATACAATTTCTCACAAGGAACACAATGGCAACCTCAAAATGATCAAATTCACATTAATTTCCAAGATATAACCCAAGACAACAACACAATGTTAATTTCCAAAATCCACAAACTTCACATATTAACCTCAAATCAATTATATCTATCCGATACACACAACAACACACCATTTCTATGACCACCACATGTCATACTCTCTAAGACCCTTATTTTCAAAAATAGGGCAAAAATTTCCAGAAAATTCAAACTCAACCAAATGCCACAAAACCTATGTAGAAAGGTTTGTCTTACTCACCTCTACAACTTTCCCAAAGAAGTTCCTTGGTTTTCCAACTTCTAGATTTCCTTATGGCCATGAAACACCACCAATGGTAAATCTAAAACCATGAAGATGAAGCTCTCAACACAAGGAACAACTTTATAGAAGGGAGTTTTTCCATTAGAAGCTGTTTAGAGGGTCAAAAACTCACCTTCTACCAAGAACACTTCCTCTCTCTTGAAGCTTCAATGGAGGACGAAAAATGAGAGAGAAAATGAAGAGAGAAGAGAGGTTGAAGATGGAATGATGGCACTCCCTCCCCTTGTCATGCTTGCTGTCTAAAATAGGGAGGAGAGAGGGAGGGAAAAATAGTTTTTTATTCCAAATTTGACTTTTCCACCAATTACATCATCATCTCCACTTGCCAAGTGTTGTCATCTCATTGGCTCTCACAAAGTAAACCACTAATTAGCCACTTTAATCCCTCTATTAGCCATTTACTCTCACATCTCATTTTTTCTTAGTTAGTAATTAATTTCTCCATTAATCACTAACTACTGGTCTAATAATTCCATTCTTACAATTTTCTACTAATCATGGCATATTAATTAATATTGCCACAAAGCCCATAATAATTCCAATTTAAATTCTTAAATTATTCTTATTAATCATCATTAGCCCTTAATCAAAAATTAGGGCGTTACAATAATTCTCCCGAGGAGGTGTGCATGTGTTTTGTCTTCCCTGACAAGGGCCTTCTATTCTGCTTGGTAGCTAATATATTGATAATCAGAGACAATTGTTATAGATGTGTGCCTTTAAATTAATCCTTGATGAAAAGGTATAGTCTAAACGTGAGCTACAAGAAGAGTTGCATGGAGGTTACAAGGTTAGGTTACTATTCATGCTTGTAGCAAAAATAGGTTTCTTATTCAACTTCAAAATGAACAGGACAGACAACACATGACTCAGATAGGTCCTTGGTCTCTTAGAAAATCACTTCTTATTGTGTCCGAATTTAAAAATAATGTTGTTCTGGAACAAGAACCTCTTCCAAAGAGTCCAAGTGTGGGTGCAAGTTTGTGGTTTACCCAGTGAATATCATTCCCTGTCAACGGCAAAACTTGGGGGTGATGTTATTGGAAACTTTGCTGACTTTGAAGAGGAAGAGGAAGGTTTGGAAAACAATCGTTTCCTTTATGTTCATGCAGCTATAGATCCTGCGGTACCTCTAATCATGGGTTGCCATAGGAAATTTGATAATAAATCCAAACATTAATAGATGCAGTTTAAATATGAGTGTGTGTTTATAATATGTTGTGTATATGGAAGAATCAGTCATATTGAGCAGGAATGCAATTGGGATGAGTAGCTAATTTCTTTTGGTATGACAATTCACAATGGCCGACTTATATCAAGGATCGGTTCAGATTTTGTTAAGGATTATGATAATCCTATGGTTTATTGTGAAAACATAGCCTTTTATCATAAATCACACCAACGCCAAACTACCTTTGTTTCTTGGGTTTCATCTCTAATTGGTGGTTATTACTATGTGTAAGTTAAACAAAAAGAGTTCATAGAGTCAATCTTTCACGGCAATCCTCGCACGTTTGCTTAAAGTTTTCAACATCTACCTCATTGTCATCATCAGGATCATCATGTGATCATTATTTGGACAATTTAGAATATGCTCAGCACTAAAATTCCTATCATTTAAAGTATATGGTTGAAGATGATCAACTGTAGCAGTTTCTGATGAATAGGATCCAAGAAAATCCACTACTCAATTGGAGCAATCCTAAGCCTTGTGATTCTCAATCTTTGATTCCTAGAGCGTCACCACATATTCCCTCTAATGGAGTTCATATCCATGATTTTCATAGATTAATTTTTTGAATTCTTCATTACTTGACACGCAGCAACATGGTCACGTGGCAAGAGATGTGCTGGGATATTATAAGCTCCTAATGGATCCTCCTCAGATTTTACTCTGCCCACTGAAAAAGTATTAAATGAACACCATCATGCCTACATTCATCATACTGCTCTAGACTTTATTCTCTAAGACCACTCTAGTTTTATTTCCAAATTCATTTTGAACTAAAGAAGTGGCATCTTCTTTTTTTTTATACTAAAAATGATGGGCAAGTGGGCACACCACTCAGGCCTTCTGTCAGGCCCATACTGGCGGAGGCCTCCCAAGGAAGTTTGCTCCATTCCTATCCTACCGGCCTCAAACACGGGGGTAATAGTTAAAGGATAAGGACCCCTTCCATCCATACCAACTTTCATTGGTGAGGTGGCATTCTTCATTTAGTCTCTGTGGTTTTCAAACAAGTAGAAGGTTTGGCTTTCCATGAGGTCGACCTACTTAGAGTATGGCGTGTCATGTCACAATAGAGAGTAGATCAGATCCCACATCTACAAATTATAGTGGGCTAATTTTTAGTTACAAGCTCTATTCAGGGCCATCACGTTTTATCTGATTTCGTGGTCATTGAAGGCCCATGAATTGCAATTTCTTTCTCTTTGGACTTTGAGGAGGACTTGGATTGGTTGCATGGAATATTTCTTGGGCTATCCTATTTTGGGTCCAACCTTCATAACACATATCAAGGAAGAAAGTGTCTCCCTTTAGAAGATATTTAGAGTCAAGCATTATCTGAGCTATTTGATCCTTTAATCAGAGTTGCTTATTGCCTTATCCTATTGACATGGATGACTCCTTAATATTCTATGATTTCTACACTAAGATGTATGTTCGAATATTGCCTCTTATGCAAAATGATCTTAATGTTCATATATCTCAAGACGGACATGTATGTGGTGGCCCTTCAATCTCTAACTCCTCTGTAGGTTTACACGGCTCAAGCTTACAAGTAAAAAAAACTCTAGGACTAAAGATTCAAATCGCCTTACTCTCTTCTCTCATGGATGTGCTGCGTCAGCTGCTTCACTCTCATAGGACACTTACTCCTCTTTTTTGGGTTTCAGCAGAGTTTGTACCAAAGCACTTCACCTAGGGGCATGAACTTCCTTTCATAATTTCTTGGATAAATGTAATATTATTGACCTTCTGACTCAATAAGGATGGCTTACTAAGTGCAACAATAGACATGGTATTGACTGACTTAAAGAGAAACTTGATATGATGCTCTACAATCACCTGTAGCATTAATGCTACAAATCTTGCCAACAGCTAAATTGAATCATCCCTTGATATTATTGCAAACTAATTGGGAGGGAGAGGGAGTCAATTTGTTTAAATTTGAAAATTTTTTGTGTTCCTTCCATTAATGTCAAGACATTGTTTGAAATGAATGGTGTAGGCAAATTCATGTATCTTTGGCATACAAAAAATTTGTCAGGATTAAATGTATCTAGAAGGCTCTCATTAACTGGAACAAATTGTCAATTGGCCAAATTTCTTCTAATATGAAGGAGTTGGAAGATGAGATTCAAGTTTGGGATAATAAGCAAGTTCTATCTGTTAAGGAAGAGCAGTAAGTTTCATTTCTAAATCATCTCTCGAATAATGGTATGATTGTAAAGAAATCCTCTTGTCACAAAAAGCAAGGCAAAACTAGATATTGCAATGTGACTTATCGTTCGTATAAAAAGTGAATGAGGGGATTGGATTGAAGATCAACAGGACATTCATATTGTAACTACCTATTATTTCAAATGGATCTATGATGATTTTGGTTCTTTGATGATGATTGTGAGGAGCAAACTTTGAAAAACATCAACTTGCCAAAATTGTCTCCTCTACAGGTTGAATAAATAGGTTGTCAGGTGTCTATTAAGGAGATTGAAAGGGCAGTTTTTGAAATGAAGGCAAATAGTGCACCAAGGCTAGATGGGTTTCATGCACAATTCTATTAAAAGTTTTGGTCATTGTTTAAGATGAACATCATTGAAATGGTTTATCAAATTTTTCAATGAGGATATCTTCTTAAGGAATTAAATAGGTCTTTCATTATGCTGCTACAAAGTGCAATAATACGTGTACTTTCAAAGATTTTTGGCCTATTAGGCTCTTTAATGTCATCTACAAATTTATCTCCAAAATCTTGTGTAATCGCTTGAAGGAGATTCTGGGTGTTTTAATTACACCTAACCAAAATGCCTTTATTAAAGGGAAACTTATTATTGACATTATTATTCTGGCCTCGGAGTGTATGGCTAAACTTCAAGATACAAGTAAGAGCAAGGATGGTTACTGTGCAATTAAGCTAGATATCACTAAAGACTTATGACAATGTGTCATGCCATTTTCTAAAGAAAGTTCTTCACAAAATGGAATTTCCTTCTGGGATGATTCAAATACTCATGTAATATATCTCAATAGTCTCTTATCAGGTGATACTTAATGGTTCAACAAGGAATCCTTTCATTCCCTTTCAGGGACTCAAATAAAGAGACCCTCTTTCACCACTTTTTCTGCTTTATGCAAATGTATTATATTGTATGATTCACTAGGCAGATAATTATAATTGGTGAAGAGGTATTCGTGTCTCTTGTGAGATAATGTCATTGGAACATTTGATGTATGCTAATGATGCACTTCTATTTTTTCGTGCAACAAAAGAAGATTGCCATACAGTCAAAGCATTGCTCAAAAGATATTCTCTAATTTCAGGGCAACATGTTAACTTCCTAAAATCCTCATTGGTGTGTAGCCCCTCGGTTCCCCATCATATGAAGCAAAAGATATTAGAAATACTTGAAATTAAATTTCATTCATGACTGGGAAAATATCTAGGCACGTATATTAATGATCCAAAATCAGATAAAAGGAAATTTTATAGGTGCTTAGGAAACTTTTTGTCATCATTATTAGTGTATCCTTTTTCATATATGAAGTTCTCTAGTTAGTTATGCCATACCATTGCAATGGAAATGGCCAGTTTCTTTTAGGGCTAGTTCGATACTTCATATAAGGCTCATTTACTCAAATGGGATGAGTTATGTATGCCAAAAGGTAGTGGTAGTTTCCAATTGTACAATTGAAAGAGTTCAACTCCTCTTTGTTTGGTAAACATTTTATGGAAAGTTGTATCTGACAATTTTCCTTACTTAGTCAAATAATGATTAAGTACCTGGACCCTGAGTAAACTTTATTTGTTTAAACCTATTTATAATAGTTTGACCTTATGGAGGCATATAATCAAGTCAGGATTTGTGGTTATTAAACATCTTACTTGGCAAGTAAGTGATGGTTCTTTGATCTCTTTAACTAGTTGGTTCTAATGACCTTTGCAGTAGTTTGGTTTGGTATACCCTAACTTAAAGGTGTCAGCTCTTATACTATACTCTAAGGGAGATTAGAATTTTCATTTATTATCCTCACTCTATCCCAGGCGAGTGGTTTAGCAATTTACCAGGCATCCAATTCCCTTATCCTGGTCCCTTGACACTACTAGAAAAAAGGCCTATAAGACTACCACATCTAAACCTTTATAGATGGAGACCATTTAAAAAGCATGAATGTGGTATTTTTATAAATATTGATACAACTTAACATTGGCCGTGCTTTTGCATGGTCTAAATAATATTTTATAGACTAGTTGTAATGTAATACGGAGGCAATAAGTATTAAATATTAAGAAAATTTTAAATTTTAAATTCTTATTAGACTGGACACTTATTCATCTGGTGTGAATATCCTTTTAGATACTATCGTTCTTTATACCTGGTGTTAATGTTTTAGAGGTTCTTTAACTTCCAAGGTAAACTTTCCAACTACATGTATCTTTGAAATCTGAGGCCACTTCAATACATGTAATCTTCATCTGTCTTGTCTATTTAAACTCTTCATTGCTTTCATTTCTACATATTCAGATCATCTTTGTCTCCTCTCTAAAATATCAATATAGTACATATTAGGGCTAATTCTATTCGTCCTCCTTTTCCTCAGCCTCTACTACCTCCTCCGCTACCCTCAGCAAAGCAGCTTCTGTAGCACCTCCATGCAAGGGTGAATCATACCGACAAATGCCTCAAAAGACTCTTGGCGATACTCCATACTATCAATAGTAAGCTCAACCTTTTACTCAACGCAACAGAGGACTCATATGATAGATTGTACTTGACGCCAATGACATTGAGTACGATATGTCGAATGAGCCCTCTTCCCCTTCCTCCTCCTCCTCCTCTGCCTTTGGCGATGAGGAGGAAGATTCAGGATTTTTTTATTATTATGTAAATTAATCTGTTTTTAATCAATGAACTAATGCTACATTCAGGCAATAAAAAATATAATTATTAATGAAAAAATATTTTTATTTATAATCTTAGTTTCAATCTTAATCTTGTTCACGTCTCTTACATCTTTATTCTGTTGTTTTTTCTATTTTTAGTTTGATAATTTAATTTATGATAGAATATATATACTTTATTAGTAAATTAAATTATAATATACTTTAATTATATTCAGGCTGGTTGTAGTAGCACAAGGTCTAAATATGTTAATCTGAACTGTCATTTAAGTTTTTACCAATCTAAATGTCATTTATTTTTTTAATATTCACTTTTTATTTAGACCAAATAAGATATGCATACAGTATCATAATTATTATTTAGACTACATTTTCAAATACGACCGGTCTAAATACGTAATGTTTCAACTACCAATGCTTATCATTATGTCTCATTAGTATCATCTGAACTATCTGACCATCAATCCTGTTTGTAAATACCAAGGCGCCTTTAATTCCTAAGTTCAAATTCAAAAGTTCATTTCTACTTCTCTCTTTCTTGCTTGAGTGGCAATACTACCACTAATGGCAAGATCAAATAGGAGCATTCCCCCTCTCCTCCTCTGGTAGCCGATCATTTGAGTTCAATTTTGGTCCTTAATTTGGTTTATAAGGTTCGATGTTTGCTCTGATCATGAGTAGCCGGTGCTAGAGCACAAGTGGAAAGACAAGGGTAGGGAACATACCTCTCCTCTAAGCTCTGATATTTGTGTTAGTGTGTTGATGCATGTTATTGTTTTGCTTAATTATATGAACATATATGAATGATTGAAGCTATGTTTCAATTTATGCTATGGCCATAGGTATATTGTTCGAAGTATTGAGCTTACAGATTTGTCATTGTGTGAGCATGAGTTATGTGATGCAAGCATGTCATGCATTAAACATTTATCTTGCATACATATTGGTAATATTTTCTTACTGGGATTCTCTCGAATCTCACCCTCCTCTACCAACATTTTAGATAGGGCAAAAGGATTGAGGATGGAGCAAGCAGCCAAGGGCGTCGAGGACTTCCTTCGGATTGTAGATTTGGTAGTTGTTATCGTTACTAGTTGGGATGTGTATTCGGGGATGATTTTTTGATTATGTATTCAAAATGTATTTGTGAAAACCATGTCTGGTAGATGGGATTGTAAAGGTTATTTGATAATTATTGGTCTCTATTTCACTCTAATCGCGTATTTTGGATATAATTACAGAAGGAGGTTACACACCTATGTAGCGCTGCGAGGCTACATTAATTGTAATTATCAAGTACGAACCCCTATGGGGAATTTTCATAATCGTGTACATAATATCAGTATACTTAGGCTATTCCTGTGTTGTCCACTAAATTGCGTATCATTTTTCACAAATACTTTGAAATAGATGAAAATAAGATGAGGGTGTGACAAAAGGTAAAGTATCTTATTGAATGAAACTGAGTCTAACATGGTTGATATACAAACTTGAGAATTCTATGTTGTATTGTTGAATTTGGTTGTGTGATGAGGTCTTAGTTGAGATGGAAATCGTAATGAAGGCCAATAATAAGGACCTATAAGACTAGGTAGTTTTACTAGTGACGAGTTGATGATTAAGACATCTATATTAAACAATAAAAAAATGTAGGTCGGGTAATCAATGCTTGAAAAGAAAAATTCATTCAATCAAATTACCACCCAGTCCAATAAATTTTTCCTTTCAAGTGATGATCATCTAGCTAATGTTTTTTATCCTTTAATTTAGAGTTATTAATCCTCTCATGATCACTAGTATTTTCCATCAAGTCGGTCAATTCCTTATTATTGGCCTTCGGGTTGGTTTCCTTCTCAACCAAGGCCTCTACACGAAATCATACTTACACATAAAAAATCTAGTTCTCATACTTGTATATTTACTTTCTTAACTCAGGTTCATTAAATAAGAATCTTCTTCTTTATCACCTGAGACTCTGGGGTAGGGCAAAACCATTTCACATTTAAGGTTCAGAAGGATAAAAATGCATAAGTATGGTAACCTAACAGGCAATCTATGGGTAGATGCATTCAACTATATGGATATTCATAATATGAATCATGGGTCAACAGCATGCAGATACGGGGCCTAAAATTGCATCCACTAAATCCACTAATAAAAAATCATCTATCTCCTTTGGAGGTGGGCAAAATGCAAGAAAAAAAAAAGTAAACCTTATAAAAACAAATGCTGGAATTAAAATTTTATAATTATTTAATAATATAAGGCTTAGATTCATGTTTACTAGTTATAATTATTTTTTATATTGCGTTTTTGTTTTTAAGGTTGTATGTAGAATTTATATTGTATAATATAGCTTTTAGATATAATAATATCGAACTTGACTTTTATGAAATAAAATAAAACACATTTTTTTAAACAAATGCCCACTTTTTAGACCCGGTATGAAATTACTTGGCCTATGTAACCCCCTACCTTAATAAACGCAATTATAGCTCGATAACGCGAAATAAAATGGTTTAGAGACCAGTGGATAATTTAAAAATTTATTTTAAATACCCTCTTTGAGGTAGGATTTCTACAAAATTTTTGAAAACTTCTTTCCTATCCCGATCTCAAGTTCACATATCGAATATAATCACCTGTGCAGTTATGTCACATTCATATATCAAAGTATACAACAAAAATCCCGGCAAATCCTGGGTTTCATCTATATTTACGCTAAGGGTTTAAATTTCCCATATAGGAGATTACACCTCGTTTCCCAAAATAATACTCATATACAATAATCCCAAAAACAAAATAGATAACTAATAACCCATTCAAATGTCCCTAAAGGGTTCTAACAACTCCGATTGATCCTCTTTTCTCTTGAGCTACTTGCCTTGTCTAAAATGTTAGTCATTGGAAATAATGAAATTCAAGAGAATCCCAGTAGTAACAAATCACTCATACAATGCACAAACACATAGTATATATGATCACATTAAGCAGCATCACAATGTATCATGGCTCACACCACAAACGACAGCACTCATGGCTGTAAACACTATGAGTCAACTTTCGTTGCGATCTCTATGTGTCATCTTTTGCTGTGATCTCTATGTATCAAAAAGTAGCACAATGTTTCTCAATGTATCTCAATGCATGAAAAACATACATACAATGCTTCATTCACAGTATAAGTAAAAGAGTCACTACCTTGTTCTTTCCTGATGTTCTTTGGCACCGTAGGCTCATGAGGGCGGCAAATGTCAAATCCTATAAACCAAATCAGGGACAACCGATCAATCTCTTTTCCAAGTTCTTAATTCCATATTACTTTTAGTTGGTTATCATTTAAACTCTTAGGTGGCTATTATATGTCTAAAGGGTTGGGAGAAACTACCCCAAAGATGCCTTTATAGAAGAAAATACTAGTTTTTGACTAAATCACTCAAGTGAAGGAGACCTCACTCGAGTGATCTCCCCATTCACACTCGAGTCTCAGCGAGTGAAACATAGAAAGTGTGTACCCGAGAACAACTAAAAATCCAAAGTGTCAAATGCACTCGAGTACTAGCCCTAGCACTCGAGTGACCATCCAACACCCGCGAGTGCCCACGCGCACTCTTGACAATTTTCCTGCGAGTGTTAACCCGAGACGTACGTCCATTATGCTACATGCACATGCACTCGAGTGATACCCTATGCACTCGAGTGGAAACCCTTATCACTCACAAGTGAAGAGAGACACCCATCGTTCCTGCCTAAGGACTTAACCAAAATGCTAAAGAGAAAGGGTAAATATCATACTACACTTGAGTGAGACCCCACCTCACTCAAGTAAGGCTTATCAAAAGACAAATCGCAGCAACTGATATAGCTTTCCAGATTTACCAAAACTGGTTCCAATAGTTCTAAAACTTATACCAAAACTCATACCCATTTAAAATTCCGTAAGGAACCTATTAGTAAACTCAAAACACCTAAATTCCTTCCCAATCAACACATACCTTGTTTTTACCAAAATGCAACCTAACACCACCAATAACCAATCTCACTCCCACAATTTCCCAACCACTTCTAATGACTCAAGGTCATAGTTTGGTACCAATTCCACCGCCAAACACTAACCAATTCATATCTTTTGAAATCACAAGAAATCAGGGCAAAAATCTAAACTTCTCAAAACTTATTTAGTAACCAAAACAATTACACCAAAATACATTAAATACTCACCTCCTCCTCTGCTCAAAGTTGATTTCTTGATTCTTCAACTTCTCAAAGTCCACAATCTCTCAAACACCACCAATCAAAATTCTAAAACCATAGAAGTAAAACTCTTAACCTCTTGAACAATATTAGTGAAGGTGAAGTGAGCATTTAAGGTTAAATACTCACCTAAACTCAAGCCCTTCCTTTCTCTTTCTTCCTTGGTTCCGCCGGAAATGGAGAATGGTGAGAGAAAGATGAGTTGGTGAAGAGCATGATCAACTTTCCCCTTTTCCCATGCCCACAGCCGACCTTAAAAGAAAAGAGAGAGGGAAAATAGTTTGACTTTTAGACCTTGATCCAATAGCCCATGTTTTTATACTTGGCATCATCTCATTCTTCCTTCCATTATTTCATATACTCACACTCACACTTGATTCCACCCCATTGGTTATTCAAGAGTTAATTCTAGCCATGGATCATAAGTTACCCATGAGTTTCCTCTTCGGTAACTGACCAACTGGTCGGTAATTTTACCATTTTTCCCCTGATTATCACAATGTTTGTTAAACCATCTTCAAATATATTTATAGCAGAATGCACAACATATTCTTCAAAAGTGTTTACTTATTAACAATTACATCACTCTTGAAGTCGTTAGCCCTTAATTACAATTCAGGATATTACAGCCTCTAGAGAGGGCATTTTTTATTATAAATTGAAACTTTTTAACACTGGTCATCTAGCCAATCGATCTAAAAAATAACTTTTAAGACCAGTCGTAAGTCGATCTGAAAAAATAACTTTTAAGACTAGTCGTATGTCCGATCTTACTAAGGACAAACTTTTTAAACCAGTATTTACAAAACTGGACCTAAACCCGATTGAAAAAGCCGATTTCAACCGATCTTAAAGGCATTTTTTCTAGTAGTGTGACCTTATTAGATGGACATGCAATCACTCTAAAAGATATACTGTCTGAGATGGTTATCGATTGCTTCACTCCACACTTGGGCAATCCACTCTAGCAAAGATTGAGGCATGTCATTTGATTTGGAAATCCTTGTTACCTCCTAGAATTAAGTTGCTACTACAGAAGATTGTTTGACATATCTTACCAACAACTCAATTGCTAAGAAATAGACATTTAGCAACTTCTAAGGTTGGTATTTTTTGGCATGTGATAATAAATCCTAAGAACATCTATTCTTGTATTACCCTTTTTTCAGAGCATGTGGGCTTGGTAGTATGGCTAGTTTTAGAACTAACCACAATCTTGACCAGTCCTTACAACAAAAGATAGTGACATGGTTGCTTAACCACAAAGATCCTAGTAATTTCATGACTTTTTTACCTTTTCAATTACTAGAATTCTTGTAGTTTACAAGGAACAAAGCTTGCCATACAGATTCAAGGAAATCCCCATAGCAGGTAGCCAGGATGACACAATCTAGAGCAAATGCTACTACATTGCACTTATTACAAAGGAAACATAATACTAATAATGATGTACAAGATTGTACGGTACAGGAGGGAAGTAAGCGTCTATCTTTCTGGAGTTGCTCTGCTCAATGGAATGTTATATTTAGTGTGCATTTGGATTAGCAGCAGAGAAGGAGCTTTTTTTGCAAATGGGCTTTTGGAAAAGTCAGATAGAAAAAAAAGTTAGATTGTAGATGTGATTTGTGTTTAGATTGGCGGTGGCAGAAGTGAATTTTTTTATAACCTGAAACCTGTTTGGATTAGTGTTTAAAAAGCCCGTTTAGATGGAAAATGACTGGAAAGGGTATGAATTTTATTGAATACTATATATATATATATATTAGTTGTATATATTGTGATAATTGAAATGAATTTTTTTTAAAAAAAATTGATAAAATAAAAAAGGTGCAATTATTATTAAAAAAGGAAAAATACATGAAAGTATTTAATTAAAAAAGGATAAATTTATATTTAAATTAGAATGCATACATGAAATGTCTCAGTATTGTATCATCTACCCCTACCAAGTTGGTCTCTGATTGTGTCACAAACATGATTCATTTGTGTTGAAGATAATATATGGATAGTAGATATGGATGCGACATCAATCAGATCATTAGTATGTTGTCTAGGTATATTTCCTCGTTCAGCTTCTTGAAAATCCATATCTGTTTGGGAATTTCTCTGAATAAGATTATGTATAGCCATTGTTGCATAAACTATGTGGACTTGTGTTTCAAAGCTATATGATTTCATTTCCCCCAAGAGCTGAAACCTATTCTTCCAGACTCCAAACACCCTTTCTATAGTTGTCCGCAAACTTGAATGATAATAATTGAGCATCTCATTTGGATTTGCAAATCCCTCGCGTCGCCTGAAGTCTGGAATATGATAACTCTCACATCTATACGGACCAAAATATCCAACTGGTGTTGGATAGCCAGCATCGACCAAATAATATTTCCCTAAGTAATACACCAAAAATGTCTTTTACACGGTAAAATTATAGCAAGTGTGAGGAAAAAACTACAACATAATGTAGGAGTAAGTGAGCAATGGATACCTTGAGGTGGATGGGGGAAATTCATAAATGGAGTTGAGATTGCATTTTTGAACACACGAGCATCATATGCAGTTCCCTCCCAGCCTGCCAACATAAAAGTGAAGCACATAATCGGCCATGATATTTTGAGTTAGATATCCCTTTCTCCTGACATATTTCTCTTGCTCAGACTGACTGACCACACATCAGATGTGAGTTCCATCAATTGCTCCTATTACATCCTTAAAGTATAGGTAATATCGTCAATCGTTACAAATTTTTGGGTGATAATGACTGAACTCAGGATCAACCGGTTTGGTAAGTTCTGTCGATAGATTCACACAAGCATGTAATACCATGTGGAAGATCCTACTGACAGTTCTCCTGAACGATGAAATCTTTCCTGTAGGATTCTATTTCCTTATGCATGTCTAACTATGTATAAGAACATGGCAACAATTTCTTCAATTCCAAGGTTCCTAGTCTTCCGTAACCCATGTTCTACCAATTTAGAGCATAAGAGATAGAAGACATGCTTTTCAACTCGAAAATTTTTAGGACAAACTTTATTATGGCCTTCTAGTACCTCTTGCACCCACTGTGCACCGATTTGCTTACTAGTTTTGCATGGCTCTTTGAAAACATATGGCACGAGATATTGAGCCATCAACATACCCACTTTTTCATACTCCATAATCTCTTCATCTAAAAGGGATATAAATTGGGACCTGTGCTCTGTACAAGACAATCTTTCTTCTGTCGTTTCTTCTAAAATATCGTGACCACTTGAACTTGCCATGGACGATGTATTCTCTGTGATTGCCAAGAGTGTATGAAATCAAGTACAATGAAAAAATATATAAAAAGTTGGTAACATTCACAACTGGCAAAATAAAGTCAGACAGATCATCAGAATCTACCATAACATATCACATAACTGAGTTTGCCAAAATAAAGTCAGACATATCATCAGAATTATACATAACCGAGTTTGCAAAAGTGACATAAAGTAGAGTTCACTGATTTGGGGCAAACCGAAGATGTGGGCTGTTATAAGCAAGGTAGTTTTATCCCCTTACAAGCCACAAAACATGTCGCGTCCAATCTAGTGCATCATCATGTTAGAACATAAAAAACAGAAGTCTTTATCCTCAACAACCTCAGGAATGGTCAGTAAGTCAGCTACGACATCAGTAACATTTAGCGCATCATTCGTGGACAACCTTTTTAGGGCATTTGCTCTATTCTCAGTTGTCGCAACTATCTTACTAACCGCATCTGCTATAACCCTCGAGGTTGCTATTTTTTTCTTTTTTCTTTTCTCTGACCCTTCAACCCTCTTTCTCTTCCCACTTCCGTTATAAAGCACGAGGTGCGGTTGTTTGAGTGTTTGTTGTCAAGGTGATTCCTTCCATATCACCTGTCACTCCCATACTACCTCCAGGACTAAGAACTACAAGATCTTCCTCGCTATCTCCTGATTCTTCTTCTAGGTCCATTTTGGGTTGGTAAATATCGGCTTCATCATCATCTACGGCCAGTCGCTATCCAAAAGATGGTGTGAACATACTGGAGCCCAATGCGAGAACATCCTTAAATAGTATGTCCAATTCCTTGGCGAACATGAGGTCTCTATACCTATACTTTGCGTAGTCTATATTCTCCTGTATGTATCCAAGTTACCATAATAAAGGCCTCATCTTCACTAATAATAATAATAATAACAATACTAATAATACTAATACTAACTCTAACAACAACAACAACAACAAAGTTTGTATTTCATAAATAATAATAATAAAAATAACAACAACAACAATAATAATAACAACAATTTTGTATTTCATTAATTATAATAACAATAATAATAAGTGACGACAACAACAACAACAATAATAATAATAATAATAATAATAATAATAATAATACTACTAACAACAACAACAACAATAATAATAATAACAATAATACTAACCGCACTTTGTATTTCACTAATTAGAATAATAATAAAAATAACAACGAAAAAAATATAAATAACAACAACTACAACAATACTAATAATAATAATACTAACTGTAATGCCTCAAATTTCAATTAAGGGCTAATGATAATTATTATGGATAATTATTAAATTAAAGTGGAATAATTATGGGTTTTGGCAGTAATATTAATTATTATGCCATGATTAGTGGAAATTGAAAGAATGAAGTCGTTGGGCAATTAGTTAGTGATTAATAGAGAAATTAATTACTAGCTAAGAGAAAAATGAGAAGTGTGATTAAATGGCTAATAGAAGGATTAGAATGGCTAATTGGTTGCTTATTTTATGAGAGCCAACAGAAATGAGACATGTGGCAAAAGTGGGTGTGAAGAGAGAGTGTGTGTAAAAGTCAAATGGGTATTTTATATTTTATTCCTTTCTCCTCTCTTCCCTTATTTTTCACTAGTATAGTAAGGAGGGAGTATCTTCATCATTTTCATCTTCTTCCACACATTTCTCTCTCTCTCATTCTCTCTCTTCTCTTCTTCATTTCTGTCGGCCATTATTGCCAAAGAAAGAGAAAGGAAAAGTTGGAATATAAGGTAAGAAGATGACCTCCATTACTCAAACTCACTTCATTAATATTGTTTCTTGGAGTGAGAGCTTCAATTTGATTGTTGTAGTTTCTCCATTGGTGGTGATTTGAGGAATCACGAAAATCTGGTTGTAATGACCCAATTTAGGATTAAGGGCTAATGACTTTGATATTGATTGTAATTAGTGTAATTAAACACTTTTGGAGAAATGTGATGTAAATTTGATATAAGTGTATTTGGAGATTAAAGATCAATGGTTGAGATTTATTGGCTATGGGCGGGAATCCCATGCTTTGCACTTGTGTGAGCTCATGGAGGGAGTGAGAGGATGTTGACATGTGGCATTGTGTGGACTATTGGATGTGGCACAAAGGACAAAAGTCTACTTTTTCTCTCTCTTTTCTCTCCTATGCAGTTAAGGGGGAGTATGGGCAAGGGAAAGCAATCATCATTATCTACTCCATCTCTCTCATCATCTCTCTCTTTCTCCATTCTTTCCAGCGACAAAGAAGAAAAGGAAGAAGGAAGGTGAGATTTTGATGTGTTAGTTGATCTGTAATGCCCTAAACCTCTTCTCTAAAGTTGTGCACCTTTTTGAGAGCTTCATTGTGGTGATTTCAGAATCTTGAAAGGTGGTGATTTGGGTGTCGGACGAAATTGAAAGTTTGAGAATCAAGATTCTGGATTTGGCAAGTTAAAGAGGTAATCATTTGATACTTTTTGATATATATGTTGTGATTTTTGGGTTAAGTTTGGTAAATCTAGAAATTTGCCTTGGTTTATGTCTATTTTTATGATGTATGAATTTTATAGTGATTGATGTTGGAATTAGTTCATTGTGAAGTTATTTGAATGTTGGTAATAGTTTTAAAGTTTGGAAGTGTATTGATTGGAATTGGGTATTGTGTGTCATAGAGACCCAAGGGCATAGATTGTGATTAAAATGCTATTTGGGAGTTTTGGAGGTTACCAATGGGTTCCTTATGTCATTTTGGGTGAGTATGAGCTTTGTGTGGAATTTGGGAACCATTGGGTGTGATTTTGACCAATCTAGGAAATTCTCTCAGTTGCTGCGATCTGGCAATCTGATAGCCTCACTCAAGTGAGGGAGGAACTCACTCGAGTGCTACGTGTATTTTACCCTTTCTGCTTGGTGTTTTTCTTGGGTTCTCATGAAGGGGACTCGAGTGCACTTTCTTCACTGTGAGTGATGTTGGTGATCTCTCGAGTGAGCATGGGATCACTCGAGTGATGATGTGTGTTCTTGGTTAGGGTTGCTCTCCGGTTGTCACTCGCTGGTTGATGTTCAAGAGTGTGCTCTGACACTCGCAAGTGAAGGCCTCTCACCCGAGTGCTAGGGATTGTGCTTGAGTGAGTTGTCCCTCTGTTGTTGCATGTGCTCTCAGTTGTCACTTTTTGTGTTGCACTTCTGGGGACTCGAGTGGGGTTAGAGTTATCACCCAAGTGCAAAGCCTTGTGCTCAAGTGATGTGATCACTTTCTGGCCGAAGTAGCTGCTCACTGTCAAATACTTGCAGTGAGAGCCGTTCTCACTCGGGTATGAGTCTTTCATCACTTGAGTGAGCCAGCTGAAAATTAATGTTTGCCTTCAAAAAGGGGTCTTCAGGGTAGTTTCTCCTAACCCTTTAGGCATATGTTTAGGCTCCTAATAGTCACCTAAAGAGTTATAAATGATAACCAACTTAAAGTATTATGGAAATAAGTATTTGGGAAAGAGATTAATCAATTGTCCCTAATTGGTATAGGATTTGATATCTATCAAACGCGTGAGCCCACTGTGCCAAAGAACATCAGGAAAGATACAGGTAGTGACTTCTCTCTTATACTTTGTGTAAATGTATTGTATGTTTGCCTATCATGCATTGTGTGTTACTGTTGCCGCTTTGAGATGCATTGAGATACCTTGTGGAGCTTTGTGCTTTGTGATACGTTATGCCTTGAGATGCTTTGTGGAGCTTTATGATGCTTTGTGCCTTGTGATGCTGTTGCATAGTATTTACCACCTAAGCGGGCATAGTGATTACAGCGAAAGTTGGCAATGAGATTACAGCAAGAGTTGGTATAGTGATTATTGCGAAAGCGGGCATAGTGTTTATAGCGAAAGCTGCCATTGTGATTATCGCGAAAGCGGACATAGTGCATTGTGATACAGCCGTGAGTGCTGTCGTCTATGGTGCGAGCCATGGATCATTGTTGCTGATGATGCTGGTGAACATGATAACATTACATTCCTTGTGTTTATATATTATATGAGTGATTTGTTACTACTGGGATTCTTTAGAATCTTACTTTTTCAATGACTAACATTTTCAGACAGAGCAAGTGGCTCGAAAGGAAAGCGGCCAACCAAGAGTAGTTAAGGCTAGTAGGGACATATTAGACTTTAGACCGTTGGTTATCTGTTTTAGATTTTGGATTTTGGGATTACTGTATGTATATGATTGTAAATATGAATCTTTTGGATATGTAATCCCCAAATTTGGGAAACTTGAAACCCATTGTATATATACAAGTAACCCAGGGTTCCTGGGATTTTGGTTACGCACTCTGATATTTATTATGTGATATGATTGCACAGGTAATTGTATTCAAAAGTAAATGTGAGACTAGATCAATTCTGTTTTTAAACATTTTGTTTGGACACCCCATCTCTTAGAGATGAGTGATTATAAATGTGATTTTTGTCTTCTTGGTCTCTATTTCATTTAAATTTAATAATCTGGATATAATTACCGTGAGGGGGTTACACTGGTAGTTGGAGAATCAAGAAGTGTCTTTGGAAAAGTTGAAGAGGTAGGTGAATCAAACCTTTCTATCTATGTTTCATGCCATTTGATAAAGTTTGGAATTTTTGGTAATTATAGCCTTAAATTCGAAAATGAGTATTATTAGGTATTTGGTATGTCATTGGCATGAAAATGGTACCTTATAGTGAGTTTGGGATAGATAGAATGGATTCGGGATTGAAATGTCTTGTTTGGATGATTTTGGAATTTTGATGTTTATGTTGCCCAAAACCAAAGCATGATAATAGAATAGAAATTTGGTAGCTTTGATGGTTCCCTTGGTTTCCTTGGGTGTTTTATGTGAGAATAGCTTTGGTTGAGGTTTTGGGTCTATTGGAATCACTTGGGGATGCTTGGGAAGTGTTGTCAGTTTTCTGGTTTCTGATAGCATCACTCGAGTACGGGATGAACATCACTCGAGTGGGGGATGGGTTCACTCGAGTGCGATTGTGTATTTTCCCTTTTTGCTTCCAGTTTCATATTGCACTTCAGTGTGTAGAGGTAAGAGTGTTGTCTCACTTGCAAGTGTTGTGAGTTCTCACTCACAAGTGTTATGAGTTCTCACTGGAGTGTAGGTGTATTTGACACCATGAACTCTCGTCTCGGGTCCTCACCTTTTGTGCTTCACTTCTTGGTACTTGAGTAAGCATTTGGCTATCACTCGAGTGTGGTTTTCGGGACTCGAGTATTGCAGCCTTCTAAGATTTCTTGTGCGCCGAGTATGCACTCGCTGTCTTTCACCCTCGAGTACCCAAGTGTTGACCGTACCATCACTCAAGTGAGGTCTTCTTCACCCGAGTGTCCATACATTATCACTCGAGTGAGGCCATCTTCACTCGAGTGCAACAGTGAAAAATCATGTCTTGTGCTTCTAAAAGGGGATCTTTGGGATAATTCTTCCGACCCTTTTAGGATTTGTGTTAGAGCCATATGTGAGGGCTTAAGCAACAGTAATGATAACCAATATTAAGTGTTATGAAAGTGAGAACTTGGAGTGGAAAATAACTCGATGTCTTTGATTTGGTTTATAGGGTTCAATATTCTCCCTGATCGTGAGTAGCTGGTGCTGGAGCACATGTAGAAAGAACAAGGGTAGGGAACTTACCTCTCCTGCATGTATTTGATAATTGTGTTAGTGTATTGATGTATGTTATTGCTTTGCCTGATTATGTGAAACATACATGAGTAATTGAAGCTCTGTTTCAACTAATGCTATGGCCATAAGTATATTGTTTGAACATTGAGCATGCTGATATGTCAATGTGTGGACATGAATTATGTATTGCAAGCATGTCATGCATTAAACTCTTATCTTACATGCATATTGGTATTGTTTTCCTACTGAGATTCCCCAGAATCTCACCCTCCCCTACCAACAGTGTAGACAGGGCAAATGGATCAAGATGGAGCAAGCAACCAATGGTGGCTAAGTCTCCTTATGGGCAAGTGCATTGGTTGTTGGTTATCATTATATGTTGGTATAATTGTATATGTTTGGTCGTATATATTGAGAGATTGTAAAGGGCATATGTGCCCTATGAATCTTTAGTGAAGGTTTGAACTCAGGATTGCCAGGATTATTATTGTGCACTCTAATATTTATATGAATGTGATTTATCTTCACGAAGTAATTGTATTTGAAATATGATTGTGAGACCATATTAAAGTGTTTGTGAAAGGAGTTCGTAAAAACCCTATCTTAAGGATGGGAATATAAATGAGTTTTTTTATTATTATTATTGGTCTCTATTTCATTTTAATTTCGCAATTCAGATATAATTATGGAAGGGGGTTACACTAACAACAACAATTTTGTACCTGTATTTTCCTCTCCCACCACTCATCTTCTGCAATCACCACATGCCTTGCAGAGTCATATTGAATACCAGTCTCTTTCGAGAACAACTTGTCCTACACCTTCCATTCTTTCTTCAATCTATCCCACCGATTTTTCATTTGTTTCTTGTCATACGACCTTCCTGTTTTTTCATTAAATCCGGGAAAAATATTCTTCCACCCATTATTCGTGAATAATAATCTAGACATTCTTTCTTATATATTTGTTCAATACAAAGTTCGATGAAAATCATAGTGCAACTCACATCCCATGATGCTTTATCTTTACCCTTGTTCATATTTCTATGGCTACAATTGACCATAAATGAAAAAACATATGTCACAGGTGAAATTAATTGAAAATTTCAACAAGAAATGACAATGCATAATACACACACATATACAGAGGCATTGAAAATAACTTTCAAAGTGCTACATGACAATGAAATCCTTAAAAGGAAAAAGTGCATGTCAACGAGTCTAGGCATGCAGTACTATTTTTGAAGCATTTGGATTTCATGAAGTTCTTTGTTTTCTTGGATGAAATAGAGAGATAATAATTCATAATTACTATTAATACCAGAGTTCATTAGGTAAGCTCAAGAATAAACTTGGCAAGAAACATAGGAACCATAGTCCATTAACACAACAGTTTTTGCAATGAACAAGAAGCATTCAAGTTTTTGCAAGAATTTTCCAAGAGTATTAAATCAATGTGATCTCCATTTGTTTCAAATGATGGAATGCCACTTACATTGGCTTGCTCAGCAGCGGCAATACAACCAGAAACCAAAGGCAGCTGACCTAGCTTCAAGGCACTGGGATGAATTTGAAAGTTATTTTATTCAATGCCCATTTAGAAGAATTCAAGTTTTTGCAATAAGTAAGAAGAAACTAATAATTTCAAAAATATGAGAAGTAAGAAATATTCAAGAGATGCACATACTGATTTTATTTTTCATTCAACAATATATTGATTTTATGTTTTTCCTTTCCATATAATTTTTAACTAGATCGTTCATGAAGGGCATATCTACCAATTGAAATTGTTCTGTGGTAAGGATTATCAAGACAATCCACCATCTGTAAGATTTCAATCAAGGATTAACATGACTTGTGTCAACCAAGACACTGGATTAAATTCAATTGCCGTTAAATATCTATTCCTATTATTGTATTCTCATTTGACAGCAAACAAGTTGTAGTTTAACATCCTAGACCCTGGTAAAAATACAGAGAAGGGGACTTCTTTGCTGATGTGAAATTGATGAAATTTATTAAGAAGCATGTGAAACTAGTTCATCTTTGTTGATTTTATTTTTTAGTCTAAGAACTGGTGGATGGAGTTTAACGATCCTACATGACTTCTTGTAGGTAATGAAGATGGCAAGATTGATCAAAAGGGGCTGGTGCTGAAATGCTATATTGTGTAATTTGGGCAAAGAATCCAAGAATAATAGCAATACTAATAATGTAAATAATCATATCCAATAGATAATCTGAGTTCAGGGGATGCATTTATAAATGTAATCACAAGCCATTTGCCTATGTAACCGGAAGCAATTTAAGGGACTATGACCATCTTATCCTTGAATTTTCATTGCACGTTTGCTTTGAGACTGCCGTAACTCCTTGCTTGTTTAGCAAGACCTTGTATTTATTTCACATGGATCGGATAACATAATAAATGAACTGTTTTGAAACACTTGACATTGAGACAATGACATTTGTCTTAGAAAAATTAATCCATTTCAAGCATATCAGGAAGATGATTGCATCATTCAAGAGCATGCAGTTTGGGGTCACTTGAATACATAGAAGAAAGTGAAAACAAAATAAAACTTACTTGAAAAGATCACAATGCCGACGGAGGAGGAGGAGAACCGGCCTGAAGATTTGAAGCAGATTTGGCTAGAGATTTGAAGCACAGAGGAGGAGAACGAAAACACACTCCTGACGACAAGACAGCTTACACGAACTCACTCTGCAACCAAGCCAAAGCACAGAGCAGAGCAGAGGAAGGCACAAACAAGTCTGAGCATAGGACAAGAAATCACAGAGAAGCAAATCCGGCCACCAGACGAGCTCCCGCTGCCACAGGAGATCCGCCGCCGTACATGCTTACACCCACAGACAAGGAGATCTGGCCAACTGAAGGACAACCCATTGGATCTATAACCCCCTCCGTAATTATATCCGAAATACGCAATTAAAATGAAATAGAGACCAATAATAATCAAATAACATTTACTAACCCATCACATGACGGGGTTTTCAAGAATACTTTCTGAAATCATTTATAAACTTGGTCTCATATTCACATTTCGAATACAATTACTACGCGAAGATAAATCACATTCATATAAATATCAGAGTGCACAACTTAATCATCCCGACAATCTCTGGTACATACCTTCACTAAAGATACATAGGGTACAATTGCCCATTACAATTCTTCAAATGGGGATTACACAATCTCATCTCGGAGGAGTCCTAGCCGCTCCCTCCACGAGTCACTTGCCCTGTCTAAATTGTTGGTAGGGAAGAGTGAGATTCGAGAGAATCTCAGTAGGAAACAGATACCATAATGCATGCATGATAGATGCTATGTGTATGACATGTTAGCTTTATCTAGATGCATGCCCCATAATGATATTTCTGCATGCTCAATGTTTCATATAACAAAAATATGGCCACAGCAAAATAGAAACAGAGCTTCATTTATTCAAATATGCTCCACGCAATCAAGTAAAGCAATCACATACATCACTACACAAGCAAAGATATCAAATACATGCAAGTAAGGTAAGTCCCCTACCTCCATTCTTTTATCCTCGATTTGCGTGCCAGCAACTCGGGGCTTCACATTCGATCCTACAATGTCAAATGTACCATTTAGACACTTCCATAGTGTTTCTGGGGGTTATATGAGGCTATATTGAAAATTTACTAAAATACCCCCGGGGACCCAGCCCGGCCCCGCCGTACCCGGTCCGGCTGTACTTTTCTTGAAATTTTGACATGGGCTATTCTGACATATTTTCGCCCAAGGAATCCATTTCCGGACTCGGAATTATCAAATTCAATGTCAATTACAAAATTACCCTTGACAGCCCCACTTTTAGGGTTTCGAGGGCGTTTTCGTAATTATGCTTTTTCGGCCTTTTTTGAAAAGGTGACCAACTGTAACCCCACCTAATTTTCGTTCCTGAACTCAATGGAATCATCAAATCATTGAAAATCCAAATCTAAGACCCATTTATAGCCCAGACCGAAATATATGGGTTTTCCGGGGAAAATCGGGGTTTTGCGATTTCGGCTCCGTAAACGCGTTCTTTTCTACTCCTAACCACTTTATTGACTATTCCATTAGGTTAGAACTACCATTAGTATCAATTTGGGCAGCATAACAGCCCCACACACCCATTTTCCATTTTTGAAACCAATGACAATCCGGCGAAATTTCACCGATTAAATTGTCCACAGCAGCCAGAATAGTCAATACACAAGAGTTTGGAAGTTACCTCAAGCTCCCACTAGCTTTTCCTTCTTGTGGCTGAAAACCCTAACTTCAAAGCACCAAAAGAGGAGCTTCCAAACCTTAAAGAACATAAAGGAGTAGCTTAGGATCAGAGTTATACGCGTTAGGAGCTAGATCGTCGGAGAAATCGGCTTACCTTACGAGATTTCTTCCTCTTTCTCTCTCTAAAGATCCCATATGCTCTCTCTCTATTTCAGCTGTTCTCAGCGTCAGAAATGAGGAGGAAGAAGGGAAAAAACCGTTTAATAACATATCTTATGATGATGTCATCTTTTATTGAGATGATGTCATAATTACCATTTTCGGATTTTTTGGCAGATTTTCTGCCCAAACTTTGAAAAATAATAACTAATTCTAGAAACATCGAAATGAGGTGATTCCAAATCCAAATGAAAGGTATTTAAGTCCTATTTATAGGAAAAATATTTACCAATACTAGAAATCACCACATAATTCCAGAATTACACAAATGTCATCACTGCCCCAAAACAGAGTCCATTTTCGACCTCAAACTTTGGACAGTCATATCTCCTAGTTCCCAACATGAAATGGCACAAATTATATGTCCATTTTGAAGCTTTGGATGTGAAATTTAAGACTGGAAATTTTCATAATTTTATGACATCATTTGCCTATTAAAAACGTCCACACGAGAAGACTGCCCAGACAGAATTCACACTGGACAACATTTCTAGTTTTGCAACCAATGTGTCCAATCTAATTTAAATCAATTCCAATGATTAAATACCACAACATGACACCATTTCCATCACAATACCCCATTCAATTATTCCCTCTATTCTAAGTTAATTTGGATGTTAATCCACAATTGAACTCAAATACATGGTTTTGGCGTTGCTCATAACACAAGCGACTACAATCCACTTTATATTCTCTAAAAGGGTTCATTAATCACTAACCACGTCCACTTTTGTAGTCATTAACCCCTAATCACAATTTGGGATCTTGCTAAACCGGGGCTTAGCAATCCACTAATCTCAGGCTTATTCTCTAGCCTCGAGTATCAAAATTCGGGATATTACAGGATCCACCCACCAATTAGCCCTCCACTTGGGACATCCATCAGGGTCTTCTACTCAACGGCGCCATGTGCTGTGTTGAAGATCGAAGGACGACGATGAAGCTTCAACTCCGGTATGTGAGGCAGCTGAGAGGAGATTTTAATATCTTCAACGGTCGCACAATTGAGAAAGGATATTTGTAGAGAAGGTAGCTGAGAGTTTGAATGCCGCAATAATGATTGCCAACGATTGCTCACCAGCCTTACCAGTTTGGACAGAGCATTCGGATTCAGGGGAGAAGCTATTTGAATTAGCTTCTCACAAAAGCTCCATTTTTTCCATAAGCCCAGCCATCCCAAAAGTTTTCCCAAATACACCAAATGGGCTTTTAGAGCTTTTAGTGACCAGATGGGCTTTTTTTGAACCCAAACGGGTTCCCAAACAGACCCTTAGTGTCAACAACTCAAGGAGGGGATCGAGAAGCATATATATCCGAATATTCTTTGATCACATCAATTTTCATGAATGGCTCTTAGCTCATCATACTAAACTTGGAATCCTACAATTGCATCTAATGGCATTAAGAGATGTTATGACTTTCATTCTCAGACAACAATAAATAGATCACTCAAGCAGATTTCCTATACTTTGTAAATTTGTAAAGCAATCCCATACAAAAATAATTACTAAGACTATGACTGTTCCTTAAATTTTGTCCTACTCCTATATGATGTGTGTATATTATTTTTTGATAATAAAAAGTTTAGGTAGGTTCGGCACCAGTCCCCTACCAAGGCCAGGGCACGGCCCCAGGGCTCTTCGAGCGCTTACAAGGGACTTACGAGATCGCCTACCAATGAGGTCTCCCCATCGGTCAGAGGGTTCGAACACACTCCCTTATTAAGATGTGTGTATATTATTAAGATATTTTGTTGCTTATGCTTTTTCATCATGAATGTAGTTATATTCCATAAAAAAAAATATACAACTAGCCTAATGTTCGAGGGTTTGCTATATTATGGTTTAAATTTATTTAATTCATCATTGGATTAAAAAAAAAAAACTTTATTTAATTCATTTTAGTTACCATGTGAACTAACCGTACTTGATTTATAATGTTAAAAATTAAAAATATTAATGAGGTTAAATATAAATTTTTAGAAGTTGAGGAGATCTCAAAATTTAGTGAGTTTTCATATATTTTAGCAATAAAAAATATATAATAAAACTATAAATAATATTTAATTATATATAAAATAATTACCATTATTTTCTTAATTTAGAAATGATGAAAATAGCAAAACTCACCTCATTCTCATAATCTCCTAATCTTACAAACCACTCGTTATGCTCTTCAAAGTTCAAATCCCCAAATTAAATCCCGATCTTCATGGGAGATGAAGTAAATTCACACAAACAAAAAACGATTTTTGATAAATTTTAGAATCCAAGGCCATCCATCCAATCAAAATTAGTCTCTCAAATAGAAATTTATTAGACTTGTTTGAAATTAGTCTTTTGAATTCTGATCCGCCACTTGCATTTCTTCCTCCCAAGGACTCTTTTGTTCCTCCTTTTATTGCGCTAACCATCCAAATCCATCTTCGTCGTTTGAAAGATTTTCCGTCATATTCTACCCTCTGACCTATCTTTTCTCTCCCTCTTCCTCTCCAGCTGTTAATTTGTTTTTAAATAAAAATCTCATCTTTAATCTCTTTTATTTGTCTGTAAATCTATATGCCCATAAGAGTGGCCAGCATCATCACCATTCACCAACCCATCTCTCCAAGAAACAAGAAGATTCCTACAATACAGCGAGGATAAACAGCTAGAACAACACTTTATTTCTTCACTTTTCTTGTATTGAACACTATTCCTTTCAAGTTTCCCAGATTCTGAAACCCTAGGCCTAACGATTTCCAAGAGCAGAGAGGTGAAAGATTTCATCCACATTTTGAAGAAATAGGAGAAAGAAGAGTAGTGTGTGTTTGTTTTCCTTTGAGATTTGCTTAAATGTCACATTTAGATGATCCTCCCTCCACTCCTGGAAAGTTCAAGATGGAAAAATCGCCCTATTTTCACAGGGTTCGATGGCATTCCTCTCTCGCGAAGCTCACGTTTTGGTCTTTCGTGTTTTTAGGTCTGATCTTCATTTTCTTTTTCCGATCGCCGCCATCTGGGTCGCTGCCTTCAGATCCATCTCGCCGTTCCCTAAGAACGAGCGGTTGGGGTGGTTCCGCTTGGGAGAAGAGGGTTCGTTCTTCTGCGAAAGTGAGGTCTCGCAATGGGATATCGGTGCTGGTCACCGGAGCCGCCGGATTCGTCGGCACTCATGTCTCGGCGGCTCTCAAACGCAGGGGTGATGGAGTACTTGGCCTTGATAATTTCAACGATTACTATGATCCTTCTCTGAAACGTGCTCGTCATGCTCTTCTAGAACGCACCGGTGTGTACATTGTAGAAGGTGATATCAACGATTCAGCGCTTCTTAAGAAGCTATTCGAAGTTGTACCATTTACCCATGTGATGCATCTGGCTGCTCAAGCTGGCGTGAGGTATGCAATGGAAAATCCTGGATCCTATGTGCATAGTAACATTGCTGGTTTTGTCAATCTACTTGAAGTTTGTAAATCAGTAAATCCGCAACCTGCAATAGTTTGGGCATCATCTAGCTCTGTTTATGGGCTTAATACGAAGGTACCCTTCTCGGAAAAGGATAGAACAGACCAGCCTGCTAGCTTATATGCTGCAACTAAGAAGGCTGGGGAAGAAATTGCTCATACATATAATCATATATATGGCCTTTCCCTAACAGCATTGCGATTCTTTACTGTTTATGGACCTTGGGGTAGGCCTGATATGGCATACTTCTTTTTCACAAGAGATATTTTGAAAGGGAAGTCGATTTCCATATTTGAAGCTGCTAATCATGGCACGGTTGCGAGGGATTTTACATACATTGATGACATTGTGAGGGGTTGCTTGGGAGCATTGGATACTGCGGAGAAGAGCACTGGCAGTGGTGGGAAGAAGAGAGGGCCAGCTCAATTGAGGGTTTTCAATTTAGGGAATACTTCACCTGTGCCAGTTACAGAACTTGTGAGCATTTTGGAGAGGCTCTTGAAGGTGAAGGCAAAGCGAAACATAATGAAGCTGCCACGAAATGGTGATGTGCAATTTACTCATGCAAACATTAGCTTGGCTCAGAGACAGCTTGGGTATAAGCCTACAACAGATCTACAGACTGGTTTGAAGAAATTTGTTAGGTGGTACCTCAATTACTATTCTGGTGGGAAGAAAGCTTCTGGTTGATGGACTCCCTTAGCTGTGTGGTAGGAACATTGAATTATTGTTCATTATGATTGTTGTGGTTTTCCTTTTAGTGTTTCTCTTAGTTGGACGAACATATTGTGTTTCATATTGTCTTGATGATGCCATATATGGAGGGACATTGTTTCTTACACTGAAGAAGTTTTGTCATTGGTGGAGATCATTCCCTGGAACCTGTAACAAATATCAAACAAACTATTCTTCTCTCATTCTTTTTCCAGAATGTAATTGTTTTAGTTCCAGAAATTGTAGCATTTATGACTGATAGACCATATGCTGATTGGTGGCAGTGTATTATTATTCTTATGCAACCTTAATAAAATAGCACACTAAAGTTTGATTCCTGTTTTCTCACCGAATTAAACGCGTATTTTTCTCGCAGTTAGTTATTTTTGTTCTTGTTTTAGTTTTCTTGCATTCTTGTTTCTAACATTTTGAGGGTGACGCTGGCATGGCCATACCTCTTCTTTAACTGCTAGCTCATTTCTTTGTGCTTTTTATCACAAGTGTAAGAAAAGTTGTAGCATAATGCAGTCATGATATGTTGGAGGCTTTATAATATTGGAGGAAGCATCTATGACATGCTTTTGAAGCGTTCTCTTTCCACTTAAAAAGGACTATTAGTGGAAATATATTTTGGGAATCATATTGCTATACTTGAGATTACATTTTGGCTGTAGTTCCTTCCTATTTTCATTTACATTTTTTGTTTAATATTTGGTGGGATATATGTAAGCCTGCGCAGATTCCTCTATTTTTAATTTTAAAAGGGATTGTTCACGCCCTTTGCCTATTGGTTGAAGAATCGTTACTAACTCTCTATTCTTCTTCCTCTTTTTTTTTTGGCATGAGTGACAATTAAAGTTGATGAACTTAATATCTCTACTGTGAATTTTGCTGGCAATTTCTGAACTTCATCTTCACCTCTATATATGTGTATATATAGTGAGGCTTCTTCACTGTACATTTCACATTTCTGTGAAGGTTTTGAAGACCTGTTGTGAAAAAGCACTGAGCTGTTTTGTTGAAAACGTCATCCTTGTCTTATTTGGGTCTCTGGTTTGTGATTGGATTTCAATAAACTGATATTTGTGGTTAAAAGTAGATAGTATGATATGATTCATTTAATTTTGTGATAAGGTGAAGTTAAAGCAAGTAGAGATTATTTGCCTGTTGCATTTTGCGTTTTGCTTCTTTGACCCCCCCCCCCCCCCCCCCCCCCCCAAAAAAAAATGAAAGATCTGTAAATTTGGTGTAGTTTGATTCATTAGGAAAGAGAGAGAAGATTTAGGAGAAAAACCCATATCAAATAAACTTGAAGAAAATTCAAGGTGACCATATTACAGAGAATGGATGATGGATATGAGACCTTCTGCAGCATGAAGCCTGATTTAAATTGAAACTGATTATCACCCATCTTTTCCTTTTTGATTTTTGTTGGGTTGAAAATGTAGCTTCGTGACAGAACTTTAAAGTTGTGAAACATCAATCTGAAAGATGATAGTGCATCTTGCAAATATTTATTATTATGCTTAATTAAGGGGTCATACTTGCATATGGTTAACTGTCATCAATCAAGTCAGATATGCAACAATTCTAAAGCCCAAACCTGTCATTACTTTGTCTTCTTCATTCCACTTCTATGCAATTAACTTTTTTTTTTAAAAAAAAATCTGTTTATAGCTAAAAAATACTTATCTTGGGAAAATTACAGAAGAATCTGTTGTTATAAAATTTATTGTTCTAAAGTATCTAAAATTCGTTTGAGTATTTATGTGCAACATGTTTCCAGTAAGTGCAACTCTTTTCATGTGTGCAACCTATCCATTTTTTTTTATATTGTGCAATATATCTTTATCTATGGGTAAGATAGAGGATATTTACATATAACTGAAAATATGGTGTATACAGTTGAAGAAGAGTCGCATTCACTGAGAAGGAATGATTTGGGTCCTTAACGAGTTTAATAATAAATTTTGCAAAAAAAAAAAATTATCTTTAGCAATTTTATCATTTATTTTTAAAAAAATAAATTTGAGAAATCCATGTACGATTGCTTCAGCTGGTAGTATAGTCAGTAAAACACTAACCTAAATAAGATTTTAATAACCTTTTACATTAGTTGAATGCATGATGAATGGTGAGTCAGTCTATTGATCTGGTTACTAGTAAACTGGTCGGATGGGTTAAAAGTTTTAAGATTGGGTTGGATCATAAGTATATTTTTCTTTTTTGTTGAGGCTAAAATGACATCATTTTGAGTTTTCTAAAAGTTGCCGTCCATCATATTTATATTTTATTAATTTTTTTTTTTTTGCTTGGATGTGATTTATATATGAATATTCCATTTACATATGAACTAATACCTTTTAATTTAAATATTATTGTTTTTAGAGTTGTGTATATATATATATATATATATATTGTTTTGAATGACTCGTATAACCTTGTTTTAAACGACCGACCCTTTTGACCATTGTCTTAATTAGCTTTGGCTAATTGGTCAGTCCAAATTTTAGTACTGAATGTCTTGTGCTATTAATTGGATCTTTTGCTCTGGAGGAAAAAAAATTGGATCTTCTGCTTTTAGATTTTTTTTTTTTTTTTTTGTTGTTGTTAAACACGTGCTGTCTTTTGTGAAAAATAATTATGTTTGAGGCATTATTAGGTTGAGTGTCTTTCTCAACTAGAATTCGAACCCTTTTATAACATTATGAGATATTAGCCTTTTTCACTATATCTAACCTGTTGGTTGCATTAAGTATTTTGAAAACATGAGAAAGTGATTAAATGATGCGCTGGTTTATATTTCATCCTTACTTGTATAATTTTCCTCTGGTTTTTTTGAAAATTCAGGATGTGTCATAATGATAAAAAAAAAAAAGCATGGTGAATTTGTTCAATAACTAAGTAACTAGTAACTAATAAAAAGGGGTCCAAAAAATTCTTTTCCAGTTTGAATGCTCCGTTCAAACTACACCATAAGCGTTTTAATTAATGTAGCAATTTCTTGTGGCAAGTATTTTCCTTTCCAGCCATCTGGCTAATTTCCCTTAGCTAAGGGGCATCGAGGTCTTCACCATAAATAATAGAAAATACAGCTGGGAAGAAAACAGAGACGCAATTAGGAAATTCCATCTATCCAGCTAAGATCCAAATCGCAATCTGGAAGTTCAAGTGATATGGTTACAGCTTCTCCAGTGGACTTTTATTTTTTTCTTTTTTCTTTTTTGCAAAGATGAAATTTTAACAACAAACTTTTTTAATATGGGCATTTGACACCATTAAATCTTTTGGGTGCTAAAATACACACAATTTTAAAAAAAATGAGGCAATTTTAACGTAACTGTTAAGTGGGTATAAACAGACGTTATGTGGGTCCTAAACAATATTGTCACTTAACAGTTGTGTTAAAATTACCTCATTTTTTAAAGTTTGTTTAATTTTAGCATAAAAAAAAATTAATGGTGTCAAGATACCCCTTATCAAAAAAGTTTATTGTTAAAATTGCACATTTTCTTTTTTGTTTTTTGTACAAAGGAGGGAAACTGCCCTAAGAGCTTAAAAACAAACTAGCCTAGTGGGGATTTAAGTCCCATATTCTCAAGTTCCACTAAAGCTTGTAGATGTAAATGTGGCGCACTCATACTCAGCGCGGATGGATTTGATAATCCATCCTTTTGCGACTGCATCTATCTGCGAGTGTACATTTGAATGAAAACCCTCAAGGGGAAACCAGTTTAGATGAGCACCAAAACTCACCAGATTTAGAAGTTCAAATCTTATAGGAATAGTTTATATTTAATGATTTTCAATTGATGATTTTAAAATAAAAAGGATAGTTAAGAGAATATCTTCATTTTACATTATGTGCCAACTAAAATAATTTTTTCTAAAAAGATGAAGACAAAAATATTAAATTTAAAACACCCATACACAATCTAAACGATCTAGATGTGATGGGGTTTTGATGAGCACCCAGACTGATTACCGCATCACTAGGCCACGCAACATTCCCACATCACCCTTATAGCGGGAGATATCTCAATGGAGACTGAGCCAAGTTTATGGTTTGGGCTATGTAGTGGGCCATTTAAGGATTATATCATATCTTGAGGCCCATAGAATTTGGTCACCATACACAATAAATGAAGGACCATGGACCGAAGCTTTCCCCTCATGGACTTTGAAGATGCATTGTGTTGGGTTAATGATATCCCTTTTATTTTTTTTTTACTAACAGGAGTTGGGTATAGTAGAAGGGATTAATTTCTCACAACATGATGAATCAATGTTCGAATCCCCTTTGGAAGATATATCTATATTTAGTACTCGACAGTGTCTTGAATAGGATTGCCTCCAATAGGAAAAAACATATGCTTAGCAAACAAGAAAAATATCTTTTTGTTTTTGACCTGGTTAATGGTGTCTTTTAGGCCTTTTCTTATTTTGGGTTTAATCATAATGGGTTTCTTAGACCCGATGAAATGTGCCCTTGTATGAATGTTAATGCCATAGACCATAGTAGGATTACTTTTCTGTATGGTTATTATTATTATTGTTATTATTATTATTTATGTTGGTCAGAGACATAATCTATGGCAATGGCTTCTTAATATCTGTCGTCGACCATGAACAAACCTTGTTTAATTATTGGAGATTTCGATCAAATTGGTGGTCTCAATGATAAATCAAGTTGTTCGTCATCTACAGTGGGAGCCTCAGCCCTGAAACACCTACTCTCACTCAGGGTGGTTTCTTTGATATAAGACCACATGGAGGACGGTTTTACCTGGACAAAACAAGAGAATGGGAACAGATTTGGTTCTCGAAAAGACTATAAGGCCTTTTTGTCAATCTTCTTGGATAAGTTTTTCCTCAGTCCTCATTGCAAACTCTTCCTATATATCTGTTTCTGATCATGCTCCAATTATGCTGAGAACTCATGTGTATCACTCTGGTCCAAAGCCCTTTTCGGTTTGAAAATTTCTGGTTTCTGTTTCCAGAGTGCTCTAATATTATCTCATCAGAAGAAACCTTCGACACTCTCTTTTCGGAATAAAAATTCCGTGGCCAAAATTTCTATCAATAGAATGAATCATGAAAGCAAGTTGGTAAATTGCAAAACGAGTCCCAAAGAAGCCACACTGATATGCAGATTCTTAACCGTCCCCAAAATGGACTGGGGTTCCTATGGCTATACAAATTTTCCCAACTTCTCAAATGTTTTTTTTATATGTTTCTTTTACTCATTAGATTGTAAATAAAATGAGTGGCATTTTGATATATTATAGGGGGAAAATGTGTAGTTTTCAAATTTTTATGATTTTTAAAAGAAAAAGTACTCCAAAATTATGTATTTTCTTTATAATTTAGAATATATTTTCTTTGAAAAATAGCAAAAAAATTGAAAACAGAAAAATAGTAAAAAAATTGAAAACTATACCATTTTTTTGCCTATAATATATTAAAATCTAATGATTAAAAGAAACCAGGAAAATATTTAGGAAGTTGAGAAAATTTGAGGTGCATTAAGAAAGGGGAAACACGGCCCCTAATCCCTCTAAATTGAGTTTGAATTTTTTTTGTTCCTTTTTTTTTTTAAAAAAAAAACCATAAATTGAGTTTGAATTCTAGTATGATTGTGAAGAATATTTGTTGGCTCAAATGACACGATAACATTGGCAGTTTCTTTGGCAATAGCTTGCTGGTTCAAAAGGGGTAATCCATGGTCCGGCATGCGCTATGCACCTTTGCAATACTTTTGCTAGTCCCAAAGTACATTATTTTTGTTATTGTCGTAAAAATAATTAACTCTAAACCAATATCTTTAACAATTTCATCACCACTCCCATTTTAAAAATATTGTCTTTTATTAAACACATGAGGCAGTAGAATCAAGAATGTTTACAAATTAGCCAATCCCAATATTTACAGCTGAATTACACTACAGAATATATAAATATACATATATAAATATATCTATTCACAAAGTACGTTTTGGTCTGAACTCAATTCCTTCAACAATAAGGCCATCTTTGATATAGCCATTAGTCTCCCATAGCCTAAACTCTGTGAAGCCTTCGTTTCCATAATACTGTTCATCAATAAACAAGTCTCCCATCTCAACCTCCATCCATCCATCCTCTCTCTTGTGCCCTACTCTCTCTCTCTTCCTCATTATTGAATTCGTCGAATTAGGGTCTAAGATTACTCTTCTGTGGGACCCACTAAGACTTCCTTCACTGTTCACACTCATCTCTACAAATCTCTCCCCCATGGAATGTTCACCTTCTAGTCTGTACACGAAGAATGCAGAATATAGTGTTCCTGGCGACAAAACATTATTTGCCTTTACTCTTCCTTTTATGTCAAGCCACCACACGTAGTTTAGCTTCGCCACCGTATTAAATCTGCAAATACGAATGTATTAAAAAAAAATTAAAAATAATCTTATATGAACACCCAATTCACTCATCTTAATTAAGTAGAGTGCTTGGTTTGTTTTTTCTAACAAATACAAATATTTAGATGTGTGTGTGTATTTCTTCCAAAAGATTGTTACTATTTTTGAGGAGTTGAATTATTTTTCTGGAAAATCGACTTAAACAATAGAATTTGGATCACAAAAGATTTATTTTCATCCAATCCATAACATTATTTTCTAAGCTGTCTCAAACATAAGTCCATGAACTCAGTTATTTTCAAAGCAAATGATTAAAAATAATACTGTATTTTAATAAGGAAACTAGCATACTTTTTTTAACAAGTAATTGCTGAACTAATTTTCTTAATATATATATATATATATATATATGGAAATTAGTTATCTAATTTCTACATTTAGGATCAGGAAAAGTATAAAAAATAGGTATTTTACACCAAAATAATTCTATTACAAATTTCATCACAATTTTTTATTTTTACTTTTTATCTTTTCTTTTAGTAAATTGTATATAATGAATTAAGTAACATAAGATTTGGTAATTGTAATGTTACTCTTAACTTTTTGTTGCAAAAAAAAAAAAAATCACATATTTATTATATAGAATCAAAATATATCAATTGCATAGAAAATCATATTTCACGCGTTTTTAAAAATAGGAAGAATAACATTAAGTCCCAAAAAATCAATTTAATGACTATATATTAGGTTTCAAAACATTTTGAAAAAGGATGAGCCGGAAATATCTATCTAGAATATTGCGCTGCAGATATGAATAAATAGATACTAGAAACTCATTACATATCCTTTGGAATATTTTGGGACACATTTATCATTAAATTGCTATTTTGGATAAAACCGTCATTCCCCCTAAAAAAAGCCCTCAAATTATAGAATTAAGGAGGGGGATCATCATACCTAGACTCTGGTAGAGAAATCCACTGCCAGTAAGCTTTTGTGTCTCCCCAAACAATTGTAAGGCCCTTTGCACCAAGTAAGCAACATTTTTTACCACTCTCTTTCTCTATGCCAACACTCTGCTAAATATAGTACTTAATATTAAACGACCACATGGCACAACTTTGGATGAAATGAAATAAAAAGAAAAATGATTTCACATATGACAATATTTCTTATGCTCTTTTTGGATGATAATGATTATAGGTTTGTACTAAAGAATAATGATAGTAAAAACATAATAAATTTGTAATTAATTTCTTGATCATTTTACATGGAAAATCAGAACAGATTTGTTTTGATTTGTGGATGCTAGAGAGGGCCCGGTAGCACGTGCTTGAGTAGATTGTATGTGTAAAATTTTTTTCAACTTTATTTGCAACTAATGATCTGGTTCAAAAGTTATTAAATTGTTGCTTCAAATACTGAATACAAACTATGACGTCTTCTGTCAAAAACATTTTCTAGTTATATATATAGTAAAATACAGGAAAATAAGTATAGCAAATAAAATGCAATAATTGAATATAACATAGCAATCAATATTCCCAGCAAACAAGACCATTTGCGTTAACACAGCTCATATTCAAAAATCTTAATAGGGAAAATTTTAGATAAGGACCACTGTTGCAAATTAATTCATGTTTGAGGCCAAAGAAATCTGAAATTTCGGTGGGCCTGCAGTGAAATCAATTTGTGAACTGAAAAGACAAACATAACCCTTTTAAAAATTAAAAGAGATACAATTTGATTTGCAAGTAGCAAACACACTATGATAAGTGGAATAGTCTTATAAACAAGTGAAATTAATTTCTTAACAAGAACACATTGAAGTATGATCAAATCAAATTTTATTTACAAATAGCAAATCCATCATGAATAAGTAAAATAATCCTATAAACAATTTTGGGATGGTACTCGGTGAAAAAGTGGAATTCCACTTGTTTAATGTTCATGATGTGTTCACTACTTATGAATGAAATTTGACTTGATCATGTTCCAATGTATTCTTATTAAGAAATTAATTTCACTTGTTCATAGGATTATTCTACTTGTTCATGATGTGTTTGCCACTTGAAAATCATATTGTTTTCCCTTTGATTTGGAAGGGTTATTTTTGTTTGCAGTGAAATTTTAGATTTCTTTGGGAGTTAATGTAAGTTAATTTGCTACAGTGATCATTATCTGAAATTTTCCCATATTGAATATGGTAGATGATACAATTAACACAAATTTATTTCCACTCATATATCTATATGAATAGAGACCTTTTCATTTGAACGATTTAAATCTAAACTTTCTTTTTTTTTTACCAAAGATTTACATCTAAATTGGATAGAGTAGAAGTTATTGCATTTTATATTTATGTTTTGAAAATCAAATCAATCTTATAACCGTATAGTTTTAAAAATTATATTTTTTTGAATTCAAGAAATTAGAAATATCATGTACACTATGCTCATTAATAAGATATGCAAAAATTCCTTCCACAATTAGCATAGAAAAATAAAACATTAACTAAAATTGAGAGCTTATTATCGTACCATTTCACCATCATTCAAAAGAACCGGATGATCACAAAGATGAAAGAAAATTTGCTTCTTGTTCAAAGAACTAATGAAGCATTGGGATGATGAGGGTTGAGCAATCATGTCCTCGTAATCTGGAGGCAGAAACCTTTCCCACACATTATCTGAATCTTCGGCTGTTTTGAAAACGGATGAAACAGAAGAAGATCTACATGCATCTTTTGGAGATGTTAAGGAAATAATATTTGAAATGCAATCCACAGGCAAAACCTTCGTCATATCCATTCTTATTTTTCCTTCTTCTCAAACAATCTGGTTTGATATGTTTCAGGTGTTACCTATAATAATGTAGCCAGAAAAAAGAAGTGATAGCCATAAACTTTTATGATTAAATGATGGCCCTACAAATAGCTTCTAAAATTACATTCCATAATAGGGCAATTGCTAAATTATATTACTGATGATTTATGCAAGTAACTGAAACAGGGCATCCCATAACTGCTTATCTATTTTGCACAGGAAAACTATTTCCCAGGTGGAAATTCAATTAGATAGGCTTTCTGTTAACTATGTATGGCATTCCATGTACACTTATTAGCAAAGTAATTTGGCAACTAATTAATTAATTTAATTGCATTGATTTGTTTCTTATTACTCCTTCGGTCCTTAATATAAGATATAATTGGAGAGTAGATCATGATCCTAAATATAGGTTATTATTTTCATATTTGTAAATTTTTTCCTAATTCATCCCTATTGATGCTCCCTCCACAATAATCAAGAAGGATAAGGAATAAAAGAATTGAGGAATATGACTAGAGTATTTTAGAAAATACATGTCATACTAACCAACTCAACTAATTTTATTAATATAATTAAATTAGATAAATATGTATTATATTAAGGATTGAAGAGAGTAGTGTTTTTTTCATAGGGAGCTAAACAAAGTAAAACTACATCCGGTCCTTAACTGCATTGATTTGTTTCATAATCGATTATTTTGTGTATTTTTGTTGTTATTTTTGTGTAAAATATTTAGTATGTAGGATAACTAATCATATTATTAATTGTACTTGATTGGACTATTTCTCGATAGTATAGCTTATTACCCATGGAATTATTTTTTTAATCAAGTTATTCTATTATTATATAATTAGCAAAAAAATAATTATTTTAAAAATTAACTATTATAAAATATAATTATTATTTATAAAAAAATAAATTTTTATTGACTGATCATTCAAATTCAAAATTCTCTCCAAACATTAACTTGGACAATAATCATAAATGAGTTTCAATCTTGCGTTAATATCTTGGCTGGTGTCTAGTTTATTTTCTTTGATAGATCTAGGAAGCGCCTACCGAGGAAGGTGATGAGCTCTTGCGTTGAAGAATGTCTTAGGCCCGTTTGTATTAACGGTAACAGAAGTGACTTTTTTTCAATATGACTTTTACAAACTTAAGATAAGATAAAAGTCAGATTGTAAATGTGATTTATGTTCGGATTGACGGTGATAGAAGTGACTTTTTTTTTCTAACCTTAAACCTGTTTGGATTATTATTTGAAAAGCAAGTTTAGATAAAAAATGACTAAAAGGGACATGAATCTTATTAAATTATGGCCACATATCCTAATTAATGTCATTTATGTTTTTCTATTATTTCTTAACAAGTTGCCAAATCTGAATTTTGTTGATAATTTAATATTGTCAACAGAAAAAAAATTGTAAATACCAAAAATAAAACATCTAATTAATCCAGCAAGCTAATTTGTGTCTTCCCTATTATTTCTCAAACAAATAGCCTATTGGACTTTGGGTCCAAGTCCGCCCTTGATGGGCCGGACTATTTGATTAGGATATAAGTAGCCTAATCAAATAAGAATAAAATCATCATTAATTGCAGATTGGGGAATAATTCAGCAATAATTATGGATTTGTTAATTAAGGAACAAATCACCATAATTAGGAAATTAATTGAGAATCAATTAATTTAATTGCTGTCTTGGAAGGCAAGAAAGAGTGCACATGTTTCCTAATTAGTGGCCTCCATTGTAACATCCCAATTTCTGATTAAGGGCTAATGATAATTATTGAGAATAATTATCTAATTAAGTGGACTGCTAAGCCTGGTTTAGCAAGAGTCCAAATTGTGATTATGAAATATGAAAATGAGTTGATGGTAATTCCAAGTGAATTTCCATAATCAGGGGCAAAGCGGTGAAGTTACCGACCAGTTGATCGGTTACCGAGGAGGAAACTCATTGGTAGCTTCAAGATCAATGGCTAGGATTGATTGTGTGGTGGAGCATGAGGCATAATCATGTGTATGTGTGTGCATGTGAGCCCATGAGAGTTGAAGTGAGATGGTGACAAGTGGCAAAGTGTGGACCCTTGGATGAGGCATAAGTGATGACACATCACCATCATCTCCATCTCCTCTCTTCTCTCTCTCGGTTTCTCTCTCTTCTCTTCCTCTCCATTTCCGGCGACCTTGAGGCAAGAAGAGGAAGAAGAAAAGCTTGGGAAAAGGTGAGTAAATGGCTTCCTTTGCTCAAATCCTTTTCATAAATGTTGATCATTGAGTTGAGAGCTTCAATTTGATGGTCGTAGCTTCTCCATTGGTGGTGATTTGAAGAATCACGAAAATGTGAAGTTTGGAGAATCAAAGTGTGTCTTTGAGAAAGTGGATAAGGTATGTGAAACCAATCCTTCTATCTATGTTTCATTGCCAAATGATTATGTTTGGAATTTCTGGAATTATTGCCCTAATTTCAAAAATATGGGTAATGGGTAGTTTGGCATGATATGGCATTGGAAATGGTATATTGGTATGAGTTTTGAATAGATAGAATGGATTTGGGAATGAAATGTGTGAGGTTGTTGATTTAGAGAATTGATGATTATGATGCCCTAGACCAAAGCTTGTTAATGGAATGGAATTTTGGTAATTCTGTTGATTCCATTGAATTCAGTGAGTGATTTTGTGTGGGAGTGGCTTTGGTAGAGGTTCTTGGTCCATTTAGATCAATTGGGCAAGAGTTAGGAAAATGTGGTAAGTTTGCTGCGTTTTCTGGAATCTGATAGATTCACTCGAGCAGACAGGGGTGTGCTCGAGTGAGGGATGAATGTTGCTCGAGCAGAGGAAGAACCTGCTCGAGTGAGGGGTGAGTTTTCCCTTGTTTTGCTTCGAGTGCGCCTGGGATTTATGAGCAATGCTCGAGCACATCGCTTTGTGCTCGAGTGAGCGAAGAACATGCTCGAGAGAGAGCATGGCCTGCTCGAGTGATAGTGAGAGTCCAGAGTGAAGGGTTGCTTTCTGGTCTTCACTCGCGGGCAAGGTGCAAGAAGTGTGCCTTCTCACTCGCGGGTGGTGGGCATCTGCTCGAGTGAGCCGTATGTGCTCGCGGGTGAGAGGTGTGTGCTCGCGGGTGAGGGTGGTGTGCTCGAGTGATCCAGTGCTTGGAGAGCGTTGGGTGCTCTCGGGTGCTCACTCGCGGTCTCACTTTCTCTTGTGCTCGCGGGTATGGGCAGCGTGCTCGAGTGAGCCTCTTGTGCTTCGAGTGAGCTTGTGCTTCTGGAGTGGGTTTGTGCTCTCGGGCAAGTGCTCGCGGTCTCACTTTCTCTTGTGCTCGAGTGATGTCCGTACTTGTGCTCGAGTGAGAGCTTCTGTGCTCGAGTGAGGCAGTGAAAAATATCAAGTTTGAGTGTTCAAAAGGGGATCTTTGGGGATAGTCTTCCAACCCTTTAGAGCTATGGATTGAGGTGTTTGAGGGCACTTAAAGGGCAATAATGATAACCAACTTGAGTGTCTAAAAGTAAAGGAATTGGAAAAGGGATTAATCCTATATCCTTGGTTTTGGTGATAGGATTTGATGATCACCCTGATCGTGAGCAGCCGGAGCTGGAGCTTACGTGGAAAGAGTGTAGGGAACTTACCTCTCCTGCATGTATTGATAATTGTATTTGTGTATTGATGCATGTTATTGCCTTGCTTGAATTATGTGAAACATATGAGAATGATTGTAGCTCTGTTCTATTTTTACTATGGCCATGAGTATGTTGTGTGAACATTGAGCATGCGGATATATCATTATGTGAACATGTGTTATTGTGATGCAAGCATGTCATGCATTAAATACTTATCTTGCATGCATACTGGTACCTGTTTCCTACTGAGATTCCCCAGAATCTCACCCTCCCCTATCAACATTTTAGACAGGGAAGGAAGATTGAGGATGAAGCAAGCATCCAAGGACGAAGAGGACTCGTTTTGGGTGAGAGCTTATTAGTTGGTTATCATTGCGTTATTGGGATTATGTATCTGTATATGGATCAGTATTTGAGAATGTATTCGATAGAGATTTGTGTAATCCCTGTTAGTTGAGTTGTAGGGGCTAATGTGCCCTATGATTATTGAGCGAAGATATGAGACCCGGAATTGTCGGGAATTTATATTGCGTACTCTGATAATTGTATAAATGTAATTTATCTTCGCATAGTAATTATATTCGGAGTGTAAATATGAGACCGTGTTTTAAATGATTTCGAAACGTGATTGTGAAAACCCCGTCTGGTTGATGGGTTTATAATTGTTGTTTTGACTTATTGGTTTCTATTTCACGTTAATTGCATAATCCGGATATTAATTACGGCAGGGGGTTACATCCATAAACCACTATAAATAGGGTGTGCCTCGTAGATTGCAATTCACTCCGCCATTGAGCTTTCTGGTATCTCTTCGCTCCTACCATCTTTCTGGTTCTGGTGATCTACTGTGTAAATCACAATTAGGCTCTAGTAGTCTAATAATTGTGTGGGCACAATTATGGAGCATTGGAACTTTGACCCGGATCTGAACATGGATTCGTCCCGGTATGCCAGTTCTCTCCCTCCCTCTATATTTTTTCCATCATTGGCATTAGAGCATGTTAATCCTTGAGGCTGTGATCATTCTATGTGAATAAACATGTGTTGTAATTTTATAATTATATCCCATCATAATTTTTTATTTCCGCTGTGCAATCATATATATGAGATTATATGATGATAAAATATATGTTGCTTCAATTTTTCCCACGAATGCGTACAACAATATATTTTTGGGGTGCCAATATGAAATTATTTTTGCTACACAAAATGATACTCCCAGTTCGTTCTTTTGAAAGCCTCAAGCATGTATATATATATATATATATATATTGTTTCATATGATTATATACAATGTTTTTTTGTCTCTGCCTCCACATGAATATGAAACTATGTCTTAAATGTATATATTGAACAATACATGCGTCTGTGTTCTGTGTGCTTCTACTCTTCTTCCCAAATTTGCCATTCGACCTGAGCTCCATATGCACACAAATGATACTAGGTTCTTGACTGTTTGCTCCTGTGATTATTATAGATATATATGTACACGCATATATATATATATATATATATCTCTCTCATGTCAAAGCTTTGTCATCTCCTCACTTCTTCAATTTATTAAAGGTGCGTCTTTGGAACCTATGTGGAACCAAAAACAAAAGACTTTATCTCTCAAAAGGTAGAGAAGCTTTTAAGATACAGAGGACACACATCCAGGTCGGATTACACCACGTCGTCGACGTCGAGAAAAAATGGGGTGTTCAAAATTGAGTGTTTTTTGCCCCAAACAAAGCCATGGATGTGTAGATCTCGAAGAGACAATTCCAACGATGCTTAGATCGCATCAAACGGAGTCCGGATGAGGGAGAAACGAAGAAAAGAAGTTGGCGGATCGCTTGACGCCGCCGCCAATTTAGCCATGATTTGATAATTGAAACAAAGGTTTTAAGATCAAATAAAGATCATGGATTTGTAGTTCGCTGAACTACGATTCTAATGACACTAAGAACACGAAAAATAGAGCTAAAACAAGGAAGATAAGGCCACCCGAATTTGGCAGGTTGCGATGACCCGCCGGAGCTCCAACCAGGTTGGGTTGACCTGGCTGGAGGTTGAAGACAATGACATGGCAGTCAACGCCACATCATCAGTCAACCCAAGCCACGTCAGTGTCCAGTGCCACATCAGTAGGTCTCAGTCAAGTGTTGACCAGTCAACAGTCAACTTTTGACATGCCAAAGTCAACGGTCATCAGTTGATCGGACGAAAAAATTCCCAGAAACTGACATATGGTGCGTGGGGTCTACTGGGGCCTCCGTTTGACACGTGGCAAGCACCGTTAGAGAGAGGACAGTGCGTGGAGTCTTGGTAGCCGGCGTGTGTCACCGGTAGACAGCTGTAAGGCGGCACGTGGAGGTCACGCGCCACCGCCGAGAGTGGCCTTCGTTGGAATTTTCTAATTTTTCAGGATTTTTTAATCCATACACCTTCTAGGGGCATGTGTGGGAGCGTGGAACCTCCGATTGAGACGCAGTTTGTTCCTAAAAATCCCTAAATTCAAGAGCTTCAATTTGATATATAATTTGCATATATTTGAAGCACGTTTGGATGTGTTTTGAGTCAAAAAGGTGCTTATATGCACTTTAGAGATTCCCAAAATATTGAAATTGAGTCAATAATGATTCTATTTTTTTTTGGGATAGGTTGGCTTACTTATTAAGAGTATTTTCAGCTGCAACATAAGGTTAATGCTGAAAGATTCTTTAAAAGTGAGGGATTATTCAAATGAGTTTTTGAATATAAAATCTTATCCAACCTTGACTCAAACTCTTAGAGATTAAAAATCTGAAAACTGCAGCAACTTGAGATTATTGAATAATAATAAGTCTTTCCATGCTTCTAACCACGTTGATTCAATTGAGATTGAAGCAATGACTTTTAAAAGTCAACCCTTTATCACAAATGTTGTGACAAAGGACAAGACAGATAGAGATGTGAGAATCATCTCATCAAGTAAGAGGTATACTGCACTTACACCCAAGTAAGTGGATGTAAACATGGTAAAGAGGAGCTGGACATTGTAGCTAGATGCTACATGACTTCATATGGTCAAAAGGGGCTATGAGAAGGAGAACCTAGTTAAGAGACAACAAAATGAGGCAAAAAGTTTATGAATGTTCTTTATAATTGAATTTATGATTAAATTCTCTGTTTTTAGAATTGAATTAAGCATATTCTCTTCTTGTTTTCATAAACATTCATGTTTATTTGATGATATTGTATTATCTTCTTTGAATAACTATTTGTTATTGAGTGGGGGTTTCTGGAATACATCTAGAAATCCAAAGGGGAATGTGTTCAAGGAAGACTATGGTTAAAAGGGTGATGAGCTAACTAGCATGATTGGGATGGGAGTCAACATAGTTGTCTCCTGAACATGAAACTTGTGAACTTATTATCTAATTATCCTTTGTCTTACTTGAACAAATATGATTTGTATACCATAATCGTCTAAGTGACCAATTATGACCAAGTCTATTTGACTGAGCTTATGAAGACAAGCTCAATAGAGATATATGTGGAGTTAGAAACTCTTAAATCTCTCTTTCATTCAGGAAGAATGAGATGTCAGGGACATCCTACCAACTAGTCTTTAGCATTTAGAGGCTGAAGCAACTAAAGGATACAAAAGTTTTATACTATCAAGCATAGAAAGAACAACATTGCTCAAACTTATGATGGTACGAGCAATGTAACTTTATCCAAGATGGGTGGATAGTGTTGAAAGATAGTGGAATAGGTGATCTTCTTCCATAAAATTAAAACTAAGTTAAGTTTTAACATAGTATACTAAGTCTTAACATGGCATTTAGGCAACACTTGAGGCAGATGTCAAACTAAGAACTTGACAAAAACTAAATGCCAAGTTTTTTCTAACAAACAACAAGTGTATGTTGTGATAAGATGTCTCCCAATGAGTGGGAGGAAGCTATGTCTCCAAGTAAGTAGGAGTAAGCCACGTCTTCTAGTGAGTAGGCGTATACGAAAGTAAATATTGCCCCTGATATGCATATTGTGACCTTTAGCAATGTGATTCACCACATTGAACTTGAGTGTTAAAAGACTAAAGGATCCAAGATCCATCAATCAGACGATCTTAGCTAAAGAGTGGGAGGATTCATCCTCTAAGCTTAAGGGTAAGAAACCTATAAGGTAAACTTGATCTAGAGGAGGTCAAATGGTTTCTACAAATATGAAAAGCTACATTGATAATCCTTAAGGGTTGTAAAAGTAGCAATCCACATGAGTTGTGGATGTTTCAAAGAAGCGGCTTTATGTCAAATGCAAAGCAATAAAGAGATAGAATCAAGGGATTGAAACTTGCACGTTAACTCTGCATAGATAAACCACCTTGATTTACTCCATGCAATTGCAACTAACAGAATCACATCTTTGCTATCTCTTTAGTTAAGGATCGATGGACCTATGATTCTCAAATCCTTCATTGGATTTTAATGTTTCCCTTTAGGGATAAAAGATTCCATTTCTTGCCATATGTACACATTGATCAGAAGAAATGATCAAATTAGCAAACAAGTATTTGCTAAACAATGTGTGCTAAAGGGTTAATACCCTTATGAATAAGTTGAGAACTTATTCTACCTGGCAAAGAAACATTTTTGAGAAAATCCACTGTAATTGGCAAATTATGACGTTAGTGAACCAATGAACATGAGGGAAAAACACAAAGCTTGGTGTTTCATTAATGTTGTGGACATTTACTTGAAATACAGTAATGTTTACTTGATTTTTGGCAAGTGTGAAGCTGTTAGATAATGGGTGAACTAGTCAGGAATCAGTTAAATTAAAGAATAAGACCTTTCAAACTAACAAGGGTTTAGGACACCCATGTGATTAGTTCAAGCAATGTTGTGTACAAGAAAGGCATTGTTAGGCAACTATCAATACCTAGAACCCTTCAACATAATAGAGTTGTTAAAATAGAGAGATGGACCTCTCCTTGATATGGTTGTGAACATAATGGCATAAGTGAGGCTATCAGCCATATGTTGGTATGTAGACTCACAGCTATTATATTCACACTTAACCAAATACCCTCTATGTTAGTCATAACCTTACCCTTTGAATTGTGGATGGGCCTTGGACCAGGCCCAAGCTCGTTAAGATCATAAGGGTCATCAACTTTGTATTCATAATTCCTCCTATGAGTAAGGAAGATTAGGGCCAAGGTATACAAGGTATCTCTTTGAGAGATGACATGATAATTTGACAATTCACGTCTTCATTAGTGAAAATGATGGTGGTTCAATGACTGAGAGAAGACCGTGGGATACAACGTTCATAAAACCCAATTTTCCTAGCAGGAAATAAGCATTAATCATATTGAATATCTTTAAGAGGCTCACAAGTGACAAGGAATAACCAAGTGTTCCTAAGTTCACTGATTCGAGTGGGAGGATTGAGACCATTTTCACAAATGAAAGAGGTAAGAGCTAAGTTATGAGAGAATTACCTCACTCATACATAGGAAAAGAGTCCTATGAAATCCACCTCAGAGCAAATTGTCATCTAGCAAATGACTATAAGGGGATAGATTCCCTAATAGATTAAATACTCTCTTTATCATTTAGAAGGTGATGATGAATACCTATAAGTGTTTGAAAGACATAAGAAGGACCTGCTAAGAAGAATTGCAAAGTGTTATATGGATTCCTTTTTAGAACTAGCCAAGTATATGTTTTAGGTAATTTGTCACCTAGCCAGGAGGCGATTGGGAACAAGTAGGTTCTCAAATATATTGGGGGCATGTAGAATCTAAAACACTTAGTGGATAAGGGGTACTACAATAGAAGGTTATCCGTTGTGCATTTTAACTCTGAACTTTAGCTATGACAACAAGCTTAGTCTTGAAATTGTATTAAGATGATGTAAAGACCACTTTCCAATTTGGAATTTTGGAAATTGGATGATGAACTCTACATGAAGCAGCTTAAGGGCTTCATAGAAACAATTATCCAAATAGTAGTATATGAGGTTTTCACAAGGTGAAAGCCTCACCAACTTCGGGATAATCGAAGAATACTACATGAGTCCCAAACGGTCTAGTAATAATTCTTTGTGAAGTCATCCTTTGTCAAATAACATATGAAACAAGTGTCAAGGGAGTCAAAGGAATAAAGGATCAGAGAATCCTTAAATTCTGAGTTGAGAAAGTCATGGGTTGAACAAATATCTTAAATGACAAGGTAAACGGAAATTGCACAAGAAAGATACAGTCTTTTCCACCTAAGACATGTACAAGTGTAATCCTTAGACATCTTAGAATGCCAAATTGTAAACCCATGGACACCCTTGAAATCAAGGGCATAAACCTAAGGAGATTACATGTCCTATGAGGAATCCAACATAGAAAAGGTGGATAGAGTCCCATATGAAACTATGGTTGGTAATATGAATGTACACATTGGTATACATAAGACCAAATGCTTTTGGTCGGACTTGGAAGCTATTTTTGGTCCTGCTACGAAACAGATTATGAGAATAACTATGGATTAAGTTGTCAAGACAACAACTTTCTTTTGAAAGGATACTCCAATACAAGACCTAGGCAAATAGGGATGGAGTAAGGAAATATAAAAATTATTTTTCCTGTTATCTATGGAAATAGAACACAGAGTATGTTCTACCATCATTCAAAGTGTCACATGGCTAAAGTAGTTCCTATGAGAGATTGGGAATGAATAGTGGATAGAAGGATCCAAGTGATAGCATCTTATGATGAGGATCCTAAGTATCACAGCAAGGCAAAACATACTTTTTGATATATCTCTGAGAGATATGCTTTCAAAGAAGGAAAGCGACAGTTCAATGACCTTCTATCGACAGAATGTTGGTAGATCCCCTTATTGACCCATAGCTTGATTTTCATTGAGTTAGGGGAAATCTTAGGGCGCGAATAAAATGTAAGGTCGTGAACTTCTTTTATATGAAGATAAAAGAAATAGTATGTATTGAGTAAATAAATATAAGGTATACAAGTTTGTATGTCGTACAAGTTAGAAGAAGTTGGAAATTGTGCCCTATGGGCCAATCATTGTACTTCGAACATTATTATTTTAATGAAATTTCTCCATTCTGTTATCATATTATTTGCATGTTAACTGTGATAATTGTATCCTTGGATAATTCATGAAGGTTGTCCTAAAATGTCCCTGGTCGGTCATCTATGCGAGAGCAAAGATGAAATAAGACTAATATAACTTTGATAAGATATGGAGATACGAATCAAAGTCTTAGGCACTTGTAAGAGTACAAGGTGTTGGACCGACCCACTATGAGAAAGCTATATGGATCAAGTCATAAGCTTTACTCATATATAACCACGTCATAATGCCTTTAGACTTGAGGTCATCATGGATTCCTACATGAAAGTTGCTAAGCTTTGAACTAGTCAAAAGTCACTTTTGACCAAGTAATGATAAAGGCTACGATCGAGCTTGGTGGTTTTTCATGCAGAGGAATATGAATGATCAAGATGGAATTTGTCCCTCATATTAGTAAAGAGATATTACTGGGCCCCTCGATGAGTGAGTCTGAGAAATGTATGGCCATACTACAATGGAAAGGAGTTTCCATTTCTATTTTCAGGCTACTCAGGAATCGAGAAAGTAATGGTCAGGAACAAGAGGATGACATTATCCATGCCTTATCCTTGATCGATATATCATGTGCCAAAAGGGACGTGACATGGTTGTATGACAGGTTGTATCGTGATAACGATCTTCATATGAATTGGGTAGTCGTAATGTCTTGTTAGAGGCCGCTTGCTACTTTTAGGTTAGTACAGTTATTGGCCCATTGCCAACTTCATATGGACCTATAGGGTCGCACACAAGAATGGCCCAACACGAGATAATGTTTAATTTAGGGTGGACAAATTTTATATATATATATATATATATTATATAATTTTTTAATAATATTATATAGATATATATTTTTGAAATACATATCTTTTATATATATATATATATTATGTGTGTGTGTGTGTATTATATGATATTATTATATTATTTTAGTTTTAAATTTAATTTATTAAGATATATTAAATTTAATAACTAACATGATAGATATATAGTATCTCAGATTTAATTTATAAAGATAAATTAAATCTAATGGCTCTTTGTTTGGATTAAATAAATAGGTTAAATTACAACCGTTAGACAGATTTAATTTAAACTGAATTTATTTAATTAGCTCATCAAGATAATTAATTTTTGATTAATTTCAAAATTAATGATGATTAATTTTGAAATTTGAATATAGCCCTCATAGGTTATAAACTTAATAGAGCAGATAAACTCATACGCGCATGAGAATTGAGAGCCGCAAGGAAAACCCTAGGAGACATTTGGAGGCGCTAGCACGCAATCTCTATTGGAGAGCATTCATGTGGATACCGGTAGAGGGAGCGGACCTGAGGTGTTGGCTCCTAGAGATCGTGAAAATCCTAAGCTAAAAAAGGTACGAGTTCTTTCTAACCCGATCTAAATGCCGCTGATAGATCCTCGATTAGGATTGGTAAAATTTTAAAATTCTTCCGTTGTGCCTACCGATCCTAACATCACTCACATGAACAACCATCTTCCCATGTTTTGTGGGGTCATGGGAGGATAAGATGAGCAAATGATCACTATGAGATGGTTAAGAAGAATCTTTGCGTTTGAATCGCCTCAGTTAGACTGAGATGATATTTATATGTGTACATGTATACATAAAATGGATCGGAGCATGAATTCAGACCTGTACCCAGGTAAAGAACTTTTTCCTTTTTTCACAAATGAGATTATAAAAGAGATAATGTGAAAAAGAAAGTTCTTGTTCGAATATTGAGTACATTTTAGAACTAATGTTTGTACGGTGAAAGAAAAAGAAATCGACGTACACCTCAAACCATTCACCGTAGCATGTAATTCATACTGCATGTGCTTAAGAGTTAGACTCCAACATGGGATGTAGGTGAAAGATCCCTAGTTCACTGCAGTGTGAGTCCCAGGAAGGAAAAATTATTCCACGATGCCATTAAGACTTAGGCGACATCATGAAAGCTTGGTTTGGTGACAGATACTTTAGCTGAAGCTCCATGATCACACTCGATTCAGTCAGATGAGTAAAAACAAGGAAAGAGACCAAGTCAAGATGGACTGATGTTTAGTCAAAAAGGAAGATTTTCTCCTAGATATATAAGATGTGCTAGTATCTGTGGTCGACCCCTTACTAGCTCTATGTGTAGCTAGTAAGTGCGGATACTATGTGCGTGGAAGGCAATCTGAGTTAATCAACATATTAACTCGAGAGGGATTAGATATGCCATAAGCAATATGTATGGGAGAATCTAGGGCATATAAGGTAATGAATATATATCTTATAGATATAAAGGGTGTCCTTAGATGTTGATCCTGTATGAGGGATTTCTAATATCACAAGCACCAAATCTTGAAGACGTTTTTGCCCATATGGTCACGAAAGACGCCAAGTATGAAACAGGAAAGAGTAACGGACGCATGATGGGAGGCCCATCAAGTGCGAGTGGGAGATGTTAGACTTTGGGTCCAAGTCTGCCCTTGATGGGCTGGACTATTTGATTAGGATATAAGTAGCCTAATCAAATAAGAATAAAATAAGCATTAATTGCAGATTGGGGAATAATTCAGCAATAATTATGGATTTGTTAATTGAGGAACAAATCACCATAATTAGGAAATTAATTGAGAATCAATTAATTTAATTATTGTCTTGGAGGGTAAGAAGGAGTACACACGTTTCCTAATTAGTGGCCTCCATAAACTACTATAAATAGGGTGTGCCTCCTCAATTGCAAGTCACCCCGCCATTGAGCTTTCTGGCAATCTCTTCTCTCCTACCATCTTTCTGGTTCTGGTGATCTGCTGTGCAAATCACAATTAGGCTCTAGTAGTCTAATAATTGTGTGGGCACAATTATGGAGCATTGGAGCTTTGACCCGAATCCGAACCTGGATTCGTCACGGTACGCTAGTTCTCTCCCTCCCTTTATATTTTTTCCTTCATAGCCAAATCTGAATTTTGTTAGCAATTTAATTATGTCAATAGGATTTTTTTCCAACTTTCCCATATTATTTCTGAGACAAATAGCCAAATTTGAAAAAAAAAATTTCTCCAAATTAATATATAATAAAGTTCCTTTCCCTTACGCAGAGATGAGAAAGTACTGTTCATAAGCCAAACCCTTTTCAACTTCTCAGTGTAAGACGACTACCTCAGGCTTTATGCAGTCCCGATCTTTGGCTTAGTTTGTTAAAAATAAAAGCTGAGTCATCCAACACGCGAAAAACACAAATATTTGTTGGCGCGATTTTTAAATTTGAATTCAAAACATCATTGGGTCTCTTGTATATAATATATGTCCTAGTTATCGAAACAGAACTTCATTTATTGAAATATGCTCTACACAATCAAGTAAAGCAATCACATACATCACTACACAAGCAAAGATATCGAATACATGCAAGTAAGGTAAGTCCCCCACCTCCAGTCTTTTCTCCTCGATTTATGTGCCAGCAACTCGAGGCTTCACATTCGATCCTCAAGCTCCCACTAGCTTTTTCTTGTCTTGGCTGAAACCCTAGCTGTTTTAACACCAAAGGAAGAGTTTCCAAACTTTGCGAGTTCTCTTCTCCTTTCTCTCTCTAGAAATCTCAAACATTTTTCCTCTCGTTCAGCTGAATAAACTGACGGTTTTGAAGCTTGGAGGAAGAAGATGATATGTTATATTATGCTTATGTCATTATTCCCTTATGATGATGTCATAATTCCAAAATTGACATTTTCCGATTTTCTGCCCAAACTTTGAAAAATCATAACTAATTCTAGAAAAATCGAAATGAGGTGATTCCAAAGCCAAATGAAAGGTATTTAAGTCCTCTGTATTGGAAAAAATATGATCCATTACCATAAATCACCACAAGATTCCAGAATTACACAAATTTCATGACTGCCCCAAAACAGAGTCCATTTTCGACCTCAAACTTTGGACAGTCATATCTCCTAGTTCCCAAAACAAAATGGCACAAATTATATGTCCATTTTGAAGCTTGGGATGTGAAATTTAAGACTAGAAAGTTTCATAATTTTCTGACATCATTTTCCTAGTCAAAACATCCACACGAGAAGACTGCCCAGAATAGAGTTTTACTGGACAAAATTTCAGATTTTGCATCTTTGCTTCCAATGGTTCCATTTTCATACCAAACACCATTCCCACATAAATTTTCACAAGGAATCCATTAAAAACACCAAATCAATCAAATTCACATCTCATTGACATGTTTTCACAACAATCTCAACATGTCAACACAATTCACATTTCAAAACCTAACATTGCAACATTTCCATTCCAAAGTTCCAAACCAATTTCAATGACATCAAAACACACAATGACACCATTTCCAACACAATACCCCATTCAATTCTTCCCTCTATTCTAAGTCAATTTGGATGTTGATCCATAATTGAACTCAAATACAGGGTTTCGGCGTTGCTCACTACACACACGAATCATATTCGAGTGCCAAATCACATCATATTCTCCAAAAGGGTTATTTATCACTAACCACATCCACTTTTGGACTCATTAACCCTTAATCACAATTTGGGATCTTGCTAAACCAGGGCTTAGCAATCCACTAATCTCAGGCTTATTCTCTAGCCTCGAGTCTCGAAATTCGGGGTATTACAATATGCAAAGCAGTTGGTTATCCAGACGTTTTCATTATGTTCACATGCAATCCAGCTTGGCCTGAAGTAACTAGATATTATGATGACTTAGGACTTTATCCTTCAGATTGCCCACATCAACTATCTAGAATTTTCGAGCTTAAGTTGAAGGCATTGATGCATACTATAAAAGGGAAACAGATATTTGGAAGAATTCGTGCAAGTATTTTGTGTCATATTAAATTAGCATGTACTTTTATTCATTTACCATATTCACTTTCTTTCACTAATCCTTACATTGTATTATATAAGTCACAGAGATTTACACAATTAAGTTCCAAAAAAGAGGTTTGCCCATGCATATATCCTCCTCTTCCTTGATTCAACAAACAAGATCTCAGATCCAGAGTCAATTGACAAGATGATTTTGACTGAAATCCCATATCAGGATTCTTCACCAATACTTCATGAATTAGTTAAAAAATTCATGATCCATGGACCTTGTGAAGCAAGCAAGCCTAATGCTCCATGCATGAAAGACAACAACTGCAGTAAGTATTTTCCATAGAAGTTCAATCAACATATAGCAATCGATGAAGAAGGTTTTCCAACCTATCGTTGAAGGAATGATGGCATCAAAATTTATTTAAAGGGCATCCCTTTAGACAACCGGTACGTTGTGCCATATAATGTCATTCTACTCAAAATGTTTCAAGCACACATAAATATTGAAAAGTGCAACCACTCCACTACTATTAACTACTTATTCAAGTATATAAGCAAAGGTAACGATAGGGTTGTGTTGGGATTATTTGATAACAGCAATGACAAAAACAATCGGCAAGTACTAGATGAGATACAACAATATTATAATTGCCTATATATTTCAGCGTGTGAAGCATCTTGGCAAATTTTTGGGTTTACTATCCATCATAGGTACCCTTCTATTGAAAGGCTAAGCTTCCATCTTCCAAATCAGCAATTTTTTATTTACACGAGTTCAGATGATGTCTTAGAATTGTTAGACAAACCAAGAGTTTGTGAATCACAATTCCTATTATGGATGATGATTAATGTTGATGACACTTTTGCAACAACATTGATGTACGCAGAATTCCCAAACCATTACGTATACAATAGAGCTAAATGACAATAAAAGAGATGAGAAAGAGGTTTTGCTGTAGGCAAAATGGCTCATGTATCACCATCAGCTAGAGAATTATCCTACTTGTAAATCCTACTAACACAAGTCCATAGACCATCTTCATTTGATCAAATTAAATTAGTTGCTGGTGTTACATATAAAACCTTTAAGGAGGCATGTTTTGCACGTAGGTTACTAGATGATGATAGAGAATATATTGTTGCAATTAAAGAAGCCTCTTTTTGGGCATCAGGCCATTTGTTAAGGAAATTTTTTGTCACAATATTGCTTTGTGGTTCTGTCCAAAGGCATGATTATGTATAGAAAGAAACATCAAATTTGCTTTCTGAAGATATGCTCTACATTCCACAATGAGAACAAATTAATTTAGGTAATTATCATAAACTAACATTTCACTTCAATGTTCCTTATGTATTGCATGCATTATTCATTATGAAATCATGTAGGTATAAGTTCAATGTTTTTCATTTCATAGGTGAGTACATCTCTTTATTTGAGAAGGAACATGCTACCCTTCAAGAGATCGATGCCGTACTTTGTTGTAATGGAAAGAGTTTACATGACTTCAATACACTTCCACTTCCAACTGAACTACCCCCATTGATGTTAGCAACCACTTGATCTTACAAGAGTTAGTGTATGACAGAGCAGTACTAAGGTCACAAGTTGAGTCATTATTGATGGCCTTGAATTCATATAAAAAAGAGGCTTATGATAAAGTCATGTCTGTATTGGACTTGCCGAACGAAGGATTCTTCTTCGTTTATGGTTATGGTGGCACTGGCAAAACCTTCTTATGGAATGCATTAGCCTCTACTCTTCGATATAAGGGATAGATTGTGCTCATAGTTGCATCTAGTGGTATAACAGCAACTTTACTACCCTTAGGACGCACAACACATTCATGGTTTGCAATACTGATACAAATAACAGAATTTTAGTCTGTTCAATTTGGCAGAATTCACCATTAGCTAACCTCATCAAGTGCACAAAATTAATTATATGGGATAAGGCACCTATGATCCAACAGTACTGTATAGAAGCTTTTGATATGACACTAAAGGACATAATGCACTACAATCTACCTTTTGGGGGTAAATGCCTTCTTATAGGTAGTGATTTCAAGAAAATACTACCAGTGATTCTTGAAGGAACTAGGGCAACTATTGTCAATACTTGCATTAGTTCTTCTCACCTTTGGTAACATTGCACGATATTGACAAAAGACATGTGGTTGACTCAATCTAATGATACCAATGAGAACAAAATGATTCAATGGTTCTCCAGATGGTTACTAGATGTTGGGGATGGAATGTTAGGAGATTCTGTAGACAATGTTGCAAATATTGAAATACCAACTGAAGTGATAATTGAAAATTGCAATAATCCAATCAATGCAATTGTTAATGTAACATATAAAGATCTTCTTGACAATCTCCCTTCCAATGAGTACTTCAATGATAGAGCAATTCTAGCACCAACCATTGAAATGGTTGCAAAGATCAATGATCACAAGTTTTTATTACTCCCAGGTGCACAACATGAATTCTTAAATTATGACACAGTGTGCAAGTCAACTGATGATTCTAACTCATTTGACAACTTATACACAACTGAATTCCTCAACACCATCACATCTTTTGATTTGCCACCACATAAACTTATATTAAAAGTTGGAGCACCTATTATGCTTTTCAGAAATATTGATCAAGCATCAAGACTGTGCAATGGAACCCGTCTTTGTGTGACAATGTTAGGCCAGAAGGTTATTGAGGCAGTAACACTTAATGGTTCCAGTCCAAATGAGAAGGTCCTTATACATAGAATGGATCTCAATCCTTTTGAGTCTCGATGGCCATTCCATATGCAACGGAGGTAATTCCCAATTACAGTTTCATTTGCCATGACTATCAATAAATTCAAGGCCAATCCTTGTGTCATATTGGTTTGTATTTGTCCAAACCAGTTTTCACCCATGGACAATTATAGGTTGCACTATCTAGAGTGAAATGAGTGGATGGTTTGAAGATTGTTGTAGAAGTAGATGATTCTGGGACAACTAATACTATGAAAAATGTTGTGTTCAAGGAAGTATTTCTAAATGTTGATTCTTATCTATCAATTTGTGAGGTGACAAATGAAAACAATGTAGTTGTACTTTATATATGAAGAACAAACAAATATTACAAGTTGTTTGTCACAAACACTTATAAGTGCAATTAACTTATTTAATAATACTTGCACGTGTATTGCAATATGTTGACAATCAATTTCACATGTTCAATAATATATTCATTGTCTGATAAAACAAGCAACAATAATAACATATAATGTGTATGGCATCATAGGAATGATTTGGTGTAGTTCAATCTTCCCATGCAATGCACGATTACCACATGATGTACTGATATAACCATTGTCATATTATGCGTAGTTTAATGGTTTAAATGCACTGTTGTAATAAGCAATATTAATCAATACGATGTAATTGTACTTATTTATACATAAAATAAAATAGCATAACTGATTAAGTATGAAATAAAGAGAAAATGTATCAGTATGTAAAAGCTCCCAATGCAACGCACAGGTAGCACATGCTCATTAACAAAGAGCTATTAAGATGTTGGTCCAATTCATAAGTCTTTTTTGCCATAAGTCTAAATTAACTAACTATCGCATATCAAGGAAAGTTAGTTAACTTATTAATTATGGGCCAAATTTGCAATTTTACCCTTACCTATGATTGATTCCAAAAGTCAACATAAATAAATTTTTTTTATTTATTGCAATCAATAGGGTCAAAAACAAAGTAAAAATATTCTAAAATTAGACTTATAATAAGGACCAAAATTTTTTGTCAAAATAGACTTATAAATATAACAAGAGTGATACCATATATCAAGAACACTCCTACTTACCAAAGAGCCTTTTTTTTACCATAATAACTGCTTTCTCTCTCCACGATGTCACCATAAAAGCACCAAATTTCAACTTATAAGGTATCGTGGCTTTAACAATAAAAGCCCATCAGTGCCATCATGAACCCAAACACCCAAATAGCCTTGTTGTGCCTTTTTTCCACTCTAATAATATGTTTGGGGGCTCTCCACCACTTTTCCAAACATGCTCTTAGTAACTGGTTGGATGAACGGAGTCCTTGGAGGATTTCTTTTGTCAATGCAATATATTGTATATAGACCATACATTTTATAGTATATTGTTTAGTTATTATTTTTCGTTAATTTTGTTGTTTAGTTATTATCAAGGCTAAGCATAAAACGATTTTTCTAATAAGAAGTCGTCTTTTTGTCTAAATAAATGTCTTAGATGATGACGGGGTTTTGCCTCTCCCAACAAATGCACTTCTGGGAATTTAACATGTGTTCTCCTCCTTACATGGTGAGATCCACATCAACCAATAGCTTGCTAGTAGGAGTGGAAATATGTCTAAGCCATCTCTGGCGATGAATCAACAATTCAAAATGCTTTTCTTGCGTATTCTTGATAAACCAGGGTTTAGACATAGATGTAGAAGGATCTGTTTGGGAAGTAAAAAGCCCCCTTGACATCTCTTCATCTACAAAGAATTCTCGATGGGAAAACACAGAGACAAAAGAATCTCCGTTCCAGTAGCCTATCAAGTGCTTGTGCTCTGACTTGTTTAAAACTAGGCATAGACCCAGGTCTTTTAGAAGGCATGTCTGGCTTATCAAGCCAGGCCTAGGCGCATTTAGAAACCTGTTAGGCTTGTCAAGCTGGCTTGGGCCTGTTATGTTTTATTTCAAAAACAAATATTTATATAATAATATATTATGCATTTATACTAAGAGAAAAGGACAGAAAAAAAATTTTAAAATTGTAAAATCCAAAATCAAATTTATTATTAAGAATTGATAAGGTAATGACGAAGCTTGATAAGCAACTCACAACTTTTTTTATGGAATTAAATTTGGAATTAGTTATGGAAGATTTCGTTGCCAGCAATTTATCCATAGAATTTCTGACAGATTAGTGAAGGAAAAGAAATATGTTACTAATAAGTTGTTGTTTTGTAATATTGATCATGTATGATCTAACCATAAACTAGTACTTAAGCCTGTTCTTATTATAAGTTACTTTCAAGTCTTAACTAATTTATACAAATTAAGAAATGACAGTTAACTTCAAGTAATTTTCAATATTATCCTTATTAATTACAAAAACTCTAACACTATATTAATTTTTACTTTCTCACTACTTTTATTAAACATGGGCATATGTAAAAAAAAATATTTGTTACATCTTGAAACCATCATATGCCTTATAAAAAGAACCAGATATACCTTATAGACAGTGCATATAATAAGAACTTGAGAAAGTATCTCGATCAACTATCCTAAACTCTATATCCTAGACTAGCCCAGTTTTTAATACATTCATGAAAACTACATTTTTTCCCCAAAGAACGTGTGATGCGAGTATATTTCACGCGTGTCAGACTGGGCAATGGAATTTGTCGTATGTGTTGCATGTTATGTACAAATTTCTTTGAAACATCGCAAACTTCTTTTTCCTAGAACTTATAAAATTTGAAAAGTATTATTATGCATACTGAAATCTGACGTACGGAAGGGGGGAAGTGGAAATTTTGAATTAAAAAACACGTTGAGCTGACTCCATATAAGTGTTGACTTGTTGACTTTGAATAAGCTCTCTTGAGATAAAAGGACATAAAACATATGGCCGGCCCCTTAATTATTGAGTCCCTATAAATTTATTTTTATAAAATTTTCTGCCATAAATCTACTCGATCGGATCAATTTCACAAAGTAGACATGGAAAAATATGCAAATCCAAGTATATACACAACTAACATGAACTCTCAAATAAACCTTATATCCGGATATGATCACAATATAAAATATGAATACTGGTAATGAAGTTGTTCAAAGCAACAGATAAGCTTGGAATTATGCTGGAAAGAAAATAACATCAAATTATTATTTTCTTCAATTTCCACTATGAAAGAAGTAATTAAATAAGCATGTGTATGGAAAGTAAATAAACATGATCGTCGAATCCATAATCATCCTTTTTTTTTCTGCCAAACAAATCCATAATCATACCAGTATATATGTGTGCTCCAAAAGCACACGATATTGACCTCTAATAAAAATTAATCAATAACAACCACCCTCAAGAGCATTATCAACATTAATCTTCTTTCTTTGAAACCGTGCTTCTATCAAATGTTAAACTTAGTACTCTTGCGAATCTCTACTTTCAATTTCATATCTTTTGTGGTTCTCTTCTGTTCTTGCCTCTTTTCCATTGTTATTGCGACTGGTCATTCATCTTATTCCTTGAATAAAAAGGTGCTTGTACTGGCCACTATTTCCTTCATTGGTGGCTTCGTAAATATGAAAACTGTCTTATATTTAATATAAATATCAGCTCCCCAAATATATCTTATATAAAGAACTAGAAGAGTATTTAAATTTATTTATTATCTTTTCAAATTATATGCGTCGTATAAATTTTTACTCACCTCAATTATTAATTACTTTTATTATTCTTTTTATTTGAAATTGTCAATCATTTTTTGTATTGTTTTATTTAAAATGTTTAGTATGTATAACGTAACTAATAATTATATTAGTAACCGCATTTGGTTGCATGATTTAACTATAATCTAATCATGGACTAGTATCTAGATCAATGATCCTAAACATTTATAGAAAAACTAAATGTGGGTTAAAAGGGTAAGAGGCCTCACTCCCATAAAAAATAGAATATAAGTTGGAATCCCAAGAAAGGTGCTTATTTCAAGAAATAAAAACATATTACATTTAGCCTTTAAAGGGATTATACTCATTATTAAATAAAAAAAAAATTCCACTCAAAAGGGATATATACTATTTAGGCGTGAGTGGAACTTTGAAAGGTATTATGCAAACTAAAATGTGACATTTTTCTTTTCTTTTTTTTTTGTTTTGATTGGCAACTAAAATGTGACATTTGGAAAGTGTATCGGAAATTTTGCAGGAAAAACGCGTTAACTTTGAAAATAATCATGAGACAAATTAAAAAGAGATAACTCCAATTGAGTTGAATCTAACTCAGTGGGATATAGTCATATAAAAAATTGTATATAAGTGGCCCAACACTTAATTATTGACTAGCTTTTAATTTATTTTACCTAAAATTGTCTGCCTTAAATCAACCCGGATCAATTTCACAAAATAGAGATGGAAAAATATGCAAATCAAGTATAGAAACGATTAACATGAACTCTTATATAAATGCATAAAAGTTAAAGAAATGAAATAGTAAAACAATAATTTTCTTTATATATATATATATATAATAAAAATTTTAAATCACGCCAAACAATTCAATAGGAAAAGAATGTCTCCACTTACTTTTTCTCCATTCCCACTTCTTTTACTATCTCTATCATTAAATCAATTTCCAATGGTTAAGATTTAATACATTATGACAATATTATCATAATCTCCCTCTTATCCTTTTTATCATATCATAATGACTGAATTATGTTATTTAAGAAAATAATTAAAATTGGTAAAAAGCAATAAATATGTGGGAAATAAACTATTATTTTTTCAAGCATGTCCTTATTTATAAAAGGACAATTAAGAGAGAGAAATAAAATAATAATGAGAGAAAGTATAAAAAAAGTGTAGTATATGAGAAAGATTAGGAGAGAGAATATTTAGAATAAATTAGGGATAAAATGGTAAAATATATTAAATGTTTAGACAAATAGACTTTATAAAAAGAACTAAGGTAATTGAAATTTCAAAGTCTTATAAAAATGATAGGAGAGAGTATCAAATAAAAAATAAATATAGATAAATTTAACCTACACAAACACAATCTAGAAATGCAGACGATAGATGATAAAAATTTTAAAAGAAATTATAAAATATTTTAATAAAATTATATAATGTTGATATATTCATATTAAATTTTAACAATTTAAATTTATATATGTATGTATGCATTCTTGTTATTTAATATTATAATAATATTATTATAATATATTACATCTCAATATTCAAAATTAATCAAACTATAGATATAATAAATTAAATGGAGGGGAAATGCACGGAGAAAAAGTACACGGAAACGTTCCTTTTGTAACCCCAAGAAAAAGTCAGTCAACTCCGCACATTAATGGTCGTCAATTCCATTTAGTAATCAGTCCATTTACCAACTTCCCAATGTTGACTTCCAAATGCGAATTAAATAATGAGCAACCACACGCAAGAGCAAGAGCATTATCAATACTCATATTTGTTCTTTGAACCCAAGCTATCAAATGTTAAACTTAGTACTCTTGCCAATAATCTCTTCTTTCAATTTCAAATTTTTTGTGGTTCTGTTCTGTGCTTGCCTCTTTCCCGTTGTTATTGCAGCTGATCATTCATCTTCCTTAGATAAAAAGGTGCCTGTACTGGCCCTTTTTTCCTTCGTAGGTGGATTCGTAATTACAAGCGTGCTTATTATATTTGCAGCTATTATTCGATATAGCAATATATTGAGGCAAGTTTTGATTAGGAAAATCAAACGAAGAAAAACGCAGGGGAAAATAAAGCATGGAGATTTCTCTTCAACAATATGGAATTTTGATGGTCATATTGCATTTGAAGATATCATTAAAGCAACTAACGATTTTGATATCAAATACTACATAGGAGGAGGTGCTTGTGGTGAGGTTTACAAGGCAAAACTTCCTGGTGGCAAAATTGTTGCAGTGAAAAAACTTCGCCACATGCTGTCTGAAAATCCGTCGTCGACACTTCATAAAAGTTTCTATAATGAGATCGAGATTTTGACGGAGATTCGTCATCGAAACATCGTTAAGCTCCATGGATATTGCTTAAATATACAGTACATGTTTCTGGTTTATGCATTTATGGAAAGTGGTAGCCTCTTACACGTATTAAGAAATGATGAGAAGGCTCAAGAGTTAACATGGAGTAAGAGATTCAATATTATTAATGGGATAGCTCATGCTGTGAAATATATGCATCATGATTGTGTCCCACCAATTGTTCATAGAGACATCACAAGTAGTAATATCTTGTTGAACTCAGATATGGAACCATTTGTCTCAGACTTTGGCACAGCTAGGCTCCTCGATCCATATTCATCAAATCAAAGTCTTTTGGTAGGCACTTATGGCTACGTTGCTCCAGGTAGATAATTTCTCCATCATTTCCTCCATTACTTTTTCTTTCGGTAAACTAAAAGTTTAGGTGAGTTATGTTGGGTTCCGGTAGCTCATCACGCCTAGAGCATCAAGCTCAAAGAGCACTTATAGAAGTATTTATAAATCACCCACCAACAAGATCTTCATATCAATTGACTGTGGGATTTGAATTCACAGCCTTATGAATTATGAGCAAACTCCTTATCTAGACTAACCTTTTATTGGCTCCATATCATCGCCTTGTTTATTTATAAGAAAGTCATATATAAACTACTTGCTTCTTTCTCTGTTTTCCACTGAACTCTTTTGGGTATATACTTGCAGAATTAGCATATACATTAGCAGTGACAGAAAAGTGCGATGTGTATAGCTTTGGAGTAGTTGCATTAGAAACTATGATGGGAAGGCACTCGGGAGAGTTAATTTCATGCTTAACGAAGGATTATTCTGGAGACCAAAGGATAAAGCTAAGAGATATCTTAGACGCAAGACTCCCTCAGCCTCAAACTCGGAAGGATATTTGGGATGTAATTCTTGTGATGACCATTGCATTAGCATGCGTTTGTTCTGAACCAGATTGCAGGCCATCAATGAAGCAAGTGACTCAGAAACTTTCACTTTCTAGGCCACTTTTTACACTCCCACTGTTCAATGATATTTCAATTGACCAGTTGACGAGTCAAGACATGTATAATTTCATGCAAGCAAGATCTAGCTAGGAGAAGTTCTCCTTCAAGTAATAGCTCAGGCTTCAAACTATTGTTACGTTTAGGGGGAAAATCTTTCTCCTTATATATGTGTGTGTGCAATTCCTTTTCCACTACAAATATATTACTTTCTTTTCAATTTAATTATTTCCGCTATATATATGATTTTGGTCATGTTTAATTTTTCTCCAAAGTAAATAAAAATATTTTTTAAAAAAATCAGTTATTGGGAAATCAGCTGACTATTTAAGTGCGTAGAGGTTTATAAGCATTTAATAATCTAGCACATGCATGTTAAAGATATACTATACCTCATGTTGGATTGGATGTGTGTGTGTGTGTGTGGATTGGGTCTGCTGAAAGGCTAGGAAGTGGAATTTGTAATCCGTTCATATTCATTTCCATTTTCCTACAAGATCATGTATTCTCATTTTCTTCAAAAGCTTTGGGTGCGAAGTTGGGATCCCAATTTGAAGTGTTATTGTCCAAACTATAAGTGACGTGTAGAAAATGGAGTGGTCCTTTAAGTCAGTCAAGGCTATTTTCATAGAACAAGAAAACTTAACTTTTTTTGAAGGGAAAGAGTACATGCATTGACCATTTGACATATCACTACAAAATTATTGAATATTATTTAAAATGATCGTTGCCCTTTAATCAACTGTGAATATCACTTCCTTAAAATAAAGGAAAATATATACAAATCCAAGGATAATATATTCAAAATGAAAGTAAAGTCATTCACACAGTTAAAGACATTCAACTTGTCAGAACAAAGTAACTTTGAGCAAAGTAGCACTCCACATAGTTGATTGAGTCAATGTACATTGGCCTTTTTCAAAAGTTATTTGTGGCTAGGTCCAAGCACTTTCATTAACGCGAATGCACTCCCTAACAACTGTATAAATAATTATAATTAGAGTCCCTAGTGACATGCAAAAGGGACTTTATTTCAAGAAAATTCCTAAAATAAGAATATTTTTACTTATATAAAAGCCATTTTCTTGGTTTTTTAATAAAAATCCTCTTCTGGCATGGTTGTCAATGTTGAACCCGTAAACAATGTTGGATTCACTACTATTGGTTGACTAAGATACATCCCATTAATTATTCTCAAATATTTTCATAATATGTAAATTGGATGGTAATAGTTTCTTGTTGAATATGGATTGGTTTCCAATTTGTTTGATTATAATCTGCTGTAATTTAAAATATTTTGCTTGAGTTGGGTTCGTTTTCTTGAGGTTACGTTGGTCTAGTGCGCTCTTATTTATCACCCGATAATACAGAAAAGTAGCCCCCCCTCATCGGCTGACCTTTGTTCTTCTCTTAACAATTGTTATTGTTTCTTTTCTGTTTTGTAACTAATGTATGACTCGGTTATTTTGCTAATATGATTTTGATTATTCATAAAAAATTAGGTTACATTGCCACTTACGGCTTTGATCAAGTAGCAAGGGTATGGGATGGGTGGAAGAGAAGTGAGAGAATATTTTCTCAGGGAGGATAGGAGTTTACAAATTGACTCCCTCAATGCATCATATATACCCTATATCAGATTTGGCGTTTACTTGAATTTAGTTATTAAATAATTAAGAGCAAAGCACCTCGGTTTTAAAAATCCCACTCATATTAATATACTGAGAGGATTGAAGATCATCAGCTTGTTCTATATTGCCTTATTTCAGTATCTCAAAGAGATACAATGCCATCAATTTTTTTGTCTTGCTTGGAAAGCCATTCTTAACAAATGTGGTACCTCTTAGTTCTTTTTTAATCACATTTCTGTTGTAATTATATGCATGTATATGGGTGTGTTAAAGAAACTAGTCTCACATTACTTGAGAATAAAAGAGTATAAGCCTATATATATTATCACATTATCTTGGGCTTGTAAAGAGGCCTAAAAGAGAGGTGTGCTCGTGCGCATTACGACTAGCCAACGTAGTAGAAATCTAGAGTAAATACGTGATACTAACACTTTTTGTGAACATATTTTCCTCCCTGGAAATATTATTTTTTGTTTTCTAGAACAATGATTTGTTTGGGCTTACTGAAAAGTGCCGAAAGTTGTCAACGGGTACTTCCCTGAATGTTCTTCCAAATTGCTCGTGATCAACTACAATTTCTGTCTTCATTTTCACTTATGAAAACATGGCCTAAGAATGTTCGAATGACCCATATGGTTTACGAAAACTCAAATTCCGCAACGGGGTTGGCTACGCATTCTTAACCTTTACTAGCAAATTTAACCATGTGACCTTTAAATTTTATATAGTTTCTTTTGAATCAATTTATTAGCGGCTGCTGTAATTGAGCCCTATAAATCATAATAAAATTTTCTGAAAAAGTACAAAAATATATGGTAGATTAAGAACTTATCAAATTTTTTCACGCTTGAACATTTGCAGTACTCCTAGGCAAAGTAGAAAACAATCCTAAAAGTATTATTAACAACTAAAGGAATCAATCACGCTTCTTTCATTCATCATCACTTTAAGGCTCAAAATAGACTGCCACTGCCCATAAAACTGTCATCCTTTAATCAACTGAGAATAACACTTCCATAAGGATAAGGTATTCAACAATGAAAGTAATGTCATTCGTAAATGACATTCAATTATTGTTTAGAACAGAGCAACTTTGAGCAAAGAAGCACTCCACATGGTTGTGTGGGTCAATATATATTAGCCTTTTTGAAAAGTTATTTGGTGGTTAGGTCCAAGCACTCTCGTTAATGCGAAAACATTCCGTAACAACCGTATAAAAAATTAGAGAATCTTGATTTTTTTTTTAACGACAGTGAATCTTGGAATTTGAAGTGTTACCGCTCATTAGACAAATGGGTCATTAATCAACTGCGAAATCTCAGGGATTAAAGCCAATCAAGTTATTAAAAAGATTGGCTATCCCAACTCTCATCGAGTAGAACACTACTAGAAAAAAGGTTTTTTAAATCGATTGAAATTGACATTTTAGACTGATTTTAGGTCCAGTCTTGTATCGACCGATTTAGAATGTATGTCCTTAGTAAGACTAGACATACAACCGGTCTTCAAAGTTACTTTTTCATACCGGTATTTAAATGACCACAAGATTCGATTTATAATATAAAAAATGGCCACTCTTTATGCCAAGTAATTTCATACCTGGATTAAAAAGTGGCTAATTTTGTTTTTAAAAAATGTACTTTTTATTTTGTTTCAGAGAAACCTTGTTGGCCTGTTGGATGTTATTATATCTAAAAGTTATATTATGCAATATAAATTCTACAGACAGCCCTGAAAATAAAAATGCAATCGATATAAAAAAGAATTATAACTAATAACCATGAATCTAAGCCCTATATTATTAGATAATTATCGAATCTTAGATCTGGCATTTGTTTTTTCAAGGTTTACATTTTTTTGCTTCCGTTTTCCCCACCTCCAAAGGAGTTAGATGATTTTTGAGTGTTGGATTTAGTGAATGCCATTTTAGGCCTGACATCTGCATGCTGTTGACGCATGATTCATATCATTAGCTTCCCTACAGTTGAATGCAACTGCCCATGGATTGGGTGCTAGGTTATCATCCTTGTGCATTTTGATTCTTCTGGACCTCAAACATGAAAGATAGCTCTGCCCAACCACAATCTCACGTGATGATAAAGAAAAAGATTCTTATTTAATGAACCTAAGTATAATAGAGTTAATATACAAATATGACAATTGGATTTTATATGAGTGAATTTCATACCGTAATCAGGTTTTGGATGAGATAGAAAACAAACTGAAGGCCAATAATAATGAAGTAACTAGCTAGGTGGAAATACTAATGACAAAGTAAGGATTAATAACTCTAAATTGAAGAATGAAAAACATCATCTAATTAGACGTCTTAACCATTAACCCATCACTAGTAACTCTACCAAGTCAAGTAGCTTGTTATTATTGGCCTTCACTTTGATTTTCCTCTCAACTAAGACCTCATTACATGACCATATTCAACCATACAAAATAAAATTCTCAAGTTTGTATATCAATCATATTAAACTCAGCTTCATTAAATAAGATACTTCATCTTTGTCTAAAACTGAGATAGGACAGAGCCATATTCTACTTAAAGTCTCAAAAGAGCTAAAATGCCCAAGCGTAGTAAACTTAGTGTAACACCCCAAATTTCAATTAAGGGCTAATGACTTCAAAAGTGATTGTAATTATTGTAATTAAGCACTTCTGAAGAATACAATGTGAATTTTGATTTAAACGTGTTCTGATCGTGCCTAAACTCTATATTTAAGTTCAATGGTGGATTAACATCTAAATTGGGTTAAATATAGGGAAAGGGCGCATGATTAGATAATTAGAGTGATAGGGATTAGTTGGAAGTGATTTGAGTATAATTGCCATAATCAGGGGTAAAATGGTAAAATTGGAAAGTTACCGACCGATTGGTCAGTTACCGAAGAGGAAACTCATAGGTAACTTGAGATCAATTGTTAGGATTCATAAGTATGAGAGGAGTTGTGTGTGTGCATGTGTTATGTGAGGTTAGAAAAGAAGGGCCAAGATGTTGCCAAGTGTCCAAGTGTGAGACCATTGGATTAGGGTCAACATTTCAAACTATTTTCCTCTCCCTCTCTCTTTCTTAGGTCGGCCAAGACCTCATGCCTAAGGGAAAAATCTGATCCATCTTTATTCTCTCATCTCTCTCCTCTCCACTCCATTTTCACCCAAGCTTGGTAGGAAAGAGAAAGGAAGAGCTTGAGGTGAGTATTTGTCTCTAAATGCTCAAGTGTTCTTCATTAATGTTGATCATAGTGTCAAGAACATTATTCCTATGGTTTCAGATTTTTGATTAGTGGTGATTGGAAGCTTGAGAAAATTCGAAAGTGGTGGAAATTAAGAATTAGTCTTGGGAAGAAGTTAAGGTAAGCCTTTGGAACCTTTTGACATATTTATTGTGGTCATTGGTTTAGCTTTGAAGATTTTGGATTTTTGCCCTGATTTTGGCTAAATTTTGAAATGTGTGAATTAGTTAGTGTTTAGTGTGAAATTGGTGTCATAGTATGTGTAATATCCTGATTTGTGATTTAGGGCTAATTACGAACTTAATAATGTAATTATTGTTAATCTTGTTGTAAACATGTAAGCAAAGTTTAAGCTTATATTGGAGTATAGTGATGATTTGGCAAAGGTTATGATAATCAGGGGTGAAATTGGAAATTCACCGATCGATTGGTTAGTTACCGAAGAGGAAACTCATTGGTAATTAAGATCAATGGTTGGGATTGAATGTTGAGAGGTTAAATGGGTGGAATCATGTGTAATGAGTTTCCATGAGTCCAAGAATAGAAAGAACTAGATCATGACAAGTGGCAAACTATGGACCATAGGATTGAAATTAAAGATTCAACTCATTTCTCTTCCCTCCCACTCTCAAAGTCGGCTGTGTGTGTGTATGGGACAAAGAAAAACTGTTTCATCATCATCCCTCATCTCTCTCTTCATTCTTCCTCCATTTCCGGTGAGCTAGGCAAGAAAGAGAAAGAAAGGGTTTGAAATTTATGTAGGTAAATGATTTTATATGCCTAAACACTCTTCATTGATATTGTTCAAGAAGGTAAGAGCTTGACTTCTATGGTTTCAGAATTTCCATTGGTGGTATTTGAGAGATTGTGAAGTTGAGAAGTTGAGGAATCAAGGAAATCACATTTGGGAAAGGAAGAGGTAAACAATTAATGCATTTTGATAAAATTGTTTTGACCACTGGTTTGGTTTTGGTAAATTCTAGATTTTGCCCTGATTTCTTGTGGTTTTAGAAGATATGAATTAAGTAATGTAATGCGGTGAAATAGATGTCAAATGGTGTATAGAAGTCAATGGTTTTGGTTTGGATTTGAAAAGAGGAAGTTTGATAAATTGTGGTTTGGGAGATCTTGTAACCTAGAGATAAGAATGTGTTGCTTGAGTAGGGATTTGGTTGTTTTGGGTTTACCAATGGGTTCTTTGTGTTAAAATAAGTAAGAATGAGTTTTAAAGCAAGTCTTAGGACCATTGGTAGCCAATTGGTCAATTCTGGAAAACCATATCAGTTACTGCGATTTGGCATCTGATAGGCATCACTCAAGTGAGGGAAGATCTTACTCGAGCACGACATGAAATTCTAGGAACTTTGGTTAAGTCTTTAGGCAGAAACCTCAAGCACACTTCCTGACTTGCGAGTGAGATATGATCCTGCTCGAGTGCGCATGGGCATGCTCGAGTGAGGTCTTGCCTAGAAGTAGTCTGTGCTCTCAGGCAAACACTCTTGGTGTTACACTTCTTCGTGCTCGAGTGCACTTAAGGTCATTGCTCGAGTGCAGCTTCCTGTGATCGAGTGAGTGTGGGAGATATTTTGAGGATTTGCTATCGGGCAAACACTTTCTGTGTTTCACTCGCTGGGACTCGAGCACAATTAGGGCATCACTTGAGTGAGGTAGTTGTCACTCGAGTGAGGCAGCCCAAAATTGGTGTTTTGCATCCGAAAAAGGTATCTTCTGGGTAGTTTCTTCCAACCCTTTAGGGATATGTTTAGGCCTATTATAATCGCCTAAAGAGTCTAAATGATAACCAACATAAAGTATTACGAGATTTGGAAACTTGGAAAAGAGATTGACCTATCGTCCCTATTTTGGTTTATAGGGTTCGACATCTGCCGTCCTCGTGAGCCCACTGTGCCATTAAACGTCAGGAAGGAACGAGGTAGTAACTTTTCTTTCGTACCATATGTGATGTATTGTATGTGTGTATTATCATTGATTTGTGATAAATTCGTAAGTTGCGACATTGTGAATATGTGTAAGCACCATCATTCCGATAGTCCCTGAGTAGCTAACAACAGATTGGGTAAGGGTTGTGTGCCTTCCCGGTGGAGAAAGGGGATGAGGATGAGGTGTGACTTTGTGATTATGCGAAAAGCCGAAAGGCTATTTGTGAAGGCCGACGGGCCATTTATGGAAGCCAGATAGCTAAATGAGCTACACGGCTATGTGTATGCATTGCCAGGCCAACAGTCCCTGAGTAGCTAACAACTGTTCGGGTTAGAATGGTGTGCCTTCCCAGCGGAGAAAGGGGATAAGGGTGGAGTGTGATTTGTGCTGCTGTTGTTGTATGATGATTTGCTTACATGATGTGTGCTTATATGTGGTATAAATGTTTTGTTACTACTGGGATTCTCTTGAATCTCATTCTTTTCTTTAACTAACCTTTCAGACAAGGCGAGTGGCTCCAAGGAGAAGAGCACGACCCGGAGTGGTTAGAACCCTGTAGGGACATTTTCTTTTGGATATGTTGGTTAATCATGTTGAACAGAGATCTTGTAAATTATTTTTGGGTTGTAATTAGTAGTTGAATATAGTTGTGTAATCCCCAATATGGGAATTGTAACCTTAGAGGGAATGAAAGGAACTCGGGGGATTGCCGGGATTTCTATTAGATACTCTGATATGAATGAATGTAAATTAACTGCACAGGTGATTATATTCAATAATTGAACTTGAGACCGGCATAGGAAAGAAGTTTTGAAAATTTTATAAAGTCCCTACTACTTAGTAGGTGTGTTAATGAGTTTTGAACTATCGACGGTCTCTAACCCCTTTTTACTATGCGTTATCGAATCTTAATTACGCTAATTAAGGCAGGGGGTTACAGTGTGCCTTTGAGCATTTGAAATTGATTTGGAATGTTAGTTTGGATTGGTTTGCAATATGGTGGTTTGATTGAGTTCTTGGTAAGACATGTGGTGGTCATTGTGTAACATGTCAATGGAGGTTGAATTGGGTTGTTTTGATGATTTCAATAGATTCCTTGTGTAAATTTATATGGGAATGGTATTTGATATGAATTTGGGAACCATTGAAAGCATTGGTGCAAAATTGAAATGTTGTCCATTGAAAGTATATTCTGGGCAGTCGGGTTAGGTGAACGTTTTAACTGGGCAAATGATGTCATAAAATTATGAAACTTTCCACTTTTAAAGTTCACATCCCAAGCTTCAAAATGGATATATAATTTGTATCATTTCGTTTTGTACACTGAGTTATGGTTGTCCAAAGTTTGGGATGGAAACTGAACTCTATTGTGGGGGCAGTGGTGAGTTTTGTGCAATTCTGTACTTTTATGGTGATTTCTAGTAATGTCCAATATTTTTACTAGGAATAGGACTTAAATATCTTTCATTTGGCTTTGGAATCACTTCATTTCGATTTTTTTTGAATTAGTTATGCTTTTTGGAAGTTCAGCAAAGAAACAGAATTTTCTTGACCGCGGCCAAAAGATGGTGGGCCGAGGCCCAAATGTTTCTGACCACTTTTTGGCTGCGGCCAACCCCCAAAAATTAGTATTTTGCACTTTTGAAAGGTGGTTTTTGGTATAGTCTTTCCCAATCCTGTGGATATATGTCTAGGCCTCTGATAGCCACCTAAAGAGTCTAAATGATAACCAACTTAAAGTACTATGGAATTAAGAACTTGGAAAAGAGATTGACAAGTTGTCCCTGATTTAGTTATAAGATTTGATATTTTCTGCCCTCGTGAGCCCACTGTGCCGAAGAACGTCAAGAAGGAACAAGGTAGTGACTCTTTCTCTTATACTGTGTATGAAGCATTGTATGTATGTTTGTCATACATTGAGATACTTTGTGATACTTTGTGAATACATAGAGATTGCATCGAAAGCTGACGCATAGAGTTTACAACTATGAGTGCTGTCGTTTGTGGCGTAAGCCATGATACATTGTAATACTGCTTAACATAATCATATATGCTATGTGTTTGTGCACTGTATGAGTGACTTATTACTACTGGGATTCTCTTGAATCTCATTCTTTTTAATGACTAACATTTCAGATAGGGCTAGTGGCGTTAAAGAAAAGCAGGCAACCCGAAGCAATTAGAACCCCTTTGGGGTATATTTGATTATGGGATGTTGGTTATCTACTTTTGAACTTGGGATTACTGTATATTTTGATATGTAAATATTACATCTGATTTTGGTCATGTGATCTCCTAGTTGAGACCTATAAACCCTTAGTTTATATATGTACAAACCCGGGAGTTGCCGGGGATTTGGTTATACACTCTGATATGTATGAATGTAAATTAACTGTATAGGTAATTATATTCGAAATTCGAAATTGAGACCAGGATGGGGAAAAGTTTTTGAAAGATTTTGTGAAAACCCTACGGTAAAGTAGGAAGTTGAAATGAGTTTAAATTATCCGACGGTCTCTAATCCAATTTAATTATACGATATCGATTCATAATTACACTAATCAAGACAGGGGGTCACACTTAGCACCCAATCCAAGGGCTACTGCATTCGACCAAAACGATGGCTCACAATACGAACCAAGCGTCAATAACTCCCACACGCCAGGGTTAAAATTACAATCGACACTTGAACCCAACACTCAATAATGAATATACGTGTATGCAAACTTTTGTCCATGGAATTTACGATGATTGGATTTGTAAAAATTGATGTTATGAGAATGATACAATGAAACTGCATCATTTTCATAATCACAAGTTTCACAATCCAAACCATGATGAATTCCATGGGAAAAAATTGCATACAATAACTACAATAACCAGAGAGATTATTGAATAAGCAGAAAAAATCTAAACTTTCATGTGTCATAAACTTTCAAACTCAAGTGAACTTACAAGAAGCCAACAAGCACAAAACGAATATCATATTTATACCTATGGGAAGAAGGCTTTTTTTCATTTTCCAAGTCCTCTAGAAATGGCTTGCGTGTATCTGCAACATCCAATTCTGTATTCATCCCCTATTTTGAATTACATGGAGTTACATATTAGATAAGATTGTTTAATGCTCTTCACATATATACAAAAACATATGTGATAGCTACAAAAAACCATTCAAGCTCTTCACATGTCTTTTTGGCACTCTTCATACTTCTTTTTGTAATGAAAAAGAATAAATTTGTAATAAGAAAATTAAATACAAATCCATTGTAATGGAAATAAAGTTTTTTACTTACTCATGAATATATGGTATGTTTGGAACCCATCTAGCCTTTATGATTTGTATGCATGTCTTGTGTTCATTCTATTGACGGTTGAACCTTGTGATATATGTGAAGGTGTTGGTTGGCCTGAATTAGCATTACTTGCTTCAAAATCAATGTATTACATATTCATGAGGTGCATTGAATTTTAAATAAGTAGCAAATTAAATAATCCTGGCCTACCAATACCACCACATATAACACATATTGAACACTCTCAATGCATGAATATATGGTCTGTTTGGTGCTCATCCAACCTCTATGCTATGTATGCATGTCTTGTGTAGATTTCCATTGCAAATAAACCTTCTGATCTATATGGTGGTGTTGGCAGGCCAAAATTAATCACAACAAAGTTATTAGGGCATATGCCCCAATCAACCCCGCTACATATATCATAAGGTTCGATCTGCATTGCAAAATTGCAAATATTTTTCACAACCGCCAAAGGACACTAAAGAAGAACACTAACATGTCCATACAAGCAAAGACAATGAAAGAGAACACTAACAGAAGAGGATAATGATTTTTACCGAACACAATAGCAAAATAGAGACAATAGAGAGGGAAAGCCTAATGGAAAGACAAAATTGCAAATATTTTTTACAACCACCAGAGACAATATCGATCAAGTAGAAAACTTTCATTTATGTGGATGCAAGAAAAAAAACTAAAGTTTCAATAAGGATATCAACAAAGAACGAAAAAGAGTAAGCATCAGTGTTTCAACAAATAAATAAAAAGAGTGAGCATCAGGATGGCAAAGATAACGGAAAAAACACTAACAAAAGAGGGCAACAATTTTTACCAAACACGAGAGCAACAAGCAATGACAGAGAAGGAAAGTAATATGGACTTAATAGGAACCTATCCTAGAAAATCCAGAAATTACATATAGGTAAGAAAACGCAAAAGTGGACAAGTAACTGATAAATGAAAAATAGTGATTTTAAAACAAGGAACCATATGAACACCAATTCCAGAAAACAATGAGTATACGAAACTCAGCACCCAAAGGAAACACGGGCCAAGAACTCCAAGTATAATGCACAAGAGTCAATCAAGCTTTTGCAACATTCAGTATTTTGTCAAGAATACATACAAGTATGAATACTTGTTAAAAGAAATTATTGTTCATAACTCCAAAACTGAACTTCTTAAAAATAGCATACATAGAAGGGATATTTATAACCCAATAAACTGACTCAAACTAGAACTCTTAACTCACTATGACTCTTCTAAAAATAATAATTTAATCCGAAAGGATAATGAAAGATAATGATGGATATGATTAAGGATAACTAAAACTATAGGGATATTTCAATTAGATTATTTGAATAATCTAATTGGGTGAATGGGTTTAACAAATAATGGATTATTTAATGAAGGAATTGGGAATATTATATATTTAAGGATATAAATGGATATTAGATTATGAATACAAATCTAATTTATGGATAAGGCTTAATAGATAAAAAAAGATATTTTAAAAAGGGGTAAATCAGATCATGGATGACAATATGATTCTAGGAATCTAGAATCAGATCATGGAAGACAATATGATTTATAGGGATAATATTATGGGCTATTAAATTAAATTAATAATAACCCAATAATAGTAAATAAATCCTAATATGTCATTAATAATTAAATGGCACATAAAACACTAATTACTGACTCTTGGCTCATGGCCTTATTAAAAAATGACAATTATAAAATAAATAGAAAATAGGATGACTTAAACAAACTCAAGTTGGATTTATCTTCAAGTAATAGCTTCTTGAGAAATATATCTCTTGCAAATTGACAGAATTGCCCTCCAGGTTTACATCAGAGAGCAAAATAGAAAGGAATATCAAGCCATCTTAGCAGCTGAAAGAGAGATATAATGATTGCCATAAGAGAGGGAGAGAGGAAGAGCACGCGCTTGATTAAGAGAGGCTAGAGATGAAAACTGAGCACGGAAGTGAGTATATGTTATGGGGCAAATTTTTCTAGATCATTAAAAATGGTCTAAATATTCATAACGAGACTAACTTTAAGGACAACCATTCTCAATATGTAAAAAAACATTTTTAATTCATAACCAGACCGTCTTTTAAATCAACCAGTAAGATATGTAATTTTTAGAAACAATTAAATAAAATTTTAGAAACAAAATTCATAAACAAGAACTTAAACGATCTGAATCCTCATATAACATGAGAAGATGAAGATCATCAATGAACAGTAAATAATGGTAATGTAACAAATCAAAAGATATAAATATATTAAAAATTTTTAATTAATAATATTCGCCTAAAGGCGGCAGTACATGTATGCAACTAAAATTACAGCAAAATATTATATATGATGATGATCGGGACACAAAATCAAATTACATACCACAATATGTATAAAATAGGGGGTTCTTGGTACCCAGGCCTTCATATAATCATCATCATTCCATCCTCCAATCATTTGGAGAAGCGGTCTTTCTTCGCCATGACTTCCAGAATAATCCCCTGGAGGCAAAATATGGCCTCAGTGATTTCCTCCAAGGTCAGAGGAGGAGGGGGCTACAAATAGGAATTACCGATGGTTGACGCCGAAGGAGGATAGGGGGAATGCCACCTCTTTGTTCTTGCTATTGGAAGTGTTGTTGCTCAAAGAAGAAAGAGAGAATTAAAAAAGGACTTTTGAATTTGAACTTCAGAACTAAAGGCACCTTGGTATTTATAATCAGGACTGATAGCCCGAAACTTTAAATGATAATAACGAGAGATGATGATATGCGTTGGAAGTTGAAATGTTACGTATTTAGATCAATCAAGCACTAAGTAGACAAAAAAGAACACAATTAAGTCAACAAATATAACATTAAGCACAATTAAATTGTTTATGCATGCTCAAAACCTCAAATTAGTTCATAGGTACTGTAAGTTCAAGAACAATTAGCCACACATGACTTTAACCAGGGTCATCTCAGCAAAATCAATGAAATCTAAGCTCAAAATCATATTGAAAATCAAGAGCAAGAGAATAACACAGAGCAGTGAAATTAAACATACTAAGAGCTTCCCCTGCTACAGATCAAAGGAATTGATGATCCAAGTCACACGGCATTCAATCACTCATTGGAAAAGAAGTCATGCCGGTGTCTTTTTACTCTTCAGGCTTTCACTCACTCTAGTTCAGACTGAATCAATGGCGCCACCACCATCGTCGCACTCTCTCTCTCTCTTGCTCTCTGATCACTTGAGCGATGATGGCAGCTTCCTACCAAAGCTTGGCTCCCTCTTGTTCTGTTTCTCTCCCTCTCATTCTGCGCTGAAGACCCTATCTGACTCTTTCTCACCATCCGAAGAAAGAGCTCCCACCATGAGTGATTGTGGCTACCGAAGATAAGCTTTCACAGCAGTCGCCCCAGCTGCCTCCCCCCCCCCCTCGGTTCCCTCTAGCAATGGTGAAGCCAAAGTCACCCTCCGAGCTTTCCCACTCTCTGATCACCAGTTTTCTCCAGAGAAGACCGATAAAGATTCTAAAGAAAACCACAGTGAAGCTCCTTCTCCGGTTCAACTAATCCTCTCCTAAAGCTTCGTCGCCTCCTTCTCACTTTGGCTAGGGTCTTCAATTCCAAATCAATTCCTCTTCAAAATGGTAGCGTCCTCTTTAGCTTGTTGCTTTCAATTTTTTAGTCAAATGATTCTAATTCCCAACCAAAAACGGTGGCGTCTCCTCTACTTCTTCAATTTAAAAATCTGACTTTTTTTCTCTAAATGGTATTACCTAATATATAGGAAAGAGAAACGGGTAAAAGTAAAAAAAACTAACATTAAAGAACTAAACTAACAATAAAATGGAATAAGCTCATTCTCTTTTTTTCTGTTCCGTTTTATAAAACTTTTAACTACTATTTATTAAATCATAAACTAAGTTTTCTTTTTGGTTTTACTTTCAAAACTATATTATTTACAATAAAATCCCACAAATAATGCACCACTTTGATTTGATCTTATAATAAAATATCATATAAATCTTTCAAAATTGCATAGATAACTCTCCAATTATCTTTAAAATATCCTTTAAATGTACAAAATATGGAGAGTTATCAATAATTGAACTGGATGTCTAAGAGTCCGATTTAAAAAGAATTCAAATTTTTAAATTTTCATAATATTTAATACTTAATTATACCAGGTTAAATTAAAACCATTTAGAAAGTATTATTTAAACCGGGAGGAAGTGTGACTGGTCTGAAGTTGTATCAATATTTACAAAAATGCCAATGATCATATGTTTTAAACCATCTCCGCCTAGAGAGGTATAGATATGGTGGCCTTATAGGCCTTTTTTCTAGTAGTGGAAGCGCAAGGGTTTTCATGTGGGATTTGGTTCTTATGGTCTGAACAAGTGCAATTGAATGTTCTTGTTAACTATACAAAACAAAGAGAGGGAGAAAGTATAGTATGAATTTCTTAATTCTTCATGTACAAAAAGGGTCTATATATACATAAAGGAGGAGCCATAGCATTTATGGCTCTTAATGATAATTTCTAAATCTAATCCCTGATTTCTAGCGATCCTAATTGATTACATAATAATTACATATATATTTCCTAACACTCCCCTTCAAATTGAAGCATAGATGTTAATCAAGCCCAACTTCTTAGAAAGATAATCAACACGAGTCCCATTTAGGGTTTTAGTCAACAAATCACCCAATTGGTTACTAGACCTAACATGCCCTGTAGAAATGAAGTTCTCCTTAATATTTTCATGTATAAATTGACAATTAATGTCAATATGTTTTATATATTCATGAAATACAGAATTGGAGGCTAGATGTAAAGCAGATTTATTATCACACCATAGCTTCACAGGCAATGATGTTGCAAAATCAACCTCCTTCATTAACTGGTGAATCCACACAATTTCCTGCACTGACTAAGCCTTGGCTCTATACTCAACTTCCACTCTAGACTAAGATATTGCATTTTGCTTCTTGCTTTTCTAGGACACCAAATTTCCAACCATAAACACACAATATCCTATGGTGGATCTCCTTGTAGACTTTGAGCCCCCATGATCTGCATCACAAAAACATTCAATCTCGGTGTGGCCATGATACATATAAAGTATATCATGACTAAGTGAACCCTTAAAGTAAGGTAAGACATGATATAAGGCTTCTCACTGACCAACAGTCGGTGCTATCATGAATTGACTAAGGACATTAACTGAAACGGTTGCATCAAGGCCAGTCACTATGAGATAGTTTGAATTCCCAATTAGTCTACTGTATCTCTCAAGATACTCAAATGGTTTGATCTTCTTATGATCAGCCTTGTTCCTCACACCCTCAGGTAGCTCATCAATGATACTCTGTCATCAATATCCAAAAAAGGATTAGAAATTATGGGAAAGCTACTTGGTGCTGCTCCAAGTTTCACAGTTAACATATTTCCTCTGTGTCAAGAGGATACCTTTCTTGCTTCTCATAACCCTGATTCCAAGAAATTACTTAATGGATCCAAATCCTTCTTTTAGAATGTGAATTAAGAAAGACCTTGAATGATAAGATTTTTGATATATTGCTCCCTGTGATCACAATGTCATCTACATATACTACTAAGAGAATCATGCCTGCATCCATCCGCTAATAAAACAAAGAGTGATCAAACTTACTCTGATACATGCCAAATTTCTTAAACATAGAGCTAAACATATCAAACCATGTATGAGGACTCTGCTTTAAACATACAAAGACTTCTAAAGGTGGAATACCTTCTCATACTCCTCCTAAGCAAAGCAATAAAACCAAGTGGTTGCTCCATATAAACTTCCTCAAGAAGATCAACATTCAAGAAAGTATTTTTAACATCCAACCAATGGAGACCCCAACCGTAATTGGCCACCATAAAAATGAAAAGGAGAACAGAGGATAGTTTTATCACAGGGGAAAAGGTTTCAAAATCATCAATACCATAGGTCTGACCATAATATCCCTTGGCAATTAGTCGAGGTTTCAGATATTCTAGGGTGCCATCAGCTTTTGTTTTAACTGTGAATACCCAATTACACCCAATAGCCTTCTTTTCAGGAGGTAAATCAATGAGAGTCCAGGTACCTACCTTATCAAGAGCCATTATTTCTTCCTCCATCACAGTACGCTAACCGTGATGAGCCAAGGCTTGGTGGAGTATAATGGGATGGTGATAGATTCTAAAGATGCTAAGAAGGAACAAGAAGGAGAAAACAGGTGGATATAAGAAACAAAAGAAAAGATAGGATAGGTACAAGTACATTTACCTTTTTGAAGGGCAATGGGAAAGTCATAGAAAGGATCAGGCACAGGGATACTGTCAGAATCAAGGACAGGTGTAAGCAATCTTTCTGGCTCAAGGGCTTGTTCAATAACAGGAGCAGAGAGAACTTGTTTCGGATGAAGAGGGCACTAGTGGGCCATGAATATGATCGACTACATTACTTTCCTTGGGACATTTCTATAAACATTGTAGAGAGGTAGTTTAATAGTTGCCAAAATATAAGCTTGTACTGGGGGTAAGTGAACCTGATATACCAAGATATCATCAAGTTCATCTGTTTTGTCATAAGATTGAGGTAGGGAGGAGGAAGAAAAGAATGGAGTTGACTCATAGAAGGTGATGTCTGTAGACACAAGGTAACGATGAAGAGTGCGAGGGAAATGCTGGATAACCCTTCTGAACCCTAGAATACCTAAGAAAGTCATACTTGAGAGACTTAGGATCAAGTTTTATAATGGTGGGAAGAACATCTTGAAAGAAGCAAGCACACCCAAAAAATTTTTAATCAATAGGAAACAAGGGGTTGGAAGGAAATAAAGTCATGCATGAAGTGTCACCATTAAGAACAAGAGAAGGCATATGATTGATAAGAAAACACAGTCAACACAGCATCAGCTTAAAAGGTTTGGGAATATACATTTGAAACATTAAAGCCCTTGCTACTTCTAATAAGTGACAGTTGTTTCATTCTGTAACACTATTTGAGCTGGTATATCTGCACAAGAAGATAGATGAATCATACCATGTTGTAGCATATAGTTTTAAAATGGGGCAAAAAAATATTCTTTAGCATTGTCACTCCTTAAGGTTTTCACATATACATCAAACTAAGTTTTAATTTTAGCGTAAAAGTTACAAAAGTGAGAGAATAACTAAAAACAAACTTTCATTAATTAGAGCTAGATTGTACAAGAAAAATGATCAAAAAGTAACAAAATACTTAAAACCAGACTTTGACTCAACATGACATAGACCCCATATATCACAATGAACTAAATCAAAGGGGGATGCAACCCGTTTATTGACATAGGGTATCAGACGGATCTGGTGATGTTTATCAAGCTGACACGACTCACATTCTAAATATGACAAACAATGAAACTGAGGATACATCCTCTTCAAAGAAGACAAAGACACATGACCTAACCGACAATGAACTACAAAAGGAGACAAAGTACTAGAGCAAGCAACTAAACACAACACTAGATCGTCAAGAAAGTAGTGGCCCCCAGATTCATTTCCCCTACCAATAATTTGCTTCATTGTAAGATCCTGAATCAAACAATGATCAGGAAAGAGTGAGATAAAACAATTTAATTCTTGAGTAAGCTTGCTAGGAGATATAAGGTTAAATGCAAGATCAGGAACATTAAGGCGCATACTAGACATATTAGTATAAGGCGCATACAAGGAGAACAAATGATGATTACCTGTCATATGATCAGTAGCACCAGAATCGATGATCCACTTCGAGGACTTGATGTGGACAAAGTAAACCCTGAATTAGAAGTATCAAAGGACTAGGCCATATAAGCAAAACCAGTTCATTGCATCTTATTTTGCAATTTATGACAATAATGCTTCGTATGACCAAGTTCCTTGCACTAGAAGCATACAATCCTGCCAGGATTTTGATTAACATTTCCTTGTCTCGAGAAACCCTAGTTCATGTTATCAGTAAGACCATGGCTAGCTAAAGCACTAGCATTAGGGTTAGAAGCCGGTTGAGAAAACCTATCTGTAAGTAGCACACAAGAATCCACATCTTGAAGTAAAGGAAGCTCAGAACTGGAAAAAATATAAGAACAACTATCTCATAAGCTAGACTAAGAGTAGTAAGAAAGCTCATAATCACCTATTTTTCTATATTATCCACATATGCTTGAAGATCAGTTGTAGGTGGCATTAACATCTTGATTTCCTCATACATTCGCTTAAAATCCATGAATAAACTTTTTAGAGGGCGGTCCAACTGTTCAGCATGATAAAAACCTTTACAGACCTCATAAATACGAGTAATGTTCTCTTTCCCATAATACAAAAACTCTAGATAGTCCATAATCTCTTTAACAGTATTGCAATGACTAATTGAGGGACGGATGTTGCTCTCAATAGAATTCTGAAATTGTAAAAATTGCCGGGCATTTTCTCTAGCCCACGCTAACTGAGGATTATCCTTAGGAGGGGCCTCAATCAAATGGACCTCCTTTTCAATACTTAGCAAATACATATGAACTGTCCTGCTCCAATCCAAATAATTTGTCCAGTTCAACTTATGATAAATAATTTTATTAACCAAGTGAATAACTTCAGCAGTAACATTGGTCTTAGAATTTTCCATGAAGATGAACAACAAAACCCAACAAACAAAGCAAATAGAAACTAAAAACAGAAGCCACCAAGTGAATGTGCACACCATTTTGCACAAGAAAAACCAACAACATATCACAAATAGCACCAGAATGTCTCTCAAGAATAAACAACCATGTTCTGAGAAGTAAAGATGGCGATCAAAAACTAAAGAACATAGCATGTACCAGCAAATGCTCAAACAAAAAGCCAGAAAACTCACAAACCGACATAACTCGATCACCAAACATAAGTTTCAAGGCATAAAACCACCACAAACTAACTAAAAATGAAGAGACAAGATCAACCAACATGAGCACTACCAAAAATAGGCTGGGACACAACACTACGTGACAAAGACAAGTGACTGGAAATGGCGATGTGAGTACCCGATCACGCACCGTCAGAAAGAGCTCCGACCACTATGGTTCGGCCAATCAGTGGGTGGGGATTCTTACTGGACAGTGCGTGTCACTAAACAATGATGTCATAAGGCATTCAAAAAAGTCGTATCTCTCTCTCTGTGTAAAAGAAAATAGTGGCAGCAAAAAAAACACAAACAAAATCTCTAGGGTTCTAATACCATGTAAGAAATAAAGAGAAAGATAAAATATAATTTGAATTTCTTAATTCATCAAGTACAGAAAGGATCTATATATACATAAGAGAGGAGCCTTAGCATTTATATCTCTTAATAATAATTTCTAAATCTAATCCCTAATTTCTAGTGATCCTAATTGATTACATAATAATTACAAATATATTTCCTAACATTGACCATCACCAATACATACATACTATTATTAAAGACTTGAAAAGTTGTAGTTCGACTTTCTTCACTGCCATCTATAGGAGTCCCAACCCCTCTCTTATAGTAGTGCCTTGGGGTGAGCTCACTAGCCTTCTTGTTTTAGATGACGAATCATGGCTCCTCGCCAAAGATTTTATGCTATAGTTAAAGCCAATGATCGCAAAGGCGATGCAGGTGCATATCACCTCCACCCTAGGTTCAAGGCCTTTAAAAAATTCATTGATAAAAAAGGCTTGGTGGACTTGGGCTTTACCGAGCCCAAATATACATGGCAAAGACATAACTTCTTAATCTGATTGGATAGAGCGTTGGCTAATCTCAACCTAACACCTAAGTGATACATCTCCCTAAAGTTCAAAGTGATCATAGGCCCATCCTTATCCAATTGGGAGAGAATTGACCCACTTTTTGCCTTCCTTTTATGGTTTTTGGCATCTTGGACTTTGCATCCTAAGTTTAAGTCTCTTGGGAAAACAAATTAGGCCAATGACAAGAGCCTAATGGACAATGTTGAAAAATTTTCTCAAGTAGCATAAGTCTAGAACAAAGATGTTTTTCGGTAAGTAGGTAAATCAAAACCTATCCTCCAAGCCTGCCTCTTGGGAGTTCAACTCACCCTGGAACGCCATCCTTTCTCCTTCTACCTACAAGACCTTGAGCTTTCTCTTTGCACTAAATATGAGAATATTTTATTCCAAGAAGAACTCTTATGGCTGCAAAAATCATATAGTATTTGGATTAATGATGGCAACCGAAACACAAAATACTATCACACCAAAGCTTTGATCTGAAGAAGAAGAGGTAAAATTCAAATTCTTAAGGACGATGAAGTATTAGGAATTGGACTAAAAGACTCTCAACACTATTGTAGCAACCTATTTCCTTAACTTGTACACTAATGATCAAGCGACTATGACAAATTTCAGGTACAAAAGTTTGTTCCCTCCTATTATTGACTTCCTCTTACCACTTCTTAACAGTTCTATTACTAAAGTTGAAACTAAGCATGCTTTATTTGGTATGTCACCTCTGAAATCTCTTGGTGTGAAAGGTCTACATGCACTATTCTTCCAATTACAATGGGAGATCATGGGTGATACACTATTCCATGAAGTCAAATCAGTTTTTGATGGAGGGGAGATTGATACAAGGCTAAACCGTACTGTCATTGTCCTAATTCCTAAGGCTGACAATCTGTAAAACCTTAAAGAGTTCAGACCTATTAGTCTCTATTCCATAGTATATAAGCTTATCACCAAGATTATTATTAATCAACTCCAACATGTGATGATGTTGCTTACACAACCATACCAATCAAGCTTCATTAAAGGGAGGAACATCACTAACAATATCATCATAGCCTAGGAAGCGATACACTCAATGAAGAAGAAAAATAGGAAAAAAGGTTGGATGGCCATCAAAGTGGACCTAGAGAAGGCACTCGATGACATCCGATAGGATTTCATTGAAGACACACTACGTGAAGCATGCTTGCCTGAAAACTTGGCTAGGATAATTATGAAGTGCATCATGACCGCTTCTATGCAAGTATTATGGAACGGTAAACCTTCTGAGTCCTTCTGTCCTTAAATAGGAATTCGCTAAGGTGATTGATTGTCACCATATATATTTGTTTTATGCATGGAGCATTTATATCAAGCAATTAGCATGGAGGTTCACAATAAAGCTTGGAAGACTATTTAAATAGGGAAAGGAGGACCCTTGGGGTCCCATCTGTTTTTTTGCAAATTATTTGATTTTGTTCAGTTCCACCACGCCATTGCAAATTTCCCTTATCAAAGGAATTCTTGTTGAATTCTATGTTGTATCAAAGGCTAAGAGCAAGTATAAGCAAAATGAGAGTTTTCTTCTCCAAAAACATGCCTCCGCAAGAAGCAATCTCCATATGTAATATCCTGGGATTCAGTAAGATGGATAACCTTGGTCGCTATCTATGAATACCTTTGCTTCATTCAAGAGTCACCAAGGATAGTTACAGTTATGTGCACTACAAAAAAATGACTTTTAGTGGCGACACTAAAGGTTTTCAACAGCGACAAAAAAAGTCATTGTTGTTAAGACTGTCACTAAAATTTGTAGCGGCGAATTTTGTCACCACTAAAGGTGAATTTCAGCGGTGACTTTTGTGTTGCTACTGAAACTATACTTTCAGCAGCGACTAAGTGTCAATTTGTTTTTTTGAAAAAAAAATTATGTCGGCGGTCAACAGCCACTCGTCGCTGGCCGTCAACATCATCATTAAGGCCCACATATCACCTTGTCCCACACCCCCGCACCACGTGTCGCCACCTCGTTGCACCACATTTGTGTGAAAATTAATAACTCATTTATGGTCCCTCTAAAGTTTGAACCTAAGACCACCTCTTTTTGTATCCATGTCTTCTACCACTAAACTAGAAAGAACATGTTGATTATTAATACAAAATAATATATATGTATTATATATATATATATATTAAACAACACAAACATAAATAAATATATATTATGAAATACTACTTATATTGTTAAATATTTTTTTTTATTTTAAATAGTACATCTATATATTATTTATAATATATGAATATATGTAACAATTACATATATATATATATATATATATATTAACGTGTGTGTGTGTGTGTATACTGATATAATGCTTTAAAATTATTTTTGAATAAATCAAAATAAAAATTTAATTAATATCCTATTATTAATTAAAATTTATTATTTTTTTTATATTTATTTAACTTATGAAGTGTGTTTATATATAAATGAAGTAATTAAAAAAGAAAACCAAGTATAGGTCATATGTATTAATTGATACATTTATGAAATAACTTATTTTAGATAAATGCGTCATTACATGTTATTTTTCTAAAAAAATATATTGATGGGAGTGTGGGGAATAATAAATCTTGAAGAACTTAACTGACAATAGGTTTGCTTTTGCGTTTAAAAGTTTAAACTTTACCTAACAATCTCTTGTTATCAAATATATTTACAATCTGAGTTAGCTATATGTTAGCTTTGTTCACTAATTTATATTCTTCTCCTTTGAATCTAATTGTTTTTCATCCATTCATCTTAGTATGTAAGTGTGCAAGGAGAAGGAAACTTGTGTAGAGAGATCCCACACACATGCAAATGTATAATTATCTTATTTTTCTTCATGATAAATAACATATTTAGTGTCTTCAAATGTTTAAATATCAAATTTAAACAAAAAATATAAAAAAAATAACATTTGTATATGATAAAAAAATTTATAAAAAAATAAGCTAAAATTGATTTTCTGCGGCCACAATTAAAGTTACCATTGAAAGTATGATTTTTGGCGGCGACATTTAGTGTCACCACTGAAAATTGCATTTTCAGCAGCAATTATTAGGTGACTTTTAGGGTTTGTTTGGTCTGAGGGGAGGGGAGGGAAAGTGGGGGGAGGGAAAATTTTTTTGAGTTGAATTTAAAAATATTAGAGAAGTGGGGTTAAAAATTTTTAATTAATTTTTCTTACTCTTTTATCTTATATATTTTCTTTATTAAAATTTTATTACCCCACTTCTTTAATCTTTTAAAATTTAACTCATAAAAATTTTCCCTCCCCTCCCCTCCCCTCCACTCCAAATCCCTCACACCAAACAAACCCTTAGAGTTGCCGTTGAAAATGGTTGCTAAAAGTCAGTATTTTTATAGTAATGAATGAGAAAGTTAGGAAAAACATCTCTGGATAAAAGGTTCATTTGCTCTCACTAGTGGGTGGAATCACCCTTACTCAGTCGATTCTATTAACCATACCTTTCTATGCCATGCAAACCACAAGACTTCCCACCCATACGATAGCCCGAATTGAAACTCTCATTAAAAATTAAAAATTTGCCAGTAAAAGTGTCCACCTACTGAAGTGGAACGAAATGTGCCAACCTAAATGTCATGGGGGTAGCAGTCTGAAGAACCTACAGGGACAAAACGCAGTTTTTTTAATGAAACTCGCTCACTCCATTGTCTTTAAGCCAGATCTTCTCTTGGTTCGTGTTATGCACTCTGAAAACAGCTGGACTAACAGAAGAATTCAAAGGATGTAAGAGCAACACCTCTCACTTGTGGAAGAGCCTCAACCGTATTTGGGATTATATGAAGTTGGGGTTATTTGGGAAAACTGGAGGTGGACACCGTGTTTGCCTCTGGTCAGACCATTGGGTTAGAGAGTTGGCACCTCTCAGGCACTTAGCATTCGCACCACTAACAGAGGAGGAGCTACAAAAAACTCTGAATCATTTTATAACTTTAAGGACCTCTTGCCACTACACATATTGGTTCAAATCATGTCACTTGATCCTTCCCAAAGCTTAACTCAAAGTTATACATGCCGTTGGAACCTTACAGGAAATAGTGAGCTCACCATTCAATCTGCTTATAATATGCTCATGGAAGATGACTAGAATTCTGAAAGCTCAAATTGGGATATTGCATGGAAATGGCCAGGGGCACAATGTAAAAGAACATTCCTTTGGCTAGCCTTGGCGAATAGACTTCTCACCAACAGTGGGAGAGTACGATGGCACATGTTCGATGACGATTGTTGTGAATGTTGTGAGAGAGTACGACGGCATATGTTGCGTTGCATCTGCTTATTGGAGACTTCTTCATCCTCATTTACATGGACAATTTTTTCAACATCCCTTTGTCAAATGGTTCAAGGAAAATTTAAAAAGACTGACTCGGGGAACCGTTATTGGAGCTTGGCGTTTGGTATCTTGTGTTGGAAGCTTTGGAGTGCCAGGAATCGTAAGCGCTTCAGTAATAAATTTACATCAGCCCACCAAGTGATTAATGAGGCCCTAGCCCGGGTTCACCGCACCATCCAAGCAAAGGATGCTCATGTTATTATTACACACTTCTTTTAGTTTCCTAGTCTATAATTTGTAGCTTTGCTCCGCATCTTTATCATTCTTGACTTTTGCCCCTAGCATGTACCTTCTGTAAATAGTTTGTTTAATAATACATGCTTGTTTCACTCAAAAAGAAATGGATCTTTAAAGTGAGTTACTCCCCCGAGTGGTTAATATATGTCATATTTACTTAATTTGATTAGATTAAAAAAGTTGATTAAGCTATTTATTAGTTAAGCTATTTAATATGACATATATTTTCTAAAATACCTTAGTCATCTTTCTTAATTCCCTCATTTCATCTCTTCCTTGATTATTATTAAGAGAGCATCAATATAGATAAATTAGGAAAATATTGATAAATATGAAAAATATTTCTTATATTTAAGATTAAGATCAACTCTCCAAATATATTTTTAATCTTAATAGCTTATTATTTTTTTTGGTAAAAAACTTATTATTTTTTAATGATGGGGATTAGGCGAAATTGAGAAGAGTCCATGACTCGATTGGATCAATGTGTGTCGGCCTTTTTAACATGTCTTTATTGGTAAGTAGGGCCATAGGGCTTTAAACTAAAGAGAGGAAGTCCTTTCATTGATGTCAATGCATTATGGTCCTTGAAGTTTCACAATGGCACCCCCTTATTAACACAATTAAAAGGGAATCTGTATATTTCATTGATAGAAAAATTCGTACAAGTGACACACATATATATAATACTGATTACAATGCCACGTCATCTAAATAAGAAGCAGTTTCCAGAACTTAAAGCTAATTCTGTTACAACAGAATTTTATAACAAATGTAACTAAAAATATTTTAAGTAGATGACTCTGTTACCCCCCCCCCCCCACAAGCTGGCATATAAATGTCGATCATGCCAAGACGAGTGAGAAGATCATGAAATGGCTGAGGATCAAGAGACTTGGTGAAGATGTCCGCAAGCTGATTGTTGCTACGAACAGGAATGAGTTTGAGAATGCCAGCTTGGACTTTCTCTCTTACAAAGTGACAATCCAACTCAAGGTGCTTTGTCCTCTCATGAAAGGTGGGATTGTTAGCAATGTGAATAGCAGATAAATTGTCACAATATAGAATTATTGGAAAAGCATGAGAAATGTGAAAATCTAAGAGTAAGTACAAAAGCCATTGAATTTCACATGCAACACAGCGCATGGCACGATATTCTGCTTCACTAAAGGAGAGGGAAACAGTAGTTTGTTTCTTGGTGCGCCAGGAAACCAGAGAGGTACCAAGAAAAATACAAAAACCAGAAAGAGATCTCCTGGAATCAGGGCAACCAGCCCAATCTGAATCACTGAATGCCTTGAGTGTCAAAGGAGAAGAGGCAGAGAAAAATAAACCTTTACCAGGATTAGACTTGAGGTAGCGAAGCACCCGAAGAGCTGCAGTATAATGAACAGTGGTGGGAGAGTGGATAAATTGACACAGCTGCTGAACCACATATGAAATATCGGGTCTGGTGGTAGTAAGATAAAGAAGTCGACCAACAAGGCGGCGATAGGGAGCAACATCCGGTAAAGGGGTGCCATGATCCTGAGAGAGATGTGTGTTGCGGGCCATAGGTGTAGAAAGGGGTTTACAACCCAAATAACCTGCATCAGCAAGAATTTTAAGAGCAAATTTCCTCTGATTTAAAGAAATGCCAGCACTGGAACGGGCAATTTCAAGCCCAAGAAAATATTTGAGACTGCCCAAATCCTTGATTTTAAAAGCATCATCCAGAAAACCCTTAATGCGAGTAATTTCAGAAGCATCATTACCAGCAAGGATGATGTCATCAACATAAACCAATAAGGCAGTAAAGGAGGTATCCACAGATCGAATAAAAAGAGAGTAATCAGACTTAGATTGCTGATAACCAAAAGAAAGAAGGGCAGTAGAGAGCTTGGAGAACCATTGACGAGAAGCCTGTTTAAGACCATATAAGGACTTTTGCAATTTACAAACAAGACTGGAATTAGATGAATCAAAGCCAGGAGGAAGACACATATAAACATCCTCATTTAAATCACCATGGAGGAAAGCATTATTTACATCTAATTGTTGTAAATGCCAATTAGAGGCAGCAGCTATAGTGAGTAATAAACGAACCGTTGTCATTTTTGCAACCGGAGAAAAAGTGTCAAAGTAGTCAACCCCTTCGGTTTGAGTGTAGCCCTTCGCCACTAACCGGGCTTTGTATCTTTCTATGCTACCATCAGCCTTAAAATTTGTCCGAAAAACCCATTTGCAACCAATTGGATTTGTACCAGGAGGTAACTCAGTCAAGACCCAAGTATGATTTTGTTCTAATGCTGAAATCTCATTCTGCATAGCTTGCCTCCATTCAGGGTATTTAATGGCAGTATGGTAAGATTTAGGATCATGAGGAATAGAGATAGACAAGGCAAAATTTTTGTAGGAAGGGGACAAAAGATTATAAGAAAGAGAAGAAGATAAAGGGTACTTACAAGTAGTAACAGAGGAAACCGATTGGTGAAGTAGATTGCAATGATAATCACTCAAATATGATGGTTGCTTGTGCATTCGCTGAGACCTATGAGCAGGAGCAGAAGGGAGAAGGGCATTTGATGGTGGGATGATAGGAGGAGAAGCTAGAGAAGCTGGAGCAGATGAAGAGCATGGGGAAGAAAGGTCAGATGTAAGAACAGAAGGAGGATCAGAATAGGAAGAAGGCTGAAATGGATCAGAAAAATCTAAAGATGGAAAAGACTGAGGAAAAGGTAGAGGAGGAGTGGGAGGAGGAGATGAATTGGTAATAAAGGGAAAGTGATGTTCATAAAATATAACATGGCGGGAAACAAAAATTTGATTGGTGTGAAGATCTAATAAAAGATATCCTTTAGTACCAGTTTTGAAACCTAAGAAAACACACTTCTTAGCTCGAGAGTCAAACTTGGTCCGGTGAGCAACATGTGTACAAGCAAAGCAAAGAGAACCAAAAACCTTGAGTTGAGAAAAATCTGGATTAGTATTATGCAATTTTTGAAATGGAGAAGAATTTTGCAAAACCGGTGTAGGCAGCCAATTAATAATATGAACAGCATGTAAAATGGCATAGGACCAGTAAGCAATAGGCAAGCCGGATTGAAATAAAAGAGCCCGAGCAACATTGAGAATGTGTTGGTGTTTTCTTTCAACACTGCTGTTTTGCTCAGGGGTTTCAACACAAGAAGTTTGATGCAAAATGCCTTTAGAAGAGTAAAAAGAACTCATGTGAAATTCTGGGCCATTATCAGATCGCACAGTTTTAACTGTAGTATGAAAATGATTTTCTACAAAAAGTATAAGATTTTGAAGAGCAGAACGTGCCTCAGATTTATTATGCAGAAGAGAAATCCAAGTATATTTAGTATAATCATCAACAACTGTTAGAAAATAACGATAACCATTGACAGAAGTAAGATGATATGGACCCCAAATATCGACATGTAAAAGATCAAGACAAGAAGTAGTTTTGGAAGTACTATTAAAAAAAGGAAGCTTTCTTTGCTTGGCAAAATAGCAAGTGTCACAACCAGAACCAGTGTGTTTACAAGTGATAAAAGGAAATTCTTGCTTCAAAACATCAAGAACATTATTGGATAAATGGCCAAGTCGAAAATGCCACAAATCAAAAAAAGGATAAGGGGTACATGAAATGGGAGCTTCGGCAGACACAGTATTAGCACAAGCAACCGCCCTTGAAGAAGTCTTCAGAGTATAGAGACCATGTGCAAAATCAGCTATACCAATCGTTTTCCTCGTCTGGGATTCCTGTATGAGACAATGAACAGAAGAAAATATGAGACAACAAGGAATTTGCTGTGTCAATAAAGAAACAGAGATAAGGTTGAACTTGAACTCAAGTATAAAAAGGACATTAGAAAGGGTAATATGATAATTAAGCTGAACAATACCTGAGATACTGGTAATAACAGAATCATTAGTTGGCAAAGTAACCTTAAGAGGAGGAATTTTAGAGTAAGAGGTAAAAGAATCTAAGGAATGACAGACATGAGCAGTAGCGCCACTGTCAATAATCCAACAATCAGATGTCCAAAAAGAAAGAATGGGAGAAATACCTGGTTTGTCAAGGTTGCATATTAAAGGTAGAGTTGAAACATGATTAACACGAGGAGCAGCAGGTTGAACAGAAGCAGAACTAATATCAGTAGATTTCAGCAAAGACAATAGTTTGTTGTATTGATCTTGAGTGAGGGAATGATGTAAATCAGTCACAGTAGGCTTATTAGACGCAGAATCAGGCACAGTGGTAACATTGGGGTCAGATATCAGGTTATTAACAGATGAACCAGAACCAGAAGTAGAATTCCGAAACTTAAAACCTGGTGGAAACCCATGTTTCTTGTAACATGTTTCAATTGTATGTCTAGGTTTTCCACAATATGTGCAAACCTTGTTATTAGTGTTTTGCGGAAGACGAGTACCACCACCACCAGCAGGTTTAGTAAAATTGGCATTACCATTTGTTTTAGTAAAACAAACAGTAGAATCTAAATGTCCAGCAAGTTCCCGTTCTTGTTGAATTACAAGAGAAAAAACTTTGTTAATTGGAGGTAAAGGCTCCATCAACATAACCTGAGAACGGACAGTTGCAAATCTATCGTTGAGCCCTTTTAAAAATCAATAACATAATCTTGAAATATGTAATCCTTGGCAGAGCAAGAACAATCAGGAATAGGGCGAAAATTGACCAATTCATCCCAAATGATTTTCATTTTTGTATAATAGTCAGAGACCGAGAGATCACCTTGGCGAAATGAGTAAAGTTCCTCTTGAAGGTCGGCAACTCGAAAAGCATCGCCGTGAGAAAATCGTTCGCGCAAGTCATTCCACACATCAATGGCGCGATTAAGCCAGATGACACTCTGAGAGATGGAAGATGAAAGAGAACGAATGAGCCAATTGAGGACCATGGTGTTGCACCTCTGCCAAAACGGGAAGAGCGGATCGAGTTTGTCAGGAACCGGAATCGATCCATCGACGAATCCAAATTTGTTCTTACTCATGAGAGCCATCGTCATTCCACGGGCCCAAGAATGGTAGTTAGATCCGGTTAAGACCGGAGAAACCAGGACGAGGGACGGATTTTCGTTAGGATGAAGGAAGAACGGGCTCGCCGGATCCTGTGCAGACATCGCCGGAGAAGACGATGAAGATAAGTCGGAAGTCATAATCGAAAAGCTGGTGAAGATTCTGGAATTTTCAGATCAGAAGAGGGAATGAGTTTCAGATCTGAATCGAGAGACCAGAGAAAAGGGGAAGACTCGAAAAGGAAAGTGAAAACGCGAAACAAGAAAGTGAAAAAGAAAATGAATTCTGATGGGAATATGACTAAGAAAATGAGAGCCTATTTTTTGAGTTCTCTGATACCATAACACAATTAAAAGGGAATCTGTATATTTCATTGATAGAAAAATTCGTACAAGTGACACACATATATAATACTGATTACAATGCCACGTCATCTAAATAAGAAGCAGTTTCCAGAACTTAAAGCTAATTCTGTTACAACAGAATTTTATAACAAATGTAACTAAAAATATTTTAAGTAGATGACTCTGTTACTTATCGCCATTCCATCCTCTGCCTCGCAACGGATCAACTGGCAGACTGCAAATGGCACTGTTGGTAGATGAAGGAGTCATGCTCAATTTGAAAGTGATGCTTCAGAGAATGGCGGGGTTTCCACTGAACTAACATTAGGGTCTAGAGAGCCACCCTCCTCCATGGCTCGCCTGAGACTCCATGATCATCCTCTCATGGTCAAGCTACAGTCCGAGCAGCCCTGTCTTGGCCACTGATGTTCCCATATTGCTCTTCTACTATATAATACTACTATATCTACTATATATAGCTTTTGTTTTTGTTAGTGCAGGTTCTTGGGCAACTACCTATCGAGCAAAGCTACGGGCTCTTCAGCCTACTCACCTTCCCCTGCATTTGGTCTTGCATGCAGTTTCAAACACTATGTATAGACGTCTCAAAGACAGGTCCACAGCGTCTTCTTCATTACGGCATGACTCTACAAGATCTGTTTGATCGATTACTGAACTAGATTCTTGGTCAAGGTGGGTTTGACCAAGAATACAAAAATACCGTTAATCTTGTCGGTTCATTTTGCTAATTGGTCAACAATCCATATATGCTAAAATCTAACTTCATGTTCATGCACAAATTTCACTGAAGGGGTGAAATATACATCACATACATATATTACTCACTCCAGTACTATTAACCATGTATTATTACCTGCTTTTTAATTATATTTTGCTAAAAAATTATTCACACACTATTTTGACTAAATCAATTTTCTCCTTACAAGAAACGATTGGTCTCTTAATTGATTTTAATCAAAATATGGGTGTGTTTGGTGAAGGATCTCATAATTCAATCAAAATACTGGTGTTTGGATAAAAATTACCAAAACCAAGGTTTAAATAGATAATTAACTTTTTAATTTGATCCCAAATAGGCACATAGTAGGTATTTGACGGGCGTATGGTCATATGCCTCCTGGCAAGTTCAAATACACATCTCACTCGTGACTTTTAAAACTCCGAAGTCCACAGTCAATAAAGGTACATAACAACTAACTACTTTAGCTGGTGGTGCATTAACTCGAGGTATTTCTTTTGATAGACTATGATAATACATTGGTCAATCTGTGCATTTAAATTGTGTCGATTATAATAAAAGGTGCAAGAACTAAAATAAAAAAATAATAATAATTGGGACAAGAGGTGCAAGGCCGGAACCAATCGCTAATTGTCAAAATTAACTGATAATGCGAAGCTCTTATCACAAATCTTAAGTTTCAAAATTTGAAGAGAAAACACAAGTCACGAGTAAATTTTGCAAATAAAAAAGTACAATTAAGGCAAAACCTGGCACTAGCACCAAGCATCTCACCACAAAACATGACATAATATAAGATCATATTGTCATCAAGAACCTGCCCCCTCTAAGCAACAAGAGTGCTAGCAGTTGTAGATTCACTGCCAAGAAAAAAGAACAGAGAACCAAGTAAGAACACCAACACAGGGTGCATAGGACATAAAGAGTGGTATATCAATTCAGAGAGGACAAAACAGAGGGAATAATTATTTAAACAAGTTACTCAGACTCTTGCCATAGCATACTTCAACAAAAATAAGAAATTATTGAGAATGAAACCAACAAACTAAGCTAGAAGAACAGGGAAATTCTCAAAGTACAGGAGTTACATTTTTTAATAAGCTAGTTCATGCTTCATAACAGAAAGATGATGATTATGCACCACCATTTTTAAATATTAAAAATAATTTAGAGTCAATTAAAACAAGCGTTCATTAAAAATAAATTGAAGTTGAAGAAGACACTCCAGCATCAATCACTCAATACTAGTTCACAGGTTTGGATCCTTAATTCGAAGCTTCATCACACAACAGTTAAACCAGTGTGAGCAATGTACATTGATGGGCCAATGTACCATATTATATTATTTGACAATAAGTATGACAGATCATTTGAGGTGCAGATGATAAGGATCAGTAAGAATACAGGGATCATCATGAAATGAGCCATGTCAAAAGTGCAAATTAAAAGACAAACTATCAAAGATCAAAAGCAAGCCCACCAATGATGAGAAATCATGAGATTTTGCTGAAATAAATGCACGTCCCTTGGTATCACTTTATTGGTCCAAACAGTTCAATAACCATTACAGAAAAAGAATATATTGATTTTATACATCAAATAAGCGCAATACTTACTATTTCCAAACAGGAGGAAGCTTCTTTGTCTTCTTGTAGTAACGGGCAAGGCGATGGATCCTGCTCTCAACCAAGATCAACCTAAATTTAGAATCTTTATCCTTTCTGTTCCTCTCTAAATGCTTTCTAATTGAAACAGCTTTCTTAATCAGGTGGTACAGGTCTTCTGGTATTTCAGGAGCAAGCCCTAACCACAGAGTGGGATAAAATACAGTTAAATTTTTGTCCTCAAACCAGATAAAAAAACGACTGACACAAATAAAAACATACCATGAGCCTTCAGTATCCTCAAAATCTTGTTCCCAGTTACACTTTTCACCTGAGCAATACCATGAGAATCCCTAAGAATAACACCAATTTGAGATGGTGTCAAACCCTTCTTGGCAAACTTGCAAATGTTCTCCTCAACCTGAAGCAAGATTAAAAGCATTAGATATAAACATTAACATCATTAATTTTTCCATCCATATCGACTTAGGCCAACAAGTCACTGAGATGAAATCAACCAAGTTACCAATGAGAATGCAGCACTAAAGACAAAGTTCAGGCTCCTATCTAAAGGCAGACCTTCTGGCCTTAATTTTCTCTTTTCTCTGCTTCTCTCAAATGTGAGGTAATAGAGAATCAAAACACCGAAACGATATGGGAATAAAATGGGAGACAAATAAAAACAATTCGAACACCTTTTAAAAATAAAGAGGAGGGGGGAAAGCTGACCAATAGTCTGAAAGTGTGAGCACAAGAAAAAGCTTTGAACCTAACATAAATGGTAAAAAGCTTTGGAATTAGAAAACTATCTGCAAGAAACACATCGAACTTTTACTTTGAAAACAATGAGAGAGACCCCAAAAACAAGTCAAAGAGACTTCTTTCCCAGATGAACGTCATGTTTACCAAACAAGTGAAAAAAAAAATACAATGCGCAACCTAAAACAATACTAAGAACTAAAAACTTGAAAACAGTGACTGGTTGCATAAACTATGATGCCAAACCAAATGCGAAGTCAAATACAATCATAAGACCACAACATCCCCAATATTTCATAATTCTAAAACAATAACAATAAGATTCAGATACTCACATCCTGAGCAGAGATCTTCAACCAGCTAGGTGGAGTTCTCTTGTAGGGAAGAGCCGAAGCTGAAATACCCTTACTGAAAACGCATTCAGCGAAACAAACAAAACAGAAGCAAGGTCAGAGCTTATTCACAACCAAAATTCAGTGCAAATGGAACGGTAGAGGAAGAAACAGACCCGCGGCTGTGCATACGCCCCATATTGACGGCTTGAGATGAAGAACGCTCCTCGAGGTCACCCTTTTAGCTTCTGCCTCTCCTCCTGAGCTTCACCTGCAAAAGACGAACCGGGTGATACGCTGCTAGGGTTTTGAATAACAAACCCGCGAGAGAGGAGTTCCGGCCCAATTTGATTTCATGTGTTGGGCCTCAGCCTAATCCGGTGTCATAAGTTTAGTTTTACATATTAATATTAAATTATTAATATTAATCGTTCTTGAACAAAAATTATTATTATTAATCGTTCTATCGAAAAATATATTAATAGCAATCGTCTCCAATCACATAAGTATGCTTTACCTATCGGCCTATAACACAACTATATTTAAAGATAAAAAAGGTCATAAAGAAATAGTTTTAAGAACATTGCTGAAAATGCCCGTTATAAAATTTATTATTCAAATATAGTTGTAACTTGTTTAAGGACTCAATTACAACATATTTTGAGCAGATGCAACTCTTTTTTAACAGTGGACAACATATCTTTGTGTTTTCATCATACAAAATAAAAAATGTTTACACATAACTAAAGATATATTATACACAACTTAAGAAGTATTGTACCCCACTTAAAAACACAAGTCATTTTTTTAACAAGTCCTTAAATATTTCTGGGCAATAAATTTCGGATCATAGATTTTTCAATGATTTCCTCAATGTTATTTCCTACAGAGGCCTAATTGGTCAGAATAGGACAAGAAAACCTTGTTGAACGACCAATGAAGGGAAAAATGGAATTGAAGACTACCAGTGTATTAAATAGCATACAAAGACTCATGTTTAAAATAAAGGAAAATTTCACTGCCCTCCAATTATAACAACTTAAAATACAATAGCTTTTAAAGAATTCTGAAACATTACTATACCTATAGATCAAAATGAAATTAAGGGTGTGTTTGACAAGACAGTTGAGAGGCTGAAACGCACAATACTGTGGAAAAAGCACAGTGAGGGTTATTAACCCTGTTTGGGTTCATGTTAGTGGCACTGGGCTTTTAGCCCAAAAGTTGGTTTGGAGTAAAAGCCAACAATTCCAGCTTTTTCACAACGACGGCACAGCAGGAATCCCCTACCTGTCCTTGCATAAAGTTTCATCTCTTCTCATTTCTCACAAACCTCTTCTGTCAAGCGTGCCTATTCTCTCTAAGTTTGGTGTCCTTCTTGCATGTGAGTAGTTCCGGGAGCAGAGTCAGAACAGTCTCCAGTGGGAAAATCCACCAACCACTGTTCCAAATCTGCTTTTTCAACCCTATCCCAAAATTCACCAGCATCCTCAATGCCCATTGCTTCCATTCCGCTGTTCGGATTCTCGGTATTCTCCTACTCAACCACCGACACCACTGCCGTAGTTGAAGGAGCTTTCGGCAGCTGAGTGGGCTGAAAATTCAGCAACAAGTCATCAGAGAAAGGAAAATTCAACTTAGCGCGGGGCCCACGAAACTCCATGGCCGTTTTATCGTTCGCGAAAGCTGCTTCCTCGGCTGTCTTGAAGGTTCCCACCAGACCTGGGTCGCCCGTCTCAGGTCTCGAATCTCGGTCGCCCATCCTCCCAGGGCCTCTACCTCATTCCCATGTACTTCTTCTTCACCCTCTTCTGTGATTGTCTGTTCCTGCCGCTTTTGCCATCTATTCAGGAGCAATAATAATTGAACTTTTTTGTTTTATCAAATTTTTTTTATAACTTTTCGTTTCAATTATCATAATATATACAACTAATTTATATATATATATAGATATAAATATTTTATGTGTATATAGTATTCAATAAGATTCATACCTTTTTCAATTATTTTTCATTTTTTTAAATAAAAATCTAAATGGACTTTTTAAATAATAATCGAAACATATTTAAAGTTAGAAAAAAAGTTATTTTTGTCACTGTCAATTCAAACACAAGTCACATTTACAGTCTGACTTTTATTCTATCTTACTTTTAAAAAAGTCAAATTGAAAAAAAAACCACTTCTATCACTGCTAATCCAAATGGGCACTAAAGCAATTGTGTCTTTTCTTTTATTGAAGCAAGTTGGGACCAATTTTAAAATATCTCTTCTCTTTCTTCCTCCTTAAGCATCATTTCCCCTTCCCTCCATAGCATCATTTTACTTTGTTTGGATTGGTTAAAAAGAAGAGAATGTAAGATATTTTAATGTTAACTTGTTTAATTCAAAAAGGGAGGGGAGGGAAATTATTTTCATATAGACAACTTTACCCTTATGTTATAATTAATTTTTTTCTAACTCGATTAAATGTATAATAAAGTTTAATTATAAATAACATTTTTATACCGTAGATTATAAATAACATTTAATACAATTATATATATATATATATATTAAATTATATTTTATAATTATAGTTTTTTTTTTTAAATCGATGCAAGACAATATATATCCACTGTGATGCGATCCAGAATCAACAAATTGTTCCTTCAAATTCTAGTGACATCACTTCTGTTTCAAATGATCATTATCAAATTCCAGCTGGACAAATCATGAGAGCACAAGCTAAAATATTCAAGGAAGCATTGATTGAGCTGATTGAAGAAGTTATTGTAAATCAAATGGCAAGTGGATCAATAAATCTGATTTACAAAAAAAATATGCTGAAAACGTCACTAAGTTCATTTGTGCTAAATATGGAGTTGTTAATCAAGTTTTGGGCTTGAAAACTTCAAAACAAAGAGTTTGGACCTAGTACTACACATAGGAGGCTCATTTGGGCCTAAATAAGCACATTTTGAGCCTTAATTTGCAGACTACATTTTCTTGAAGTTAGGTGTGCGAAAATCAACAAGGAGTTGGTGGCAGATTTGGCTTTTGTTTTCTTTTACATGTTGTATTTGATTTTTCAACTTTCTTCTAGATTGTATTAGAATTTTGTGTTCATGTATTAGACTTTTAGGTTTCCTAGCACATGGTATTAGACTTTGTATTTTCTATGTTCAGATTTGCATCTACTACAATTAGGTCATATTTCTCTATAAATACTTGGTGCTTCTTCATTTGTAAGACAGACAATTCAGATTTGAATCATAAATGAAAGTTGCACTTCTGCACTTTGTTTCTTGAGAGTGGATTCTCTCTAAGGGTTCTTTTTAGAACTAACAAACTTATCAAGGCTTGATCAACTTTGTGGCGTTTTTCCAACACTTCGGGTCCTTGTTCTTTCGTGTTCAAGGGTTCAAGTGGATCGTCGATCTGTGTTTAGCTTTCTTGGGGTGTGTGTATTTCAGAATTGGTTGTGGGTTCGTGGGATCTTCCCTTATGGGTTCGCAGCATCTTGGTATCAGAGCTTCGGATCTAAACTCAGGTCATATCTATCAGTTCTTCGTTTCCATTTCCATTTTAAGTTTTGTGCTTTGTTCTTGTGTCTGTCCGTGTCCAGATTTATTACTTCTGTTCGTCAAGTTTTCCTTTGTGTTTTCCAATATTTAGTATATCAAATTCATAGTTCAGAATATCTTCTTTCATCTCGGTTTGGAATCGTTTCAATCTGATTTGTCATTTGTGAATTCTATCTATTTTAATCTAGTTGTGTTTTCTGGAAATTCTGGGCTTGTTCATCTTCGTTTTTCCAGAACGTCCTAAAATATTCTGTCCTTGTTTGACCACTTTTCCTTTGTGTTTACATCGTTCAATAGGTCATTTTTATAGTTTAGAATCTCATCTTTCTGTTCGTTTTGGTTTCATCTCAATCCAAAATTTCCACTATGAGTTATAGTCTTTCCAAAATTGACACTTTTCTGGAATTTCTAGGTTCATATTTGTTGAGTTTTGTTGTTTGTAATAGATTCTGCATTCTCTTTAAATTTCAGTAGAGGAGAAAAACGAAAAAGAAAACAAGAGCATCAGAAAAAGAAAAAGAAAAAAAAATTATTTGAAAAAAAAATACTGAAAAAAAAAAAAGATTGTGGTAGAAGTGTTTTGAGCAATATCTATTGTCACATCCAGAATTTTGTGAAGTTTGTGTCATTTAAACTCTTGATTTCCCTAAATTTCCTTTTCCAATACTCACTTTAATATTCCATATTTCTAAGTGTTGTGTTGATTCTGCAAAATTGTGATTGCTTTGATTATGAATTGTTTAGTTCTTTAAAGCGCCTCAAGAGGAATCTAGAGTGGAAAAAGGCAAGAGTGAAATACATCAATGTAAAAGCTAAATTTGAGTGAAACACGAGTGACACAAAATTGTTTGAGTGAAATACAATAGTAGAGTGGTGAGGTCCCTTTTTCTCTAAATCTAACTTTTCAGGTATCCTCAATATGCATGATGAAAAAGAACTTTAAACATATTTTGACTCCTTACTAAAAGGACTCCAAAGGTTTAATGATGAAGCAGAGCAATGGATGTCTAGTCACAACTCCAAATCAAAAAGAGAATTACAAAGAAAGTTGCAGGAGTTGAAACAAGGTTCCATGACTGTTGATGAATATTTTCAAGAGTTGGAATTAGCTATGACTAGAGCTAGAGTGAAAGAAACTTCAAAAGCTACTAAGGATCGTTTTGTGAATGGGCTTAATCCTGAATTAGCTTCTTTTGCAAAGACCTTAAATTTCTTGGACATTGATCTTTTGGTTCAATTTGTTGCTGAGCATGAGCAAAAAATCAAGCAACAAAGATGTTCAGAAACTAGCTCTAATGCAAATGAGATTGTTACAGTTCCTAATGATGATAAAGTGCTAACTAAGAAAGAAGAAGTTTTGAATGTTGAAAGTCTTGCTGACCAATGTGTGGAAGAAAACCTCATTAGTCCAAACACCAATCTTGTGGTTGAAGAAGCTCCTCTCAATCATGAAAAGAAAAGTAAACATATGAGTGAGAGTGATTTGAATGAAATTGTTTTAGAGAGAAAAATTCAGTTTGAGGGAGAAAAAGATATTGAGAGCATAGAGTGTTGTCAAAATAAAGAGAGCAAAAATGAGAGTGAAGAATTCAGTGAAAAGAAAGATGAAAAGAGTCGTGAGAAAAGTGAGGTTAAGAGTGATTGCAAGGATATTGTTTTGGTTACTAATGATCTTAATCATTATTTGCCTTGTGATTTTGATGTGTTGCAGGTGTTCTTGGATTTGATTCCTAAGAAGCCACCCGATGGATTCTTACCTTCAAGAAGCATTGAACCTTCATTTCCTTCAAGTGACATTGAAAAACATTCTGGTTCTCTAAAGTTTGATATTGTTGATAACTTGCTGCCCTTAAGATGCCTTGAACTCAACACTTTAATTTTCATTATCCCATGGATTTTGCAGTTTGTAGGTGTTCTTATATGCATGTTGCAGCTTGTTTTAATGAAACTCTTATTTATAGCAACAAACATGATGAGCATGTTAATCATTTGCTATGCGTGCTTGAAGTTTTGAGAAAGGAACAATTGTTTTCAGTTCTGGAAAATTCTGATTGTTGCATGGAAAACATTGATTTTCTTTGTTATATGTATTTGCTTAGTCAAGGTAAGCTTAACAAAAGGCATACATGCTGGCTGAAATTTATTGAGACATTTCCATATGTCATCATATATAAGAAAGGTAAAGAGAATGTTGTTGTTGAAGTATTGTCAAGAAGGTATAGTGCTCTTTCTTCTCTAAATACCAGATTGCTTGGATTTGAATATGCTGAGGAAATGTATGCAAATAATATTGGCTTTGCTGAATTGTTTCTTCCCTGTGAAATTGAGCATTATGCATCCAAAGCCAACAAACAAAGAAGCTGTGTTCTTTTTGAACTTGCTGATGCTTACAAGATTGATCTAGCTTGTGAGTATATTGTTATTGTTACTTTTAATGTGGCTGATATATGTCCATTTGATCTAGTTGGAGATTCGTGGACGAATCCTTTTGAGGAGAGAGGGAATGTTGCGACCCAGAATCAACAAATTAACACTCCAAATTCAAGTCAAGATTCGAGGACAAATCCTTTTGAGGAGAGAGGGAATGATGCGATCCAGAATCAACAAGTTGTCCCTTCAAATTCTAGTGACATCTCTTCTGTTTCAAATGATCATTATCAAATTCTAGTTGGACAAATCATGAGAGCACAAGTTAAAATATTCAAGGAAGCATTGATTGAGCTAATTGAAGAAGTTACTGTAAATCAAATGGCAAGTGGATCAATAAATCTGATTTACAAAACAAATATGTTGAAAACGTCACTAAGTTCATTTGTGCTAAATATGGAGTTGTTAATCAAGTTTTAGCTTGGAAACTTCAAAACAAAGAGCTTGGACCTAGTACTACACATGGGAGGCTCATTTGGGCCTAAATAAGCACATTTTGAGCCTTAATTTGCTGACTACATTTTCTTGAAGTTAGGTGTACGAAAATCAACAAGGAGTTGGTGGCAGATTTGACTTTTGTTTTCTTTTGCATGTTGTATTTGATTTTTCAATAACTTCTTCAATCAGCTCAATCAATGCTTCCATTTTAGCTTGTGCTCTCATGATTTGTCCACAAGGGAAGATCCCACAAACCCACAACCAATTCTGAAATATACACACCCCAAGAAAGCTAAACACAGATCGACGATCCACTTGAACCCTTGAACACGAAAGAACAAGGACCCGAAGTGTTGGAAAAACGCCATATGGTTGATCAAGCCTTGATAAGTTTGTTAGTTCTAAAAAGAACCCTTAGAGAGAATCCACTCTCAAGAAACAAAGTGCAGAAGTGCAACTTTCATTTATGATTCAAATCTGAATTGTCTGTCTTACAAATGAAGAAGCATCAAGTATTTATAGGAAAATATGACCTAATTGCAATAAGTGCAATTTTGAAAACAACCAATACAAAATGTAAAACCATGTGCTAGGAAACCTAAAAGTCTAATACAATAAACACAAAAGTCTAATACAATCTAGAAGAAAGTTGAAAACTCAAATACAAATGCTTAAAGAAACCAAAAGTCAAATCTGCCACCAACTCCTTGTTGATTTTCGCACACCTAACTTCAAGAACATGTAGTCAGCAAATTAAGGCTCAAATTGTGCTTATTTAGGCCCAAATGAGCCTCCCATGTATAGTACTAGGTTCAAGCTCTTTGTTTTGAAGTTTCCAAGCCCAAAACTTGATTAACAACTCCATATTTAGCACAAATGAACTTAGTGACGTTTTCAGCATATTTGTTTTGTAAATCAGATTTATTGATCCAATTGCCATTTGATTTACAACAACTTCTTCAATCAGCCCAATCAATGCTTCCTTGAATATTTTAGCTTGTGCTCTCATGAGTTGTTGAGTTGGAATTTGATAATGATCATTTGAAATGGAAGAGATGCCGCTTGAATTTGAAGGGACAATTTTTGATTTAGGTGTGCGAAAATCAACAAGGAGTTGGTGGTAGATTTAACTTTTGTTTTCTTTTGCATGTTATATTTGATTTTTCAACTTTCTTCTAGATTGTATTAGAATTTTGTGTTCATGTATTAGACTTTTAGGTTTCCTAACACATGGTATTAGACTTTGTATTTTCTATGTTCAGATTTGCACCTACTACAATTAGGTCATATTTTCCTATAAATACTTGGTGCTTCTTCATTTGTAAGACACACAATTCAGATTTGAATCATAAATGAAAGTTGCACTTCTGCACTTTGTTTCTTGAGAGTGGATTCTCTCTAAGGGTTCTTTTTAGAACTAACAAACTTATCAAGGCTTGATCAACCTTGTGGCATTTTTCCAACACTTCGGGTCCTTGTTCTTTCGTGTTCAAGGGTTCAAGTGGATCGTCGATCTGTGTTTAGCTTTCTTAGGGTGTGTATATTTCAGAATTGGTTGTGGGTTCGTGGGATCTTCCCTTGTGAGTTCGCACCACACTGTTTATAATTTTATATCCACTCATCATATAATCATACTCATCTATATTAATGAAGTCTCTTTTATAATGATAATGTGATACTCATATATATATATATATATATATACACATATCCACTTTTTATATGTAACTATTCTAAATAACTATTCTTTTGATATGTAACTCAAGTTTAAATTTGGAAAATTCCAAAGCTTCTTGACGTGTTTCTGGCATGAAATGAAGTGGCGAATACATATTGGTTCATAACTAAATACTTCACAGCTTCTCATGTCTTTGTCTATTGTATATCCCGGATCTATAACTTGGACAAGAGTCCACGGGTTCCTTAACAAGTGAATAATTGGGAAGAGGGAAGATGGGTGACAAGAGACATATCAAATATCCATAAATTTACTTGCATTCATTCTCAATACAAGAAGAGACTACAAACTAATACAATCCATTATCATCAATGGAGGGACATTTCCCATATTTGTTTAACTAAACCCAGAAAGAAAAATGACACTCAACTTCATCTGACAACTTCTGCTAGTTTATCAATGGAGGACCAAAATGTTTTGTCACTTACCCACTCGTCAACCTTTCATTATTTTCATAAATAAATTGTACGGCCAAAGGAAAAATTAATCCAACAACTTGCTAGAAACAAATTTAATTGGCATTACATACAATGATTCTTGGTTGGAAAACCAATATATTCAATCCCGTATCTTCTGGACTCCAACCCATCGAGCATAATCGACCCACCTATTCACAAAATATATGAAATAATTTTTTTTAAGAAGAGAGAGAATGAAGAAAATTAAATGGAAATAATCTGAGTTCAGTCAAGAGTCTTGCAAAAGTGAGCCCAAGAAATAATTGCCAGTTCTAACAGCAAAGCTGAGTGCACTTGGTATAAGCTTGTGTTGATGTAGCAAAGGTTCTATAAGCCGCTGTTCAATAATTCCTGCCACTACTTTGGACCTAGAGCACAACCCACAAACACACAAAGCCTCTGTTAAATTCTGCATATACACCCAAGAATTAGACATTGCTCAATTCATATATGCAAATATGTGATAAATATAGGAAATAGGTCTTATATTTATAACCAATTTCAACTCTCTAATTAGGACCTATGTTAAGGACAAGAGAAGTATAATATACACCAATCACAAAAACAAGATAGATGAGATGACCTACAACCAACAAAGTGATTCATGCCTCAGAGTGAATTTCATCACAAGATATGCATATAAAGTACTTCTAGCTAAAATCTATGAAACTATATGAAGAATATCCTACAGTTAAATCAAACAAATAGGATCAGCCAAGCAGGAAAAAGAAAAATAAGATTTGGCATTGTGGGTGATTATCCAACTGCAAAGAAGTTGTTTTGTTAGAAAACTGTGTCCCTGTATGATTCATATGAAAGATATGGTCCAGACTCCAGAGAAGCAAGAGTTCCCTACAAAGAGATGTCTGTACAACAAGATCTCATAATTTAATTTACATTATTTATTCAATTTTTTGACCTATTAACCTATTATTGGCATGGTGAAGACTTGTTGGCATGCTACAAGCAGTTCATTTTACAATTACAGACAATTCTACAGAGCAACTGGGCCTTTCAAAATTAATTCTCTTATGGAAAAGCATTACAAAATCATCTAAAAGAGACTGAGGATTAACGGGAAATTTATCCTTGGTTTTCAGTTTATCATCCACAAGACGTGTTGAGATCCCAATCCTAGAAAGAAATAGGCTAGAAAATTCTAGATTTCCACCTCGTTGGACAATGTACATGGTTTTATTAGTCAATTAATTAATGCTAAAAGACATATAATGTACATATATTGTTGAATGGCATACCACATCAGCGAGAACAAAATCCAGCTCCTTGGAAAAAATTTCTCTACGCCGCTCCAACTCTGCAGCGGTATGAAAGCCAAGCAGGATTCTCGATTTTCATTATAGATGGAGAATATGTCTGATAAATGATGCACTCAGAAACATATAAGCTCTAAGAGAAGATCAAAGAAACAAGCCTGAGATTTATGCTCTGTTTAAATGACAATAACGAGAACTAAGAAACACTACAAAAAACTATGATTTTATAGCTGTTAAAAAAGTGTATTTGTAGCGATTTTAACCACTACAAATGCCAGTAGTAGCAGTTCATAAAACCGCTATAAATTCACTTTTGTAACCAATTTTGTAGCGGTTATTTTTAACCGTTACTCAAGCACAAGAATCGCTATTATATTTGTAGCGGTTTATTCCAACCGCTATAATATTCTCAAGGGTAATATCGTCTTCTGTGAACTTAGTAGTGGTTATATAACCACTATACATGTCAACCCATAAATTTTGGATGGTGGGAAATGGAAAATGAAAACTTGACTTTCTTTTTATAGTGGTTCACACACCGCTACTAACTCGAATTTAAAAATGGCGTCAAACATTAATAGCGATTACGTAACCACTACTAATTTCAATGGGAATTTAAAATTTCCGCCAAAAATTTAATTTCTACTTTAAAATGGCGCCTTTTATTAGTTGCAATTATAGAATCGCTACAAATGTTTGAGAAATTGAAAAAAAAAATAAACAATTATTTGTTTCTGTTTTTCTAATATTAAATTAAATTATTTATTATTCTAGTAGTTTAGCTAATTTAATTAGCTTATTATTCAATAGTTTTAGGTCATTTATAATTTAAAAGGAATGATTTAATTAAGTTGGATGAATATGGAGATTGTATTGATAATATTATTGAGGATACGTAGATAGTAAGAAACTATTATGTTGTCTGCTACAATGAGATTATGATTATGTATGGAAAATAAGAAACAATGAGAAAATGTTCTTAAATATCTGCAAAAAAAATAGTAAGAATAAATATTATGGGAAGGAAAAAAATATTGAAATAAAAAATTTAAAACCTTATTCTCATATTTGATCACCTTGTTCAACTCCTCAGCTCATAGAAAAAAATTTGTAAATGAGAGAAAATGAAATAGAGGTAAGGTGGAATGAAATGGGGAGTGTTTGAAAGGAGATGTGGTGGGGTATTTATAGGGATCTGCGTAACGTGTAATGGGTTTTGTAGTGGTTATTTTATGTTTTTGAAGCAGTTTTAAAACTGCTACAAATATTTTATTAATTTTCTTAAAACATATATTTAAAAAAAACAAAAACATAATTTATTTGATCATTCATCCTCGCCATCCCTACAGAAATTGTGTAGAAAAATTGTTAGTGATGTATGTTAAAAAAATTTAATTTAAATGATGTTAACTTAAAAAAAACACACCGAAGTAGAGGAAAATTGTCATCACCTTCAGGGAAGAAGTTTTCAAAATTGCCGGGATGAAATGGCTCACTCTCGTAGGCGATGTTATCGCCATTACCCATATTGTAAAGGTCTTGTGGCTTTAAATGAACTACCATGTGCTAATCCTTATGCCTCTCATCTTCGACATAATGTATGGCTTATCATCTTGAGAATTACCAATATGAATTGGCCGTGAGAAATTGACTGATGTGATGCCTAAGTCGTCAGTTGTGAGTCCCCGAGAAGTAGTGGTATTTGCCCACAAACACTTGAACAGCGTCACGGTGAAACGGCATTGGAAATTAAGTTTGATGACATCAAGAAGCTTTCCATAGTAAGGGACGCCTCCGAACTGCATGTTGGCATCGCTGCTCGCACAACTCCATGTCCCAAATGTGCCATAAACACTCGAATTTTGAGTTTGCAATCTTTGATCCCGTGAAACCTTGCAAAACTTGAAACCATTGATATTGTATGTTGTAAACCTTCTTGCATGGTCAAGAGGGCCGATTGCGAGAGCTCTGAAATCTGGTGAGTGTAAGTTGTGGTCATTTAGCATTCTGCGAGCAAACCAACTTAGGAATTCTCTGTAGACCTTTTCATCAACTTCGGAGGACGTTTGTGTATGGATCCTGAGTTGATGCTTAACATGACTTCTGAATTCCCTGCAATTAATCATGGGAAGGCAATCATGAAATGTAAGAAAAACATGTTATGAAAAGTATAAAATAACATGTGAGTGTATAATTTTTACTAAAGGAAAGGTTCAACTTGAGTGCAATTAATCAAGACATGTCTATGTGCTTGCAACTTCTCAGTTGTCGTTAGTTTGAAGTTCTCAGTTCCTCCAATTGGTTTACCAACACGAGGGATAAATTATCCTGATGTTAGCATAGGTTCAAGACAAGCATTTACACGAGGGGGCGGTTGAAAGCCGTCTCAATGTCATTAAAGTACCTTGAACAAAAATACAACACTTCATCCCCTATATAGCCTTCACCTATAAAATCTTCTGGCCACGCCTTATTCTTTACGTAAGATTTCAATTTACTAAGAAACTTATGAAGTAAAGAAGGGAAAAATGATACTAAATGCTGAAAAGGGCAACTAACAAACATAGAAACTATCAATGATACACATATGTAAAATGAGTACCTCTCAATAGGATACATCCAGCGATATTGAACTGGGCCAGTGAGCTTTGTTTCATGAACGAGGTGGACTGTAAGGTGAACCATTACAGTGAAAAAGGACATAGGAAAGATCATTTCCAAATGACAAAGCATAAGAATGATTTTGGACTGCAGCTGACCGTGCTCCTTAATGATTAAAATCTTATAACACAACTTCCGAAAGAAAGAACAAAGTTCCACAAAACGATGGACACATCGAGAGGAAGTGCATTCTTTATAGCCAAAGGGAGTAACTATTGCATAAGAATATGTGAGTCATAACTCTTCAGGCCAACAACCTTTCGAGCCTGCAAGTCAATACATCGATAAATGTTGCTTGAATACCCATTACGAACTTTTATTTTCTTCAACGTCACGAGGAAGACTTCCTTGTTTCGTTTTGTGAGGGTGAACTTTACTGGTTGAAATTTGTCATGCTCATTTGGCCACTCGTCTTTATGAACTCCCATGATGAGTGAATCTTTCCTCACTTGAAGATGATATTTTGTCTTTCCGAGTTCGGTAACCAGCGTATATAGCACAGTATCGCAAACATTTTTTTCAATGTGCATAACATCAAGACTATGGCGAAGTAAATTAGATTTCCAATATGGAATAATGAAGAAAATACTTATCTTCTTCCATTGCTGAGGCATAGAAATCCTGCTCGTCTTTTGGCCTGCTTGTGCTGAATCATCGCTTTTTCTGAACTCGAATTCAACATGCTTAAGCTGCTATAAGATATTTGCACTAGACAAAGTCTGAGGTGGTCTTCTTTTTTTGGTTTCCCATTGAAGTGATTCCATTGCAATCTAAACTTATGCCTTCCATGGAAAAACCTCTGATGCCCCATGAAGCACCACTTTTGGCTGTGGGGAAGGCGCACTACATTAGAGTCAAAATGACAAGCTGGACACGCCGACCCAGTATACACATTTTAATCAGATAATGTTTCAAGGACAGGAAAGTCACTAATTGTCCATATCAAGGCTGCACACAAGTTGAATAATGTCTTCCCGTAAGCGTCGTATGTATCGATGCCGACATTCCACACATCAAGTAATTCTGTAATAAGCGGTTGGAGATACACGTCGATGTCATTACCGATGCCTTTTTCCCTGGAATGATCATAGACAAAATGAAGGAGCTTTGTTTCATACACATCCAGGGGGTAAGTTGTAGGGAATTAAGACTACCGGCCAAATACTGTAACTTGTGATAAGATTCCCAAATGGATTGAAACGTCGGTCCCCAAAGCAAGCTGAACATTTCTCGAGTCAGCCACTAAAGATGGAAAGTCGATGTCAAACTTTTTCCATGCGTCAGCATACCGGGGATGTCTTAATCTACCATCTTTATCTTATCAACGTCATACCACCTCATGTGCTCCACCGTTTTGGACGACATAAACAATTTTTGTAGGCACGAATTCAAAGGAAAGTACCTGAGAATCTTTGTAGGTTTCTTCTTCTATTTTTTCTCCTTCCAAATTGTCTTGTACCTCGATGTGTGACATCGCTTACAAGTCTCCCTATTGGCATTGTCTCCCCAATATAACATACAATCGTTGGGGCATGCATCAATTTTTTGATAATTCAAGCCTAACTTGTTAATAATCTTCTTGGCCTCGTAGAACGTTGTGGGAATCTTTGAGTTGAGGAAGGCATCTTGTAATAATTCCAACAACATTGATATTCCCTTTTATGTGATTCCACACAAGCACTTAATATGATACAACTTGATCAAGAAAGATAATTTAGAGTATTTTTGACAACATTGATATAAATGACGATCTGCTTCATCCATCAAGCTGAAAAATTCCTGAGCTGCTTCATTCCTCATGAACACCGACTCTAAACCATGCACTTCTTCATTAAAGTTGTCATCTTGAAATCCAAATGCATCACGCACAACATCATTAATTGGATCATCTTCATTGAACTCCTACTTGTGAACTTCGAGGAAGAGCATCATCATATCTCATACCGGCTTTCTCACCATGAACTGCCCATAACATATAGTCTTCCGGGAAAGGCTTCATAAGCAAATGTTCTCTAATAACTTGTCGTACATGCCACTTCTTGAACTTGCATCTTGTACACGGTCAGATGATCTTGCCATTACAACCACCGTGAGTAAATGCAAAATCTAAGAAATTGTTTAATCCGTACAAATATTCCAAAGAATTGCGTGGCAACCTGATCCATTATTTATCCATAGCTACTAATGAGAGAAAAAAGTATAGTGAAGAAGATGAGTGAATAGAGAATTACGGGTGCCTGGAAACTTATATTCAGATTTTCCAACGTTTAAATTTTGTAGCGGTTATAAGACCGCTACCATAACCGATTTTGAATTCCATATTTGTAGCGGTTATAAGAATACAACTGCTACAAACTTTCTGCCCGTTGGCAGGAATCAGTAAAATTTATGTTAACCTTATAGCGATTTAATAACGTAACCGCTACTAATTTCATATTTTTAGCGGTTCTATTTTATAAACCACTACAAAGTTCTGGTGGTAGAAGAAATTCAAATTTTAATTTTTTCAATTTGTAGTGGTTATAAGATAAAGATCGCTACAAATGTTCATGACCATTGGACAATTACTAAAAAATTTTGTTTTCACTTTGTAGTAGTTATTAAGGCAAACCGCTACAAATGTAGAAGACTGTGGGAGGGAAATTCAAATTTCAAATATTTTCAATTTATAGCGATTATAAAATAAAGACCACTACAAATGTTTATGACCATTGGACTATTACTAAAAATATTTTGTTTTCACTTTGTAGCGGTTATTAGGGCAAACCGCTACAAATGTAGAAGATCGTGAGAGGGAAATTCAAATTTCAAATATTTTCAATTTGTAGCATTTATAAAATAAAGACTGCTACAAATGTAAAAAACTTGTAGCGGTTTTTAACATATAGCCACTACAAAAAATATTTAAATTTCTTTTTTAAAAAGGTATATTTGTAGCGGTTTTACAATAAAACCACTACAAACATTTTTTTTGTGGTTAGTTTTAAAAATATAATTGTTGTAAACGCAACAAGAATTTAAGTTCTGAAAATATAAAATCCAAGTTTATATACAAATGTTTCCAAAAAAAATATAACTGTCCTAAACACAGAGGCTGATCATCAGGTCCTCCCTTAGGGGGTCTCCCTCAGGTGCAGCTGTATTGGGGTGTTGGGCAGAGTGAACAGCACCATCATCATCAGTAAAAGGAGTAGGCTGGACGTGAACCAAGGGTCAAGGGGACCCTGTGGATGATTCTCATCGAGAAACAGGTGACTCCATGACCGCTTGAGCATGTAGTTCGTGATATCGCGCCACTATGAATGTTAAAATTAGTAGTAATCTTATTGCTACTGTATCAGATGGGCCACGGCAACCTGTGTCCTGGCAACCTCTGAACAGAGCTCATCAGCAGACTTATCCCTCAGACGTTTAACCCTAGACGTCTGTGCTCGAGAGCTGCTAGCCTTAGAGGTGCCGCTCCTGCCGTAGACCATGCTAGGTCTGGCGCCTATCCCCACCCCCCTCACGTGTTCAGGGTGCTCATTCTAACCCAGACCCAGACCCATACCCGCTTTCAATGGAGCAATGGGGTCCACAGACCCTTGAGACTCCTGGGTCTGGGTCTCTAGCAGCTCATCCTACGACTGCTGCATCCGCTCCTGTCATTTTACGAACCAATTAATTATTATTATTATTCATAATAAATTTGGTTTTATAAACAATATAATATGAATTAACTTACAATGGCCACCTCTGCCTGCTGAGAGGTCGAAGTCCCATTACAGTGTCTGTGGGTGATAGCGAATAACTCCCTGTAATCCATCTGATGGTTCTCCTGTTGTGCCTTCCTCCCCTAAACCAATTATAAAATTAAATTAATATTATGAACAACAAAATACTAAATTTATAATATGAAATAACCAGCTAAAAGTAATTGATATTGTGAAACGTTACTAGCTCGCTGTAAGTGACAACAAAGGTCTTCAATCCTGCCATGTGGTGGACCGTCTGTTGCCCTCGGCACCTCGTATTCTTATAAGAAAGTGCTTGAAAAAAAAAACTATATTAAAAGTATTAAAATAATATAAAATACTTATAATTAATAAAAACATTAAATTTATTATATTCAAATTTAAATTATAATTATAAATACATTACCTACCCTTCTGCGCTTCTCCTGAACTAGGCAAAACTTGCCCAGTCGTTCAGCGGGACGCCATCTAGGACGTTCTTGATCAACTACTGTAGAGGAATCATCCCATCCTTATCTATACTGTGGAATAGACGATTCCTCCTGTTCCTCTAGCCGTTGTCCATCTTCATCAGCATGTACCTCTTTCAGTTGTTCCGAACGACAAACCTAAGGTATAACACAATTAAAGAAAAAATTATTAAATACAACTAATTGCAAATAAGACACTTAATAAATATTAATTAAATACAATTAATTACAAAATATAAACTATAATTAAATATTATTAATTACCTGCACCACCTTATCCCACTCCAGGTCCTTCGGCCCCTTCGGAATATTCCTCCATGTCCTGAAGTGAAGGGGGAACCGCATTCAATTCGAGCCCAACTCGTTCAAGAAGCGGTTGAACAGGTGATCCTCATTGTCGATGGGCTGGTCTGTAGCCTCATTCCATGGAACTACAACTTATAGTGTCTAGTCTAGGTTGTTCAGACCAGTCTTGTCCAACCTCCTCGTGGACAAGTTCCCCTGCTCATCTGCACAATTTACCACATACATTAGATAAATTGAAATTCAAATTTATCATTTCGAATTTAAATATTTAATTTATTTAATTAAAACATATATTTATCTTATACCTACACCTCAAACCCAGTAGATCGAGAAGACGACCGTGTTGGGTTGTTCTGGTCCCATGCATCTTCCTCATCCAGGAATTGCTCCATGTCTCTGATTGGAAATGGGATCTCGAACTCCTTGTTCGCCTCATAGTCACTGACACTGAGCTCTCCTTCTCCCAAATCAAGCACCTATGGTGCGATCGCCTCCTATAATAGGACCATCTGCAATAGCTATGGTAGGGCTAACCCCTGTAGCTGCTGTAGGGAGATGGGCTGAAATGGCGTGGTTGCCCTCCCTCCGCACTACCCCCTCCTACTGCCCCCTCCTCTGCTACTGCTACCCCGCATAATCGGTCTGGGGACCTCAGGCTCCTTCCCCTTGTCCTTCCCTGAAGTCATATCAACTACAAAAATTCAAAAAATAAAATTAAAAAAAAACCAATTAGTCACATTTATATTTAAAAATATAATAATAATAATAAGTATAAAAAGAAAATAAGTATTTTTTGTACCTCAAATGAGAAGAATGAGAAATGCTGCAGCGAAAACTCTTAGACAGACTTTTAGAATGCTCAGATCTAAAGGAAAACTCTCAAAGAAACTTTAGAAAACAAACTGGCCAAACAAAAACATGGAAGGGGCGGTGGGTATTTATAGATCTGGATTTTGTAACGGTTTTAGAAAAAACCACTACATAAACAACTACAAACCAACTAGATTAAGAAAATTTTACAAATGTGAGACTTTTGAAGTTCTGTAGCAGTTCACGTAACTAAATAGCTACAAATGTGATGACCTTTGAAGTTCTATAGTGGTTATGAAAACAGAACTGCTACAAATAGGCGGCCTTTGGTATTTCGTAGCGGTTAAATTCGTAGTAACCGCTATAAATAAACCGACACTATTATCATGGCTTGGTGGCGCCAACTTTGTAGTGGTTTGTATGTTTTAATCGCTACAAATTACCGTGAGAAAAAACGGCAGGAATCTCACGCCATATTTGTAGCAGTTTTATCCTTTGAACCACTACAAATTACGTTGCCAATCAGTTGCGTCATTTGGCGCGTAGCTTACCGCTAGAAATTTGTAGCGGTTTATGTCGGAACCGCTAGAAATGTCAATATTTGTAGCTGTTAAATGTAACCGCTACAAATGCACCGCTACAAAATCTCTTTTTTTGTAGTGAAATTATATTGAATAAATTATAAAATAAAAGAAAACCATCAAGCAAGAACCTCCAAATCAAAGAACCTCCTCACAATTGAACCTAGAACGCAGCCTACCTTAATTGCTGCCACTAAATCTACCGGCAAACTGTCCAGCGACCTACCCACCTCTGCAAGCATAAATAAAGCTTCTTCCTTTTTATGTTCTTTGTCCACCTCTTCATCATCCCCTCCCCTGCTGGCACTTCTACCTCCATGTCCAATGCTCGCACCACCATCCCTAGATGAAAAGGAATGAAGGGAAATTTTAAGGTATCACAAAATTTTAAGGGCATTTTAGTCCAATTGCTTCAACATTTTTAGCCTCCCCTCCAAATCACCCCAATTTAGGGGGAATGGTTTTAAGGGGCGCTTGGGGAAAATTTTAAAAAATTTATCCTCCCCTCCTAATTTTTTTCCCTTGCCAATCAAAGGAAGGGGATCAAAATCCCTCTCCTCCCCTCAAATCAAACAGAACCCAAAGTAGCTTCAACATTAACTTATGGTTAAGAAGTCGTTTGGTGAGAACACCAATCCATGCAACATATTAGGATTTTAGTGGGCTTTTTCACTATTTAACATGGCTTTTTATCTTATGAATGCTAACCCAAACATGCCCTAACTTGTTTTAAGTTATAAAATTATTTAAAAATTTGTATATTATAAATATTAAACATAAAAAAATTAAGCTGATGTTACAAATAGTAGAGAAAAGTGGGTAGCATAAAAACATGAAGATAAGTCAAAATGAGCATAACTAATTTCAAACTCAACATACACTATAGTCTGTACCTTGCAATAGGGGAATTACTAGAATGGTTAAAATTGACATTCTCTCTCTTACCAGATTCTTAAATGTCATTCATAAGTAAAATATTTTTATATTTATTTTTCCTCACATGATAATTTTGTGGACGATATTTGAACTTAATGTAATGAATTTGAGTAAATATTTCCTTGCTTTTCTTTCGATAGTCACGTACAACATCGTTTAAAATAATATATAAATATAATTAAAAAAAGGAGTTTGTCTTGTTATTATTAGTAGTAGTTTATTTTAATGTTTGTTTGTTTATTTCAGTACTTAGATACGGTGCATTAGTGGGTGTAAGAATTTTGGCGTACCTGGAATCCCATTGACTTGGTGAAGTATCCACATGAAACCAGAGCACCGATGCGGACCCCGATCACGCTACACAGCAAATACACCAAAGAGAGGAAGAGAAGAGAACATTATTATGAGAAAATCTTTTAGAGGGAAAATTGTGTATTATATCATCATTAGCCTTCTCCCTTAATCTCACACCTTATATATATAGTGTACGTATGGTTACATAAGAATAGATGCAACCCTTAAACGTATGGTTACATAGGAATAGATGTAACCTTTAAAACACAAAGGGTATCACTCTTTATAACACGTGTCTCTCCATGAAGCCCCTCTTGAATGGGCTTGGGCCCTAATCCACCAAGGGTGAACTAGTATATTCCAACATCTCCCACTCACACTTAGTGGATTAGATGTTATGGGTAAAGTTTCTTTCTCTTATTTCTTTCATACTAGGTGTTTTGCTGTAACCGTGTGGGCATGACATCTCCATTTGGGCGCTTTGTACTAGAAATCCCTTTTTACAGAGATCAGCACAAGACAACCCTATAGTGCAGCTCGATATTGATATAATGCCTGAATGTCCTAGATTTACCAATATATATTTTACTCATGGCCAATCTAATCCCTCTTGAGTCAATATAAAACTCAGATTATCTTTCTCATATGCATAGTATTTACACTCATGAAACTACAAAATAATATCATAAGGGATCAGTTTTAGACATCAGCATATGTGTGTATATTTCATGTAATAATATTTCTTTTTCCAATATATCATTTTGACATGTATCAACCGCTTTTCTAACATAATGCCTTTAGATCATATCAATCATGATCATAGGACAAAATGCTAAAGTAGCAGACGTTGAAACATATTTCCATGATATTGTCAAAGTCAAAGGACATCGATGAAGGGTTAACCTTTCTGGGACTCACACAGTAATTAAGTAGGGATCTATTCACTTGCTTCCTATTTGCGGTTCTTTAGCACATGTGGTATGAATCACATGCATGGTGTTACTCTTATATTTTAAGAGAGTATGTCATTTGATTTTATCATTAACACCGTACAGACTTTAGTCTGGACACTCCCAGTATCTAAACCCAAATTCCTCAACTCCACTGATATTACATGACGTCAATTTTGAAGAATTCGTTGTCTGGAAACAGGTATCATGGACGTGGGTTTTCATGATTCAATCCATATTTTTACAATCAAGGATCTCATCTCGACTTACTACACTTTAAGTCGAGGTGACATAGTTTGTGTTTCTTCTCTACCATATTAGCACTCTTACTACTTCACTAGTGACACAATTGTTTCATCTTTGCACACTCCTCCTGAATGTCAAAGGTAGTCGCTTGTGTGAGAAATATGACCTCACCAACCTGTACGACATACTAAACATTGTATACTTACACACACATTAAAAGCAAAATAAAGTATCATTACTCCATACTATATGTATGCCAAAGAACTTAACATGTTACTCATACATGTCCTTGGTCATTAGGTTTAATTAGGGGACTATGTATATGAATACGTTGGTCAATAATAACTTTATGCGTTATGGCATCTCTCATATAGCTATGCCTTTGCGTTTAGTCTATTTATTATGCTTAGGGTCTTTTTTTATAAACAATAGCTACGCGTACTCACAATACTTTGACACTAGATCTGAATTCTCTCTTTTAAATCTCACATGTTCTATGAACATTACTAGCCATATAGCCTCTTGTACTACCACAACAAATATTTTGAATACACATAATCAATGTACTCTACAAGTATCTCATAACTCTTCTATGAAGCCATTTAATTTCTCTCATGATGGTTGGACTAGTACCGAATTACAAGTCCTACCATGCACATATATCTGGTCTTGTATATATCATTGTATACATCACACTACTAACAGTATCTATATGAAAATTTTTTTCCATTATCTTCTTGGTTAATTCAGTCAGGGAAATTTATCAAGACTCAAACTCACTTCTAAAGTCACTGGGATATCTATGAGATTGCATTCACTTATTTTAAACCCCTTAAGAATCTTCTTAATGTAATTCTCTTGTAAAAGAGATAAGTCTTCTTATACTATTTCTTTAAATCTCAAATCCAACTGCTTTACCCATGAACTTCCTTTTCAAAATTTACTAGCACCATTCTATAATAGGCACTACCAAATTCAAACTATATATGGCCAATAGTATATCATCCATTTAAAGGAATAATATCACAAATCATTTACCAATGGTTCTCTTTAACCATTTGGAAAACACATAGGGTTATTGCTCTTTCGAAGCATTGAACATCATTATCTGGATGATTGCATCAATCCATAAAAGGACTTGTGCAAAAACACATGAAGTCACACTATGTGAAACTTCAAAAACTACTTTTAGTAAAATCTAATAATCGCTTCATATAGATTTCTTAATGTTAAGTGAAATTTGACTCATGAGGCTTTTTCTCATATTTGCTTTCATATTATTTGCATTCATATTTAATCATTTTCTATTTTATACTCTCAATTACCAACTAATCGATCGATTAAATAGAATTAAAATTGTCTATTTTGGTACTTAGTGATCAATCCCCATGGGAACAATACTCTACTTACTTTTGTATTACTTGGTTATGACAGTGTACACTTACACTTTTTAATAAAACATTTACTCATAACAGTCATTTTAACCTTTTTTTTTCAAACCTCTGGAACCGTTTTCTATTTTTAAAATTTATCCAACTATTTATATCATTCTTAGTTTATTATTATATTATTTATTTAAAAATAAAATATTTAAATCTTGAATTATGTATATCACATCAATTAGAAATAGTTCATTAATTCGTTAATATACTTATTACATTTTCATTAATAAAGCAATCTGCTAAAGGATAAATTTTCAACCAATTAAAAAGTTTCATAAAGTTTATAGTAGAATTTTTTAAAGAAAAACTATCTCTACATAACACACATACAATTCGATTTATTGATCCAAAAAACAGTATAATTTAGTTCTCAAATTTTATCTGAAACAAATTAAAATATGTCTAGTCATCAATAAAAAAGTTCTAAAGAGATTTATTATTAAAAAAAGGTTCAAAAGAAATTTGAAGTCAGGTAAATAACAAGGTCAAGTTAAAATATTGGGCCGGGCTGTGTTAACCTCTTCACTAACAAGGTCAACAATAATGAGTTAAAAGCTAGGTCAAGTTTAAGGCCCATGTTAAACTCTTCACTATACAGGTCTATTGGGCCCTAACAAATGATTTTTTTGGTTCAACCACGTTGGATAGGAAGACACTTATACTCAGCAAAAAAATATTTTATTTGTCAGGTATAGGCTTAATTTTATTGCTAATTGTGAGGGTATATAATCTTTTTTAATTTTTTTATTTATACATCCTCTGACCATTTTTATAAATTAATTTATAAATGAGAGTCTTTGTTGGGCGTTGTCCCTTGTATTTATTTAAATTAAAAGTATTCATGAAATAGTAATGAGCACTGTAAAGTTTAACAATATGGAGCAATTGGTACTCTTGCTTCTTTGGTTTTTTTTTTTTAATCGAAACATGTGATATTGTGTTTAAGGCATCCCATGTTTTGTCAAGCTAGGTATTCATTAGTTAACAAAAAAAGTCTATCAACCCTAGTCAATGGCATTAGCTGTGTGATCACAAGTTATATATGTACTTGCTAACTAGACACTCATCGATTAAGGGGGTGTTTGTTTTCACGGCAGCTTAAAAAATAAGCCCGAATCACGCAAGTCGAGAAAAAACTCCTCTCACATACTTACCTCGTATACCGTGAATCACGAATTATAAGCACGTTTTGGGCAAAAATAAGCCATTCCAAACACGCACTAAAAAGAAAAACAAAAGCTATTAACAAGCACTAAAGGGACTAAGGGGATGTTTAATTGTTTAGTATGAGAGGAGGAGAAGGGCATTTTTTTTTTACTTGGATTAAAAAAAAAAAGTAAAGAAGTGAGATTAAAAGTTTCTAATTAATTTTTCTTACTTTGTTATCCTACATATTCTCTTTAATAAATATCTCCACCTCTTTAATGTTTTTAATTCCAACCCAAAATTTTTTTCTCTTCTCCTCTCCTCTCCAAATCCCTCATACCAAATAGTACCTGACAGTTGACATTAAAACATGATGCATATGTTTTGATTAATAAAATAGAAGGATGAAATTGATGCTATTTGGCTTCCCAACTAAAAATTTATCCGTAAAAAATCGGTGAAAAAATTTGTTAAATAAAAGGAAAATCACACTAAAGTTCAATCCAAGGAAAATAATATTGAAAAATCCAATAATTTATCAACAACAAATAAAATAGGCAATATTGGCAATTAAAAGTGACACCATAAATAAGTTATGAGATTTTTTATATATTATTTTTCTTAACTAGAACATTGGTGCAATTTTAAAAAAAATGCATGTTAACCCACTCTATCTATAAATGTGTAGTCACATTATATTTGTCCATCATGGCTAGCTACGAGGATGATTGACAAATATCAATATAACCTATGATAGTATAAAAAAATAACATAAGACAATACTGTTTATTTTAGTACAAACTTACAGACCTTTCTAACGGGAAAACCATATGACACCCTAAATATGATTCGACAAGTTTCCGTAAAAAAATTGACATGCCAATTGCTCCGCGTTATTAAACTTTACTTTCTCAGTTACTCCTCTATGAATACTTTAGGGGTCAAACAGGTTCTTTAATCTAAAGTCAATTTGAAATTAACAAACAATGTCAATGTTCCTTAGTCTAGGGGCACTATAATAACAATTTTGACTCTTGTGATATTGTTTGAATAAATATTTTAGGATACCAATGCTCTTTGCGAAATAGTTCAAGGACGCAAATGCACTTTAACCCTTAAAATGAATGTTTGGGTTTCTTCTAAATCTAGGTTTACGTAATCCGAGACAAAACTCCTCTCACACACTTATCTCATAAATTATAAAAGCTATTTTTAAAAGCTAATCCAAACACACTGGCGGTGGCGGTGATAGGAGATTTCACCACTTAAACAAGTAGTTGAGAATACTCTTTTTTACATATATATATATATATATATATATATAATTTCTGGTTGTTAATATAATATTTAGTTTATAGTTGAATGTTATATAAAGACGTGAGGTGATAAGTAATTTTTGCTCTCCATAGACAAAACTTAAAAACTAGTCCCTATTGTTTATAAAAGATACTCCTTGGGCCTCTTAAAAAAGAAGAGGATATTTTCTGGAGGTCAGTCAAAACCGTTGTTAAAACAGTTGCAAAGAATAATGTTAGCAATGGGTTAATGACTTAGTGTAATGAAAATGTCGCTCCGAGACCACTTTAAACCCATAGATGTGTGTTTTTTAGGGATATATTTATTATAAACTTATTATTAATACTTAAGAATAATTATTTATTTCTAAAATGTACTAATGATGTTTCAGATTGATAATACCAATACGAACCAAAACGAAAGTTCTAGACCTTAGGTTGAAGAGTAAAAAAAATCTAATCCAGCCAGATATTAGTCAATCCACTGAAGTTCGTAATAGACTATACTGTTCATAAACTTTCCACATCAGAACTACATAATATTAAGTTTTCATTAAATTTTTATTCACGGGAAAGTACTTAAATATCTTATATATGAAAGAAAAATCAAATCATTGATATGATCCCAAAACAAGAAAACAAAACATTACGAGACCCACCACGTAAGCTCAATTTTCTGTGCGGTGTCAAAAGAAGAACTAGAAAGTGTGACAATAATTGAAGAATATAGTGTTAAATCCATTTGTTGCACGAAAATTTGAAAAGAAACCATATCATTTACGTACTATTTATGAATAGTGTGATTTATTATGTAAACTTTAAATTTTATACTGAATCAGGATAGACAATAGACTTTGACCTCTAGAATCTAGACATATATAGTTAACGCAATTTAATTCAAAAACATAATTTTAAATTGTCCTCCATTTACGTCAAAAAATCATAACAAAACGAAATAAGTTGGTGTATAATTAAAATAATTGAATAATGACAAAAAATTAAGCATCCCAAAGTATACAAATTCTTCAAGTTTAAAAAAAACAAAATAAAATAAATCCCAATCAAGCCTGTAACAAATGGAGTCATTTCAGAATTGTGTAAAGTTGAAGCTAGCCTGAAAAAAACAGATCCAATATAATTCAAACTAAACCTCCGCCAATCAAACGCATAAACTTGGAAGGACTGAATTTTTAATTTTGTAAAAAATCGTTAAAATAGTAAAAATATAACAAACAAACAAATAAATAAACTGAATTGTTAAAATTTAGTTAACAACAAGAAAAGGGCAAGTGGAGAGAAAGAAAAAGTTTATAAAGAGAAAATCAATGGTTTTCCATTAGCTCAAAATCTTAAAAGGAAATTTCAGACAAATTTTCTCATGGGAATTAATTAATCAACCAATAAGGATTACTCCTTAACAAGACATAACAGACAGAGCTTCAGTACATTTACATATTATATATACTACCTCCTGTCTTTAATATAAGAATCAGTTGACTAATTGAGAAGATTAAAGAAATTAAATAAATTACATAATCATAACATATGTTACATGATATCTTTGAAATACTTGTGTTCCAATTCTTAATATAAAAGCCAATTGTCTAAACTGGGAAGATTAAGGAAATTAAATAAATTACTTAATTATAACATATGTCACATGATCTCTCTAAAATACTTATGTGTAGCATTAAAAGCAAATTATTGTGAAGAAAACACTAAATATAAAAATACTTTAAAATAATATATTTAACTTTATTAGTCTCTCTAACTTAATCAATTAGCTTTTATATTAGATACCCGAAGCATGTAGCATACATTACCAGAAGTTAGGTTCAATTATTGAAGTGTAAGAAATTAAGGTAGGCATATGCATATGGCCCATGAAAACGAAGATGATGGGATTCACTTGTTTGTCCTTAAGAACTGATTGCTTAACTGTTGGGTCATGCTTATACAGTTGACGCCATGCATATCAGAAAGATTGATTGATCACTTTTATTATTCCCAAAAAAAAAGGGAAAAAGAAAAACAAAAAGAAAGATTGATCATTGCCAACCCATGAGCAAAGAAAAAAAAATCTATGCATTTGATAATATATTCAAACGAAAAGACCGATGAAAACACGAGCCTCTTTTTCTTTAATCCTCGTTAATTATTAATTTACACACACACTTGCTGTTTTACATTGCTTTTATTCCATCTTTGTAATTTAAAAGTTAATATATATATATATATATATAATATAAAATGTACAAGAAATAATACTATTTATAAGTTATAATAGGAAGAAATAGCTTTCCTACATAACTTGCTCTATTTACAAGATAACTTTTCTTAAATGGTATGAAATTATTTTCGGTCAACCTAACTACAATTAATAAATACTCTCAAAATTTTAGTAACAGATAAAATTGTTTAAAAACAAAGAAAGGAAGCATCAGCGGCAATTATTGCCATTGTTTCTTAAAATGAGATTGAACTTTCCAATTCAGGCGGCCTAGAAAATTCGGCAACCCTTGCATATAATTGCTGAAAAAAATCTAGTTAATAATTAAAAAGAGGTCAAACTTGTCAAAAGTATAAGAAGAAAATTGTATTTTTGTTTAATTTTTTTAGGCTAAAATATAAAAAACTTCCTTAAACTTTGAGTGTGTTGATAATCACTCCCCTTTTCTTTAGAAGTTTAAAATTAAGACCCTGAAATTTCATACTTTGACCATTAACTCCCTCATCGTTAAGATTGCTGTTAAATTTAATTGTTTGTGTCATGTCACTTTTTTTTTTTCAATCAAGTAATTTGCCATATCGCTATAACAAATGAGTGAATGACACTTGGCGTGGACGGCAAGGAATTTTAAGTATTTAAATTATTTTGTAGTTTATCCTTTTTTTAATATATAAAATTAACATGAGATATATAGTTATCATCGGTTCTACTATAATTAGATAAATAAACTACAAATTAATATTTCTTTACTTTAATGAAATAAATTTTAACAACGCTACTACTTATTTCTATGATGTTTAAAAGAAATTTAAATTTTTTAAAGCATTCAGTTATAAACATTATAAACTACAGTATAAAATATTAGGAAAAATTGTTGATAAAAAATCTGCCTTTGCAAAATTTATTACTTTAAATACCTTAAATATGTTTAAAAACTCATGTTTAATATCTTCATCTGTGTGCAACTTATTTTTAACCACATGAAACTAAAGATATTTGTATGTAATTAAATATATGTTGCACTTAATTGAAGAAGTGCAGCACTTGTTAAAGGATTTGGATCTTGATATTTTGCTATAAATTAAGAATGCATGACTCGGGCAACTTATTTTAGTGTAAAATAGAAAACTAGCAATCTCGTACGTTCACATGAGATTAATAAAATGACTGTAAAAGTTAAATAAAATAAAAATAATAATAAAAAAGGTCCCCATCATGATGATGATCATCATCAAAAGGAGGTGGAGAGAATATACAAATAAAAAAAGTGAGTGTCATTTTCAACCAAGTAAAGTAATGGTATGGTTCACAGAGATTCTTAGAAAGAAGACAAAAAACACACATTGTGATAGGCAATGCGAGTGGGTGAGTGAGTGCCGAGTGTTAAAGAGAGTCCGTGAACGTGAGATTGAGTGGGTGGCAGCTCCAACGCCGCTTTTGTCTCATTCTGAAGACAACTCGGTCACGGGAACTTCTTAATTATAGAGTGTGTGTCTTAGTCATCTTCCCAAAATAGTCCTCTATCCACTTTATAGATATATATATAGCCATAGCCAGGCTACAGTTTCAGTGAACTTTCTAACCTTAAGCTTCACGTGCAAGTGGAAAAGCTTTTCAACCCTTAAACTCATGCAATGTAGGAAGACTTCCCTTTTTGTATATAAAATGAGAGAAGACAGAAAGAAAGACTGCCCTTTCTAGATTTCTATCAAGAATTTTGTATTATTATTATTATTCTTAATCTAAACATATGATTAATCCACAATGTTAATAAATAACATTTTTACATTATTATATGTACGTGTATGTATATTCTAGAAGTGAAAAAAATGTAGGTAGATATGACTTGATGTCACATTAAAAAAATGGTTTAATTCTATAGGGGTTAGTTTGTGGTGGTTTGGGACAACATGTAACCCTAATAGCAGTTATCACCAAAACCACTACTACTTTGCAGCGAGTTGACTGGTACCACTTACTAATTGACTTTAGCAATAAGTCAGATCGCTACTGATGTTTTAGCACCAAGTGGCGCCAATATCAGGAGCTGTGGGTTGTGGCGGTTTTGAGAATGAAACCATTGCAAGGAAGTCTGGACAACATGTAACCCCCTTCACGCCTTAGGCCGAGATTAAGTTCTTAAACTCATAATTAAATTGTCATTAGAGACCATAATCAAACTGGGACTTAATATGATACTCATTTGCCCAATATACGGATTTTCAAAAACTTTTTCAAACATATTCACAATGGTCTCAAATTCCCAATCCGAAATAATAATGGCCTGAGCAGGTGGATTCCATTTACAAATATCAGAGTGCAAGTAAATTCCCGACACACTCGGGTTCCATTCATAACAAAAAGGGATTTACAAAAGGCACATAGCCTACAATTCATACCCTTTTTCTTGGGGATTACACAAAGTCTACAATATACAATTCCAAAATATACAATGATAACCATTCACTCCAAAAGATACTCCTAAACAGGAGCTCTAACTACTCTTCGTCGCCCGCTTGCCTCTTGAACCTTCGGCCCTGTCTAAAAGGGTTAATTTTGGGAGAGTGAGATTCTAAAGAATCCCCGTAGTAACAAGTCAATCATATAATGTACAATAATAATGCATGTAATCAAATCACTATCCACACAAGCAGCTACAACGGCAGTTACAACGGCAATGGTTAGTATGACACATGTCATCCCTCACGATTGCTCACGCTGAATTGCTCACGTTGTATTGCATCACAACAATCAACACAGTATAATTCACCACAGCTGGGATCCATATAAAGCATATCATGATCACAAGCCACATAGGCAAGATACACACACGCAGCCCACGGCTGGTTTCACAAACGCCGCCCCCACGGGTCGGATTCACAAAGATCCATGTCGATTACGACGGCAGTCCAACGGCCGACCTAGAGATGACCACTGTCACTCTCTATACGGCTCACGTTGACCTGCTCGCGCCGTAATGGACCATGGCACACAATTCACAAGTTCAATGATAAGATATGCATACCAAAACATCATACAAGATATGAGAGAAAAGTCACTACCTGAGTTCTTCCGGGCGTGTCCTAGCGCCGGTCTCTCCCGAGGAAGGCAAATATCAAATCCTATTTTCACAATTAGGGACGAAGTGTTATTCTCTATTCCAAGACTTAATTCACTTTATAATGCTTAATTGGTTATCATTATTGCTCTTTTAGAGTCACTAAATACTCCTAACAAAACTCCTAAAGGGTAGGAAGAACTATCCCAAAGATCCCTTTTTGGAAGTACAAAAACTCATTTTTCACTGCTTCACTTCGAGTGAAAATGGTCTCACTCGAGCACAAGTACGGACATCACCTCAAGCACAAAATCCTCACTCGAGCACAAGTACGGAAATCACCTCAAGCGCGACAGAAAGCACATGCCCGAGAGCACAAGAACTTTCTCAGAAAAGGCTCACTCGAGCACAAAATCCTCACCTCAAGCACAAGTACGGAAATCACCTCAAGCACAAGGAAGTGAAGACAGAAAGCACATGCCCGAGAGCACAAGAATTCTCACAGAAAAGGCTCACTCGAGCACAAAATTCTCACCTCAAGCACAAGTACGGAAATCACCTCAAGCACAAAATTCTCACTCGAGCACAAGTACGGAAATCACCTCAAGCGCGACAGAAAGCACATGCCCGAGAGCACAAGAACTTTCTCAGAAAAGGCTCACTCGAGCACAAAATTCTCACCTCAAGCACAAGTACGGAAATCACCTCAAGCACAAAATTCTCACTCGAGCACAAGTACGGAAATCACCTCAAGCGCGACAGAAAGCACATGCCCGAGAGCACAAGAACTTTCTCAGAAAAGGCTCACTCGAGCACAAAATCCTCACCTCAAGCACAAGTACGGAAATCACCTCAAGCGCGACAGAAAGCACATGCCCGAGAGCACAAGAACTTTCTCAGAAAAGGCTCACTCGAGCACAAAATCCTCACCTCAAGCACAAGTACGGAAATCACCTCAAGCACAAAATTCTCACTCGAGTGATGTTCTTCCCTCACTCGAGCACCCTCACTCTCACCTCAAGCACAATTATCAGAAACCAGAAAACGAGAAGGTATGACAGCATTTCCAGAAATTTTTCCAAGTGATCCAAATGAACCCAAATACCAACCCAAAGCTACTCCCACACAAAAACACCCAAGGAATTCAATGGAATCATTAAAATGATCAAAATCCAACTCCATTATCATGTTTTGGGTTGAATCAACACAAATCATCAATTATCCCAAAATTACTAAACTTAACATTTCAACCTCCAATCAATCTATCTATCATAAACTCATTCCAAAACACCATTCTCATACCAAAAACATACCAAATGAACAGTGACACTCATTTTTCAGATTCAAGCCCAAATTTCCAGAATTTAGAAACTATTCCAAATGGTATGAAACATAGATAGATAGATTGGTTTTACTCACCTTATCAACTTCTCCAAAGACACTCTTTGATTCACCACTTTCCAAATTTTCGTGTAGCACAAATCAGCACCAAATGGCTACACTATACACACCAAAATGAAGCCCATGATTCAAGGATCAACATTTAAGAAGGGAATTTGAGCAATGGAGATCATTTACTTACCCAAAATCCAAGCTTTTCCTTCTTCCTTTCTTCCTCTTCAATGGCCGAAAGAGAGAGAGAGAGAGAGAGAGAGAGAGAGAGAGAGAGAGAGAGATGGAGAGATGGAGTGAGAGAGAGAAAAGAGGAAAAGTGATCATTTGTCCTCATGTGATCTCATCCAATGGCCACCACACTGCCACATGTCAACATCTCCATCATTCCCTCAATAAGCTCACCACATCACAACACATAGGATTCCGACCCACGGTCAAGGAATCACCACCCTTGATCTTAAATACCACACATATGCACTAATATTTCCAATTTCCACTAATTATGACATTAATTAATATTGTCATAAAATACATAATAATCCCAATTAAATTCATAATTATCCATAATAATCATGATTATCCCTTAATCAAAAATTGGGATATTACAATTCTCCCCCCGTTCAATAAATTTCGCCCTCGAAATTTCTTACACATCATGGGGCATAAAATCAGGAAATCGTTTCCTCATGTCCGCTTCCGCCTCCCAAGTGGCTTCCCTTGGAGACATTCCCTTCCAGACCACCTTCACAAATGGTAAGCTTCGATGCCTGAGCCGCCGCTCTTCTCGTTCAATGATTCGCTCTGGCTCTACCGCATAAGTGAAGTTATCTTGCAATTCCACTTCTTCATACTCAATGATATGCTCAGGGTCCGGTTGGTACTTCTTGAGTTGCGAGACATGGAATACATCATGCAATCGACTTAAACTTGGGGGTAGTGCTATCCGATATGCCACCGGCCCGATCCTTGCCAGAATCTCAAATGGACCAATGTATCTCGGACTCAGCTTCTTTCGCTTGATTGCTCTCCCGATGCCCGTGACCGGAGACACTCTCAAGAAAACATGATTCCCCACTTCAAACTCAAGAGGTCTTCTCCTCTTATCAGCATAGCTCTTCTGACGACTCTGAGCTGTAAGGAGCCTCTTCCTGATAACTCGGATCTGCTCAGCGGTTTGGTCAACAAGATCTGGTCCATACAACTTCCTCTCAGACAACTCTGACCAGCACAACGGTGACTGGCACTTCCTACCATACAGTGCTTCATACGGGGCCATTTGTATGCTCGCATGATAACTGTTGTTATAAGCAAACTCAGCCAATGGAAGATAGTAGTCCCACTTTCCTTTGAAGTCAAGGACACATGCTCTCAGCATATCTTCAAGAGTCTGGATAGTCCTCTCTGACTGTCCGTCTGTCTGAGGATGGTAGGCCGTGCTAAACCTCAATTGAGTACCCATAGCTTCGTGCAGAGCCTTCCAGAATCTCGAAGTAAACCGAGGGTCTCGATCAGAGATAATATTCTTCGGTGTACCATGGAGTCTCACAATCTCCTTGATATAAATCTCAGCCAGCCTATCAGGAGAATAGCCAGCGTTGATAGGTATGAAGTGCGCAGACTTCGTGAGTCGGTCAACAATCACCCAGATCGCATCATAGTTCTTGATCTTGGGCAGACCCATAACTAGATCCATGGTCACACTCTCCCACTTCCATTCTGGAATTTCTGGACTCTGAAGCAAACCTGGTGGTCTCTGGTGCTCAATCTTCACCTTTTGACAGGTAAGACACCGCGCCACATACTTCGTCACATCACTCTTCAACCCTGGCCACCAATACATAGACTTCAAGTTGTGATACATCTTGGTCATACCGGGGTGAAGAGTATACTGACTCTTATGAGCCTCATCAAGAATTCTCAATCTCAACTCCGCCTTCAGTGGGACATAGATTCTCTTCTGGTAACACACCAGCCCACTAGGTGATAGGTCGTAATCCCGAGTCTCTCCTCGCTCAATCTTAGCTCGGATCGACTGGGCTAGCTCATCATGCATCTGAGCCTCTTCAATTTCAGTCCTCAGATCATTCTCCCCTTGGACCACACCATAACTGGCACATAGGATATCCTTCGAGAGGTTTAAATCCCGAAAATCCTCTATCAGTTTCCATTCCTGGATCATCATTGTTGCCACTAGCACCGCCTTCCGACTCAAAGCATCCGCGACGACATTAGCCTTACCCGGATGATATTTGATCTCCAGGTTATAATCTTTCAGCAACTCCATCCACCGACGCTGTCTCATGTTCAACTCTTTCTGATCATACAGATATTTAAGACTTTGGTGGTCGCAGTACAGTTCCACTGTCACACCATACAGGTAATGACGCCAAATTTTCAATGCAAACACAATTGCCGCAAGCTCCAGATCATGAGTGGGGTAGTTCATCTCATGCGGTTTCAACTGACGAGAAGCATAGGCCACCACACGTCCCTGCTGCATCAGGACACACCCTAACCCCTGCTTACTCGCATCACTGTACACGACGTAAGCCTCACTGGGATCAGGTATAATCAACACAGGTGCCGTAGTCAATCTCTCCTTCAGCTCAGTGAAACTCCACTCACAACGTTCATCCCACAAAAACGGTTGATCCTTCCTCGTGAGCTTGGTCATCGGCAATGCAATACGCGAAAAGTTCTGGATGAACCTCCGGTAATAACCAGCAAGACCCAGAAAACTGCGAATCTCAGAAACAGTTTCTGGCCTTTTCCATTCAAGTACTGCTTCCACCTTACTGGGATCCACTGATACCCCGTCTCGAGAGATCACATGGCCAAGGAACTTCACTTCCGTAAGCCAAAACTCACATTTGCTCAGCTTGGCATAGAGTTGCTTTTCTCGTAAAATTCTCAACACAATTCTCAAGTGTTGCTCATGATCCTCCCTACTCTTGGAATAGATCAAGATGTCATCAATAAACACAACCACAAACTGGTCAAGATACTATCGGAAGATGCGATTCATATAATCCATGAATACCGCCGGTGCATTCGTCAAACCGAAGGGCATCACAAGGAACTCATAGTGCCCATATCTCGTTCTAAAAGCAGTCTTCGGAACATCCGCCGCTTTCACACGCAACTGATGATATCCTGACCTTAGATCAATTTTGGAGAATACGCACGAGCCAGACAATTGATCTAACAGGTCATCAATCCTTGGGAGAGGATACTTATTCTTAACAGTTACCTTGTTAAGTTCTCGATAATCGATACAAAGCCTCAAGCTTCCATCTTTCTTTTTCACAAATAACACTGGAGCTCCCCACGGTGATACACTGGGTCGGATGAATCCTTTCTCAAGCAATTCTTCAATTTGCTTCTTCAACTCCGCCATTTCATTCGGGGCCATACGATATGGGGCTTTCGATATCGAACCAGCTCCAGGCACAATCTCAATTGGAAATTCTACTTCCCTTTCCGGAGGCAATCCGCTAAGATCTTCTGGAAATACCTCAGGGAATTCATTTACCACAGGTATACTCTCTATAGCTTCACCTGACTCTCCCTGAACGGAGAAAAACACCATATACCCTTGACATCCCTTCTCAAGATATCTCTCAGCTTTAGCTGTTGAAAGCAAATTCAAACTGGCATTTACATTGCTATCCCGCTGTGCACTACGGAAAGTGATCCTTTTATTACCACAATCAAGCAGCACATCATTTGCTCTTAACCAATCAAAACCCAAAATGACTTCTAGTTGTTGGAGTGGCAAACAAATCAAATCAACTGTAGACTCCCAACCCTCAACAACTATTAATCAATTTAAGCAGGCTTCGGCCGCCACAGCCTTGACACCCATCGGCGTCGACACAACCAAATCAAATGGTAGTCTATGCACGTGCAATCCCAGGCGCTTTACACAATCATAAGCAATAAAAGAGTGACTTGCACCCGAATCAAACAAAGTATCTAATTCATTATCACCGAGAAGAATTTTACCTTGGATCAATTCAGGCGACTTCCGGGCCTCCTCATGAGTCATGGCGAACACTCGACCCTGATTCCTGGGCCTTTGCTCTGCTGGCGGTCTTGGGCACTTAGTAGAGATGTGACCCACTTGCTTGCAGTTGAAGCAAATCACCTCTCCAGCACAAGTTCTTCCCGGATGGTACTTTCTGCACTGATTGCACACCGGTCCCGCTGGAGGTCTTTGGTCACTACGACCCCCAGGTTGATAGGGCTTCTTGTTACCACCCCCATATGAGGATCCTTGCCCCTTCCGCTTCTGGGAAGTATTAGCCTTACTAGGCTCACTGCGACTGTCTTTACCCTTAGTTGGGTACCAATCCCTCAGATTGTTCTCGACAATCCGACACTGCTCCACCGCTTTGTTGAAGTCAGTGAACAGATGAGTGGCCAATCTCTTTTTCAGTTCACGCCTCAAGCCCCTGATAAGCATATCGGAGCTCCACTCCTCATCATCCTTTTCCCGGAGATGTGTAGAGTACCGAGATAGTCGGACGAAACGGGAAAGATACTCATCAAAACTCTCCGTATCTCCCTGCCTGATAGCCAAGAACTCAGACTCTTTTTCCAATCTCACAGACTTGGGGAAGTACTTCTCGTTGAACTTCTCTTGGAACAACCCCAAGTCAATGGCACATTCCGGCTTCGAAGTGTCATGGCAATGTTCCGCCACCACCGGTCTGCATCCCCCTCTAGCTTATACACAGCTAGCTTCGCCTTTACCCCCGTAGAGCACTCGAGGACTTCAAAGATCTTCTCCAGACGATTCAACCAATCCTCAGCAACTTGGGGCTCAAACCTCCCCCTGAACACTAGAGGTAGATGCTTGCAAAATTCAGAGACCCAGTATTACAAGTCCCTTCCCTCACGAACCAGTACCCCTTGAGACTCTTGATTAGGAACCGTGTGAGGTAGAGATTCATGGGACCGATTGGACCCCTCAGCTGTCTCCTCCTGATGAGTCTCTGCTTGAGTCTCCTCACGAGTCGACTGGGCCCTTTCCTCATTACGTTTGGCCCTTTCCTCCCGGAGCTCTTCTCTCAGCTCACGGATCATATCTCTTTGTTCACGTACGAGATCCATCATCTCTCGCATTGGGTCAGGAGGATTGTCATCCAACTCCTCCACATCTAGATCCCCCTGTCTGCCTCTAGGGCGAACCATGTTGTCCTTTACTCTACAATGATTCACCATGTCAGTTTCAAAGCAAAGGTATACACATAATCCATAAGACTTAGATATATCTACAACTAGCAGAAATATCCATGTGTATACACCTAATCATTAAGTTACCCTAAACTCAGAGGATTAAGGTCAACTAAGGAGCTATCCTAGCAAATCCTCACATTGTCAGGAACTACAGCTCTGATACCACAAATGTAACCCCCTTCACGCCTTAGGCCGAGATTAAGTTCTTAAACTCATAATTAAATTGTCATTAGAGACCATAATCAAACTGGGACTTAATATGATACTCATTTGCCCAATATACGGATTTTCAAAAACTTTTTCAAACATATTCACAATGGTCTCAAATTCCCAATCCGAAATAATAATGGCCTGAGCAGGTGGATTCCATTTACAAATATCAGAGTGCAAGTAAATTCCCGACACACTCGGGTTCCATTCATAACAAAAAGGGATTTACAAAAAGGCACATAGCCTACAATTCATACCCTTTTTCTTGGGGATTACACAAAGTCTACAATATACAATTCCAAAATATACAATGATAACCATTCACTCCAAAAGATACTCCTAAACAGGAGCTCTAACTACTCTTCGTCGCCCGCTTGCCTCTTGAACCTTCGGCCCTGTCTAAAAGGGTTAATTTTGGGAGAGTGAGATTCTAAAGAATCCCCGTAGTAACAAGTCAATCATATAATGTACAATAATAATGCATGTAATCAAATCACTATCCACACAAGCAGCTACAACGGCAGTTACAACGGCAATGGTTAGTATGACACATGTCATCCCTCACGATTGCTCACGCTGAATTGCTCACGTTGTATTGCATCACAACAATCAACACAGTATAATTCACCACAGCTGGGATCCATATAAAGCATATCATGATCACAAGCCACATAGGCAAGATACACACACGCAGCCCACGGCTGGTTTCACAAACGCCGCCCCCACGGGTCGGATTCACAAAGATCCATGTCGATTACGACGGCAGTCCAACGGCCGACCTAGAGATGACCACTGTCACTCTCTATACGGCTCACGTTGACCTGCTCGCGCCGTAATGGACCATGGCACACAATTCACAAGTTCAATGATAAGATATGCATACCAAAACATCATACAAGATATGAGAGAAAAGTCACTACCTGAGTTCTTCCGGGCGTGTCCTAGCGCCGGTCTCTCCCGAGGAAGGCAAATATCAAATCCTATTTTCACAATTAGGGACGAAGTGTTATTCTCTATTCCAAGACTTAATTCACTTTATAATGCTTAATTGGTTATCATTATTGCTCTTTTAGAGTCACTAAATACTCCTAACAAAACTCCTAAAGGGTAGGAAGAACTATCCCAAAGATCCCTTTTTGGAAGTACAAAAACTCATTTTTCACTGCTTCACTTCGAGTGAAAATGGTCTCACTCGAGCACAAGTACGGACATCACCTCAAGCACAAAATCCTCACTCGAGCACAAGTACGGAAATCACCTCAAGCGCGACAGAAAGCACATGCCCGAGAGCACAAGAACTTTCTCAGAAAAGGCTCACTCGAGCACAAAATCCTCACCTCAAGCACAAGTACGGAAATCACCTCAAGCACAAAATTCTCACTCGAGTGATGTTCTTCCCTCACTCGAGCACCCTCACTCTCGCCTCAAGCACAATTATCAGAAACCAGAAAACGAGAAGGTATGACAGCATTTCCAGAAATTTTTCCAAGTGATCCAAATGAACCCAAATACCAACCCAAAGCTACTCCCACACAAAAACACCCAAGGAATTCAATGGAATCATTAAAATGATCAAAATCCAACTCCATTATCATGTTTTGGGTTGAATCAACACAAATCATCAATTATCCCAAAATTACTAAACTTAACATTTCAACCTCCAATCAATCTATCTATCATAAACCCATTCCAAAACACCATTCTCATACCAAAAACATACCAAATGAACAGTGACACTCATTTTTCAGATTCAAGCCCAAATTTCCAGAATTTAGAAACTATTCCAAATGGTATGAAATATAGATAGATAGATTGGTTTTACTCACCTTATCAACTTCTCCAAAGACACTCTTTGATTCACCACTTTCCAAATTTTCGTGTAGCACAAATCAGCACCAAATGGCTACACTATACACACCAAAATGAAGCCCATGATTCAAGGATCAACATTTAAGAAGGGAATTTGAGCAATGGAGATCATTTACTTACCCAAAATCCAAGCTTTTCCTTCTTCCTTTCTTCCTCTTCAATGGCCGAAAGAGAGAGAGAGAGAGAGAGAGAGAGAGAGAGAGATGGAGAGATGGAGTGAGAGAGAGAAAAGAGGAAAAGTGATCATTTGTCCTCATGTGATCTCATCCAATGGCCACCACACTGCCACATGTCAACATCTCCATCATTCCCTCAATAAGCTCACCACATCACAACACATAGGATTCCGACCCACGGTCAAGGAATCACCACCCTTGATTTTAAATACCACACATATGCACTAATATTTCCAATTTCCACTAATTATGACATTAATTAATATTGTCATAAAATACATAATAATCCCAATTAAATTCATAATTATCCATAATAATCATGATTATCCCTTAATCAAAAATTGGGATATTACACAACAGGGGGCGCATTAAATTGCGAAGGTAGTACTGTTTTAGAATTGCAACATCAAAGTAGCGAAGGTAATACAATTTCTGGGGAGCATTATAGGTTATTGTTTGTAGAACCGCTACGAAGATGGCCGCATGATTGCGATGTATAGTAGTCATCTGCTACTAACTAATGGCCCATTTGATTTACCAAATTGAGGGAATGTATGTAATGGAATGATAATTACATGAATTTATTTGGTTTTGTTATTAAATAAAGATATGCATAAAAGCGTATTTAATATTTTTTAATGATGGAATATATATTTGTTAACTTTTTAATGGGGGGAATATTTTTTAAATTTCTATATTATTAATTAATTTTTAATATTTAATGGTGGTAACTATTTAATAGTTAATCGCGTCTATGGTTGGGCACTTTGATCAATTTAAAAAATTATAATAACAATTAATGCTTGATTACAGGATATTTGTATCTCCATTCATCAGTCCTAATAGTGTAATCCTGATTATATCATGATGTATTCAAGATTGCAAAATGTAATCTTTTTTACATTACATAAACCCAACAAAACGTCATAATCAGTCTGTTGCATCAAAATTACATATAATTATCGCCTATAAAACCGAACCAAAAGGGTTATAAGTGCCTATAAATACACCACCTCTCCTACAATTTCCCACTTTTAGCAAATTCGTTCCTCTCACTCGAGTTCTCTCATCCTGAGATGAAGCACCTCTTCCTACTCTGGTGTTTAGCCTTTTTTTTTTGGATAAATCATAACTGCATTCATGAGGAAAAAGCATAGTCTACAAAGTATCTAAGTAGGATATATACATCATAGAGAAGGTATGATAGATCCCAAAAAACATCTTATGTCTCAGTAATTATTTTTATGTGAGATTGTTTTATAAGTTTGTAATGGATAGGAAATGTACATGGATAGAGTATTTACTCCTTTCGAAGGATGAAAGCCATAGCATCGCGAAGAACTAGTAACTACAAATGAATTGCTCCAAATTTAACTTTAGGAACAAGCTACTATTCATGGAAGTGAATGCAATCAAAGATTAGTGAGTGTTTGGGTATTTCCCAAATCTAGGTTTCAAACCTAGGTTTGCGCAAATCTAGACAAAACTCCTCTCACACACTTACCTCATAAATCGTAAAAATTATTCTCAAAAGCTAATCCAAACACACACTAAAAACGAATATGCATGTTTTGCTGCTTCCTCACTAGCTTGTAAATACTGAATATGACAGTCTATTGAGCAGAATAGTTCCATCTAGAATGTTGTATTCGTCTCTCCTGTATGCAGTGATCTTCTACATCACGTTCCGTGCATTCTTGGTGCTGCATTAACATGTAATTCTAGATTAGGCCATGTAGCTTGGCACTCCAAGTTGGTATAAAAAAAGTTTACTTATGTAATTTAAATTAAGATTTTTGTTATTTGTACTATATGTTTTATATTTTGTTTTTGCAATAAATATTTTTATTTTTATTTTATTGTTATTGTATTTGAAATTAAATTAATTTGAATGAATGATTTAGTGAATTGATTTGAAATTAAATTATTTAATATTCATGTTGTTAATTAATTTGAAATTAATTTTTTTGGATTAAGATTATTAGTATATTTGAAATTAAACTAATTTGAATGAATGATTTTAGTGAATTGATCTGAAATTAAATTATTAAGGATTAATATTGTTAATTATTAGTTGAAATTAAATTATTTTGGACTAATGATTTAGTGAATATATTGGAAATTAAATTATTTGGGTTTAATGTTTTAATTTAGAGTGATTATTTTTATTAATTAGAGATTAATAATTTCATTTAAATTAGTAATTATTTAATAAATTATATTATTATAAACTATTTTACTTAATTTGTAGGCATCATAACTGTGGTTCATTCTCATGGGAAAGATATTGTAGTTGATTAGGACCCTTCCCCGCCGTAGACCCTTATTAGTGGTTCACAAGCGCTACCCAAACTGCTACTAAGTGGGCATGGGAGTGAAAAATTTGTTCAGCGTCAAAATTAGTAGTGGTCCTCAAATCGCTACCAACACTATAGAAATTCTTCAAAAAGGTGACACAAAAAAATTTAATTTTCTTTCATAAAAAATAGTAGCGGTGTGATAACCGCTACTAGCTTTGAACATCTTTTTCCTAATTCAAATGCCATTTGACAACAGTTTATAACCATTGCAACTTCTTTACGAGTCACACCAAAAATCAGCATGGGTAACAATTCATTTATGCTGCTACTAAGTGTATCGTGAGTATGAGCATTGACCACGTGGATAGTAGTTTTTGTATAACCATTACAAAGTCGTTTAGACTTTTACCCATAACTAATTTAGTAGCGGTTCCAAGAGTGTTCATACCAATTAAAACAACTACAATGCGGGAAATCTAATTGCTACAAAATGCATTCTCCTTGTGTTAAAAAAGTTAATTGAAAAAGCAATGTATAAGTGAAAAAGCAATGTATGAGTTAATATGTGGTGCTAAATTTGTTAGTATATCTAATTTTGATTATTTCAAATCTTAAAGAATGTTTTTAAAGGATGCAATCATACACAATTATAAATTTGAAGAGATTAAGAGTTCAGGTGAAGAGATTATGCTTTTAGGATTATATCGTTACATTACACATCAACCCGACTTAATGCTTTTGTTTATCAAAAATCTTAGTTAGCAAAAGTCAAGGTCTTTTTTTCTGACGTGTCAATTCTAAGTCATTGATCTCTAGTTTTAACCTTGGGTATTACATGTCAACTGGAAGTTAAATCCTATTAATTGAAGTCAGTATACCCCCTACAAAAAAAATGGTATTTTGTAGCGGTGACATTGTAGCGGTTATATCAAACCGCTACAAATATTAACATTTGTAGCGGTTTTAACCTAAATCGCTACAAATTTGTAGCGGCAAGCTACGCGCCAAGTGGCGCGACAGATTAGCAGCGTTTTTTTGTAGCGGTTAGGTAGAAAAAATCGCTACAAATTTGGAGCGAAATTCCTGCTAAAACTTGTAGCAGTTTAATTGTAGCGGTTAATAAACAAAAACCGCTACAATATTCCCGCTACTTGGCACAACCAAGACCCACCAACAGTGTAGCGGTTATAGCAATAAAACCACTACAAAATCCCAAACGTCGCATATTTGTAGTAGTTATAAGGATATAATCGCTACAGAATTTCAGGAGTTTCCAAGTTTATAGTGGTTCTAGACCATAACCGCTACAGAATTTCAAAGGTTTTTGTACTTTGTAGCGGTTATTATAAAACCGCTACAAATTTAAGTCACCCTTAGTGATTTGTAGCGATTTACGTAGCGGTTATTGGGATAACCGCTATAAATGCTGGCCTATTTAAGGGCGCCACCTCCCTCCTTTTTTCGTTTACTCATTTTGTTTCCTGAAGTTTCTCTGAGTATTTTCTTTTAGATTTGAGCGTTCAGACATCTGTGAAAGAGTTTTTGCTGTAGTATTTCTTAGTATTTGCACTTGAGGTACGGAGATAAGGCATATTTTATTTGTATTTGTATTTTTATTATATTTTTGCATAATAATGTGACTAAAATATTTTTTTTTGAATTTTTACAGTTGATATGGCTTCAAGAGAGGATAGGGGGAAGGCCCCTGAGGTCCCCATACCGATTTTACGGGGTGGCAGTAGCTGAGCAAGGGGCAGAGGGAGGGGGCAGCGCGGAGGTAGGGCGACCGCGGCATTTCAGCCCATCCCCCCATAGGAGTCGGCCCTACCACAGGCACCGCAGACAATCCCACAAGAGACGATCGCACCAGAGGTGCCTGAGTTTGGGGGGCAGATATCAGCGTCAAGAACTACAACGAGGAGGACTTCGAAATCCTGATTGGGATCAGGGAGATGGAGCAGTTCCTCGATGAGGAGGAGGCTCGGGAGCAGAACAACCCACGAGGGTCGTCTTCGCAGTCCACTGGGTTTAAGGTGCAGGTCCAAGGTAAATAAATTTTTTTATTTAATAAATTATTTATTTAAATTCGAAATATTAAATTTGAATTACAATTTATCTAACGTGCGGTAAACTGTGCAGATAAGCAGGGGAACATGTCGACAAGGAGGCTGGACGTGGCCGGTCTGAACAGCATGGACCGGACCCTGCGAGTTATAGTGCCGTGGAATGAGGACACTGACCAGCCCATCGACAATAGGGGTTACCTGTTCAACCGCTTCCTGAACGAGCTAGGCGCGAATTGGATACGGTTCCCCCTTCACTTCAGGATGTGGAGGCACGTTCCGAAGGGGCCGAAGGACCAGGCTTAGGAGGAGGTGATTCAAGTAATTAATAGTATTTAATTAATATTTTTTGTAATTAATTATATTTAATTAATATTTTTTAATAGGATTTTTGTAATTATTGATATTTAAATAATTTTTTTGCAGCTGCGGTTTGCCGTCCGGGCCAACCGGAAGAGGTACACCCTCATGAAGATGGGTGACGGTTGGAGGAACAGATGGAACCGTCTCTTCCACAGGGTGGATAAGGACGAGACGATGCCTCTGGAGTAGCTTATCGAGAGCGTCCCGGACGGCGTGCCACCGAACGACTAGGCGAGTTTCATTCAGTTCAGAAGGAGCCCTGAGGGACAGGTAATGTATTTATTAGATTCTTTATATATAATTTTGTAATTGTTAATTATTAAATTATAATTTCAATTTAATTATTTTTAATTTGAACTTTATTAATTTTAAATGTTTTTATTGTTTTAATACATTTAATATTGTTTTTTTTCAGGAGCTTTCTCAGAGGAACACCAGGATCCGTGGGCAGCAGACGATCCACCACACAGCAAGATCAAAGTCCTTTTCTGTCACCTACAGCAAGCTGGTAACTTTTCAAAATATCACTGACTTTTAGCTGGTTATTTCATAATACTAATTGAATTTTGTAATTGTTTTAGGAGAAGAAGGCACAGCAGGAGAACAGTCAGATGGACTATGGAGAGTTGTACGCCATCACACACAGACACCGTGACGGGACTGCGACCTCTCAGCAGGCAGAGGCGGCCATTGTAAGTAATTTTATTATTATAATTTTTATAAAACCAACTCAATAATAAAAAATGCTAATTAGTAATTGTTTCATAAAATGGTAGGAGTGGATGCAGTAGTTGCAGGCCGAGCTGCGAGAGACCCAGGCCGAGGAGTCACAGGGGTCAGTGGACCCGACGGCTCCTTTGAAGGTGGGTCTAGGTCAGGCTGAGCACCCCGGACGCATGTGGGGGATGGGGATAGGCGCCAGACCTAGCATGGTCTTTGGCAGGAGCGCCGCCTCTGAGGCTAGCAACTCTAGAGGAGTTAGACGTCCGAGGGACGAGTCTATTGAGCAATTGCGGTCAGATTTGGAGCAGCAGATAGCACAGTAGCAGCAGCAGATGCACCAGCTGCATCTACAGCAGATGCAGCTGCAATCTGATTTGATCTACGCTCAGCAGATGCAATGGCGTGATATCACGAACAACATGCTCGAGCTGTCATGGAGTCGCCTGTTCCCGGACGAGCAGCATCCACAGGTTTCCTCTATCCCTCGGTACGTCATCCAGACTACTACTCCTCCTGCTCCTGCTCCTGCTGATGATAATGGTGCAATTCACTCTGCCTAGCGGCCTGATCCAGCAGCACCTGAGGGAGCACCAGATGATCAGCCCCCAACTACTTAGTTTAGGACATCTTTTTTTTATTTGTTGTTGAAACATTTGTAAATAAATATATATAATTTTGTATTTCAGAACTTAAATTCTTATTGTATTTACCATAATTATATTTATATTATAGACCGCGTTGTTGAATTTGTGAATTAATTGCAACAATATTATTTATATTTCTAAAATAAAAAAAAATAAAGCATATATGTATTTGTAGTGGTTTTATAATAAAAACCGGTACAAATATATATATGGTTGTAGCGGTTCTACAATAAAAACCGCTACAAATATATATAATATTTGTAGCGGTTTAACAATACAAACCGCTACAAATACTCAACATTTGAATTTTAGAATTTTCCGCCTTTGTGCACATTTGTAGTGGTTATTCTATGCATAACTGCTACAAATTAAAAATAATTTTTCCATTTAATGTCCAACGGCTTTAATATTAGTAGCGGTTGTATATATATAACCGCTACAAATACTCAACTTTTAAATTTTGAATTTCCCACCACTGTGTGCAAAATTCCAATAGCTTGAAAATTTGTAACGGTTTTATACATATAACCGCTACTAATTTTTTAGAATTGTAGCGGTTAGTATAGCGGTTTTTGAACCGCTATAAAATTTTAAACGTTGGAATTTCATAATATAAGGTTCTTGGCATTCGTCATTCTCTATTCACTCATCTTCTCTATACTTTCTTCTCTCTCACTAGTAGCTATGGATAAATCATGGATCAGGTTGCCGCGCAATTCTTCGAAATATTTGTACGGATTAAACAATTTCTTGGATTTTGCATTCACTCATGCCAACTATAACGTCAAGATCGTCTGTCTGTGTCGGAGATGCAAGTTCAAGAAGTGGCATGCACGAAATGTTGTGAAGGAACATTTGCTTCTGAAGCCTTTCCCTGAGGACTATACGTTCTGGGCAGTTCATGGTGAGAAGGCCGGCATTAGATATGATGATGCTCTTCCTCGAAGTTCTCAAGTAGGCGTTCAAGTAGATGAAGATGATCCTGTGAATGATGATGTGCGTGATGAGTTTGGATTTCAAGATGATCCTGTGAATGATGTTGTGCATGATGCTGAGCCGGTTTTTATGAGGAATGAAGCAGCTTGGGATTTTTTCAGCTTAATGGATGAAGCAGATCGTCCTTTATATCAAGGTTGCTGAAAAAATTCTAAATTATCTTTCTTGATCAAATTGTATCATATCAAGTGCTTGTGTGGAATCACAGTTAAGGGAATATCGATGTTGCTCAAATTATTACAAGATGCATTCCCTGACGCTGAGATTCCCACAACGTTCTATGAGGCCAAGAAGATTATCAACAGGTTGGGGTTGAACTATCAAAAGATTGATGCATGCCCAAACGATTGTATGCTGTATTGGGGAGATGATTCCAGTAGGGAGATTTGTAAGAGATGTCACACATCGAGGTACAAGACAATTCGGAAGGGGAAAAAGCAGAAGAAGAAACCTGGAAAGATTCTCAGGTACTTCCCTTTGAAACCTCGCCTACAAAGATTATTTATGTCGTCTAAAACTGCGGAGCACATGAGGTGGCATGCCATTGATAACAATGAAGACGGTAAATTAAGACATCCCCGGGATGCAAATGCTTGGAAAACGTTTGACAACGACTTTCCAAATTTTGCTACTGACCCCAGAAATGTTCGGCTTGCTTTGGCGACCGACGGTTTCAATCCTTTCGAGAATCTTAGCAAAGTTACAGTATTTGGCCGGTAGTCTTAGTTCCCTACAACTTACCCCCTGGATGTGTATGAAACAAAGCTCTTTCATTATGTCTATGATCATTCCAAGCAAAAAGGCACCGGGCAATGACATCAATGTGTATCTCCAACTGCTTATTGTAGAATTGCTTGACCTGTGGAATGTCGGCTTGGAGACGTACGATGCTTACGGCAAGACTTTGTTCAACTTGCGTGCAGTTTTGATGTGGACGATTAGTGACTTTCCTGGCCTTGGCACATTATCTGGTTGGAATGTGCATAATGGGTCGGCGTGTCTAACTTGCAATTTTGACTCTGATGCAGTACGCCTTCCCCATAGCCGAAAGTGGTGCTTTATGGGGCATCGAAGGTTTCTTGATGGAAGGCATAAGTTCATATTGCAACGGAATCGCTTCAATGGGAAACCAGAAAAGGATGACCACCTCAGACTTTGTCTAGTACAGATATCTTACAGCAGCTTGAGCATGTTGACTTTGAGTTTGGAAAAAGCGACGATTTAGCACAAACTCGCCAAAAGACGTGCAGGACTTCGGCGCCTCAACAGTGGAAGAAGATAAGTATTTTATTCACTCTTTCATATTGGAGATCTAATTTACTTCGCCACAGTCTTGATGTAATGCACATTGAAAAGAATGTTTGCGACAATGTGCTGTATACGCTACTTAACGAACCTGGCAAGACAAAAGATCACCTTCAAGCGAGGAAAGATTTACACAACATAGGATTTCGTGAAGACGCTTGGCCAGATGAGCATGACAAATTTCAGCCGGCAAAGTTTACCCTCACAAAACTGAACAAGGAAGTCTTCCTCACGACGTTGAAGAAATTAAAAGTTCCTGATGGGTATTCAAGCAACATTTCTCAATATGTTGACTTGCAGGCTCGAAAGGTTACTGGTCTGAAGAGTCATGACTCACATGTTCTTATGCAGCAGTTACTCCCTCTGGCTATAAAGAATGCACTTCCTCCCGATGTTTAAATCATTTTGGTGGAACTTTGTTCTTTCTTTCGGAAGTTGTGTTATAAGGTTTTAATCGTTGAGGAGCTCGATTAGCTGCAGTCCAAAATCATTCTTATGCTTTGCATTTGGAGATGATCTTTCCTCCATCCTTTTTTACTGTGATGATTTACCTTACAGTCCACCTCGTTCATGAAACAAAGCTCGCTGGACCAGTTCAATATCGTTGGATGTATCCGATTGAGAGGTACTCATTTTAAATATATGCTTTATTCTTCGTATTTAATGTTTGCTAGACGTCCTTTTCAGCATTTTATATCAATTTTCTCTTCTGTACTTTGTAGGTTCCTTGGGAAATTAAAATCTTACGTAAGGAATAGGCGTGGCCAGAAGGTTCTATAGCTAAAGGCTATATAGGGGATGAGGTGCCATATTTTTGCTCAAGGTACTTTGATGATCTTGAGACGGCTTTTAACCGCCCACTTCGTGTTGACGATTGTCCTAAACCTATGCCGACATCAAGAGAATTTATCCCTCGTGTTGGTAAACCAGTTGGAGCAACTGAGAACTTCAAACTAACGGCAACTGAGAAGCTGCAAACACATAGACATGTCTTGATTAATTACACTTAAGTTGAACCTTTCATACGGTAAGAATTGTACACTCACATGTTATTCGATCTATATCTTTCGTAACATTTCTCACTTTCATTTCACTATCGCCTTTCCATTATTAATTGCAGGGAATTCAGAAGTCATGTTAAGCGTCAACTCAGGATCTGTACACAGACATCCTAAGAAGTTGATAGGAGGGTCCATAGATAATTCCCGAGCTGGTTTGCGCGCAGAATACTAAATGACCACAACCCACACTCACCAGATTTTAGAGCTCTCGCAATCGGCCCTCTTGATCATGCAAAAAGGTTTACAGCATACAATGTCAATGGTTTTAAGTTTTGCATGGTTTCACGGGATCAAAGATTGCAAACTCAGAATTCGGGTGTTTATGGCACATTTGGGACAAGGAGTTATACGAGCAGCAGTCACACCAACATGCAGTTCAAAGGCGTCCCTTACTATGGTAAGCTTCTTGATGTGGTCGAACTTAATTATCAAGGCCGTTTCACCATGACGCTGTTCAAGTGTTTGTGGGCAAATACCACTACTTCTCGGGGACTGACAACTGACGACTTAAGGATCACATCAGTCAATTTCTCACGGCCGATTCATACTGGTGTTTCTCAAGATGATGAGCCGTATATTCTAGCTTCAGAGGCACATCAGGTTTATTATGTCGAGGACGAGAGGCACAGGGATTGGCACATGGTCGTTCATTTAAAGCCACGAGACCTTTACGACATGGGTGAAGGCGATAACATCGCCTACGAGAGTGAGCCATTTCAGCCAGCCGATTTTAAAAACTACTTCCCTGAAAGCGATGACAATTTACCTCTACTGCGGTGAGTTTTTTTAAGTCCACGTCATTTAAATTAAATTTTTTAAATTTAATAATACATCCCTAACAATAATTTTTCTACATAATTTCTGTAGGGATGGCGACGATGAGTGATCAAATTCAAATTATGCTTTGGTCTTTAAAAAAACTGGAAAAAAAATTTTAAAATAAAATTTAGAAAAATAATAAAATAATATTTGTAGCGGTTATTAAACCGCTACAAAAATAAAAATAACCGCTACTAACCAAAAACCGCTACAAAATGGATACATTAATCGCTACAAATAGTACGTGGATCCCTATAAATACCCTTACCACAACTCATTTCAAACACTCCCCAATTTCTTTTCACCTTACCTTTCTTTTATTTTCTCTCATTTACAACTTCTTTTGTATGAGTAGAGGAGATGAATAATACGATCAAATATGGTAACAAGTTTTTTAATTTTTTTTTACAATACTTCTTTCCTTTATATAAAATTTATTCTCACTATTTTTTTTCTAGATATTTCAGAGCTGTATCTCATTTTCATCTATTTTTCATACACAATTACATTATATTAGACAACATAATAATTCCTTATTACCTACGTATCCTTAATAATATTATTAATAAAATTTTTATACTAATCCAATTAAATTAAAATTTTCCTTTTAATTTATTAATAAGTTAAACTATTGAATAATAAGCTAATTAAATTAGATAAACTAATAAAAAATAAACTATTTAATTTAATATTAAAAAAACAGAAACAAATGATCGTATATTTTTTAAAAAAATTAAATATTTGTAGTGGTTATTAAACCGCTACTAACAAACGCATCTTTTTAAAATCAAATTAAATTTTTTGGTGCTAAATTTGAATTTCATGAAATTAGTAGCGGTTTTATAACCGCTACAAATTTCATAAAAATTCAAAATTAGTAGCGGTTTATTAACCGCTACAAAATTAAAAAAAAATTGTCATTTTTCTTTTCCCACCTTCAAAATTTCAATTTTTTATATTTGTAGCTGTTATATAACCGCTACAAATATCTTTGAAAAAAATTTCGTTCATGGGGATGTTGTAACGGTTGGGTGGAACCGCTACAAAGGATGTAGCGGTTATTTTCTTTGAGTAGTGGCTACAAAACCGTTTGCAACATACGATTTAGTAGCGCTTTTCCTAACCGCTACTAATGTTGTTTGTAGCAGTTAAAACCGCTACTAATACCTATTTTTAACTGCTACTAAATCACTTTTTTTTTATAGTGACCTTGGTAGATAGATCTCAGAAGATCATAATTCTAAATGAGAGAAAAAAGACATACAACTTTTTTTTCCAACAAAAAAGAACTACAGCTAGATATTCATTGCAAAGCAAAATGGAAAAAGTAGATGCATAATGTAGGGGTGTTCAAATCCCGGGACGGGACCGGGATCACCCAATCCTGGGTCCCATCCCGGGGCTGGCCGGGAATGGGATACCATTCCTGGTCCCGGTCCCGGGAAAGTCCCAGTACAACCAGGACCGGGAATTCCCAGTTTCAAAAAAAGGAATTTTAAGCTGAGTTGGATGGAAGAAAACAAGCTGAAGTACCTAATAATTTGGATACAAGAACTGGATCAAGAAGGATCTTTGTAAGCAAACCTGAACTATCTGCTATCAGAATTATTTTCCAAATATTGAGAGCATCAACAGAAAAAACATAGAAGCAAAAGTACCTAATAATTTAGCACCAGGTATGTCCTGAGTGACAAATAGGAGAATCACTTGCTAATGGTATCCATCAACATAGTTAAGTAGAATAAAAAAGGAAATCTTCTACCCCATACTCATCATAGATTGTAATACTGTACATCCATTTTTTTTCCAACACTGTACATCCAAAGAAATTAAAAAAACTTGAAGCAGTGGAAAATGATATCCTTAATTTCCTGTCCTTCCTCACAAGTCACAGCCAGTATTTTTTTGGAACCTTGATATCAAGTTAGTTCAACGAATGAGTTAACCAGAAGTCCTGCAAACGAACATAGATTACACAAAACAATGATTACATATCACCAATTACTTGTTTTTGTATGCAATTTAATTTGAGTTACCTACCTAAATGGTTCATGTTGCTGTGAAGCATTTGGAAACTTTAGCAACACTTTCTCCACCTCCCTGAATATTTGTGACATATGAAAATATTAAAGGCATTCATAATATTAATAATGTAGTGGCAAAGCAAAACATGCACTAACCAAGCAAGTTAGTCTTGGATGATGATATTAATAAAGGGGTATAATGATTTGGCTTCTATAGCACTTACTGGTATTCTTTCACCACTAACCATAGCTCCGTAAGCATTGGGATAAATATGTAATGCATCATAAGGGGTAAGGCCTTGAAGAATCCCATGGTGTCTTTCATGGTGTCTTTCAGTTAGGTCATGGTCTATGAAAATCTAGAGTTTAAGATATAGAAAGGGCCAAAAAAGCAGAACAAAGACGATTAGAGATCAAGACCGAGCTAACATTCTAGGATACAAAATTTAATTAAATGAAACATGAAGGTTAATCTGGGTTCCAATCTTTGGCACTCCACATTTAATTGCAATTATCTGTGCTATGTCATAAGCTCATCGCAGGTCAGAACAATAAACAGCAGAGACCATTCGTTCCTTAGATAGCGTTTTAGCCACCTCCATCCAAAATATTTACACTTGTCATTAAGGCATAAATCGACCCCAAAAAAGAATGAAAGAAAAGAAAGAATTCTAAATGTATGGTTTGTATTTATGAAAGAAATCGAGAAATAAAATCAACTTACTCTAGTTGCTCGTGCTATTCCAATTTGACTTAACTCAACATCCTTTTTTATTCTACTTAACTATGTTGATGGATACCATTAACATGTCTATATCCTCCAGATCTTGAGCAGCTTCAAATTCAAGGAAATCAAGATGGTAGTTCAGAGGGCAAAAACATGAGCAAACACATGATTTAATCAAACACATGTTTAAATAGCAAGAGTTGGTAGAGCAAAAACACATTACAACAACATTAAATTCAGATTACAAGAGCAAACAAAGTCTCAGTCCCACAAATTTAATCAAAACAGCAATGATTCAATGAACAAACAACAAAGACCTATTTATGGATTTGGACGTTGCTCTTCAGCTGCAAAAGTAAAAAGAAAAAATTGGTTGAAGTTAAAATTATTATTAAGAACTTAAATAAAACAAATGAATTAAACTAGACAAAGATTACGATATTACCGATTAGAGCAGCTAATACTTCCTCAGTGTCATTGAAGTTATCAGTCTCAAGTGATTCAAGTCCGGTTGGGAGTAATGTGGATGGAGAGAGCCAATTTTGTGCCAAATGAGTGCTTCAACCATCTCGGGTGATAATGAACTTCTGTATGAATCAATAATATGGCCCCCTGTGCTGAAAGCCGATTCTGAAGAAACGGTTGAAACAGGCACAGTCAACAACGTCCAACTCCGTATACTTATCACTCTGACCCTCATTCTGATTATCGGCCCTAAATCTTCTCTCTACTTCACTCTCTTCCGTATCAATATCAAAAGTATCTTTTTTAGCATTTGTTACAGCGCTGCAACTACTATCAGTTCCTTCTTGTGCCTGACTTTAACTCTCAATAACAATCCCAGATGTGCCAAGATGACTTGAATAATGATCAAATAAACGATAGAGGACATTTGAGACTTTTTGTATCATGTCTGCACGACTATCAGGATCATCAGGATACATAGCATCAAAAGCATACCTCAAAAACTTCATTTTATACCTGGGGTCAAGCACCACTGCAATCACCAACAAAGGATTGGAGTTTTTAAACTGATCCCAATACTTATCATATTTGGCCTTCATACTGTTAGCCATGGCATACAAAGAAGAACCATGATTGGTTGAAGCTTTATTGAGAATAGAAGCAAGATTTGATACTTGTCGGAAGGCCAAATGTGAGGTCACAAAAAGTGATCCAGAAAGTTTCAAAGTGACATTGTAGAACAATTTCAAAAACTTAGTAAACTCACTAGCTTGTTGGAATGACTCATCCGTAGGAGGACCAACTAAACCTTTATCAAAGAAGTGTTTTTTGTAGTCATCGTCTGAGGCCATCCTTTCAAACACGCTACTGAATTGAATGGCACTCTCCAACATAATGTAAGTGGAATTCCACCAGTTGGACAATCCAAGCTTAGTAAACCCTTCGACTCAACTTTTATCTTTTCCACAAGCGACTTGAACTTTCGCAACCTTGAAAGAGAAGATCTTACATATTTAATGGCATTCCGAATGGCTTCAACTGACTCGTGCATATCCTTTACACCATCATAAACAATCAAATTTAAAATTTGTGCACAACACCTCAAGTGCATGAAGTCCCCGTCACATACTAAACCACCATTCCAATATTTGAAAACGGACTTCAACCTTGACAATGCACTATCATTGGAAGAAGCATTATCAACAGTGAAAGTAAATACCTTATCAATCCCCCAAAACAACAGGAATTTCTCAATTTCATCTGCAATTGTTTCACCCTTGTGGTTTTCAACCACACAAAAATTCAATATTCTCTTTTGGTATGTCCAACTCTCGTCAATCCAATGTGCAGTCAGGCACATATAATTTGCATTCTGATTTGAAGTCTAAGTATCCGTAGTAAAGGATACTTGAACTTTTGTAGTCTCAAAGTGCTTTTTCAATTTCACCGCCTCTTCAAGATACAACTTGTAGCAATCTCTAGTAATCATTGATCGTGAAGGGACCTTAAAGCAGGGTTCTACATCACTCATCATCGCTCTAAAACCAACAGATTCCACAGTTCGAAAAGGCCTCTCCGCCAATTTAATGTACTTTGTAACACCTCTTCTGCATCGTTCTTGACTGAATACATGAGAAGTCACAGTATTAGAGGACCCTATCTAAGTCGTAAACAAATATTGGTTCTTCTTGTTTGCTTTGTTTGGATTTTTAGGACATGTCTGTAAATGTCTCTGCAATCCAGAAGTCCCTTGTTTATGATGGTGAAGAATTTCTTTTGGGCAATAATTACACTTGGTTGTGTGCTTTCCAGTAGTTGGGTTGATTTGTACCTTCCCATAATGGTCCCAAACACTTGATTTTTTCTTTTTCCCTGGTCTTTCATCTCCCTCTAAATCATCTTCAGCTTCAGCATTTTCATTTGCTTCCCTAGCTTCTTGTTCGACTATACTTGGAGTTGCTTGGACTGTTGGTTTACTTTGTCCAACAGTTTCTTCATTGATACTTGTACTTGTAGTAGTATTGGCCAAGTTTCTAGATCTTTTCACCATCTATTAGTAAGCATTAAAGAGCAACATTCTAAGTGACTGCATCCGAACATATACCCAATCCAATGCACTAAAAACTGCCAAAAACAGTAGCTATACAGCATTCTAAGTGGATCATGAAAGTGAAAAATATTTTTCTTCCTAAGTGAAACACTAAAAACAACCGCTACACAGCAATCCACAAGGCATAATAAGCTTCCCAATTATTATATATACACTAAAAGAGTTTTATGAAAGTGATAAGCATAGTCTACCAAACAGAAAATGAGTACAGTTGGGTCTATTTGCCTCCCCCTTTAATGAAAATCACTTTTAGCCTAACAAGAATTGCAACATCAATATTGTATTAGCTTTTTTATCATTTTATTTTCTTATGGCTTACAACAAAAACCAGCAGATGATATAGAGGGAACAGAGTTAATATGCTTCATTTGATTACCAAGATTAATCAATTAATGAAGGAAAGCAAAGAAAGAGTTGTAAATCAACTCACCTGAATGAGACGAGCTGCGACGGGAGGACGATGCTGCTGCTGCCGGCTGGAAATGGAAAGGCGACGGTGAGGCTCCCAGCGACGGTGAGCCTTCTGCTGAAGAAAGAGAGTGATCGGCCAAAAGGAGATGAGACGAGGCAGAGAGTGAGCGTCGGCCGTCGGTGACGGTGAAGGCCGTGCAGACTGCAGAGTCACAGGGTAGGGCATGAGACTTGAGATTGACTGATTGAGAGAGGCGGAGTCGCGGAGAGGAGAGGAGACGAGGCAGTCGGCAAAGAGTGAGAGAGTCAGACTACAACGCGAGAGAAGAGAGGCCGAGGGATTGAGGGAAGGAGGGATTAGTGTTTTAGAAAAGGGGAAAAATGATATAAAAAAAATATATATGACCCCGGGACCGGGACCAGGATTCCCGAAGCCCTGCCCGGATCCCGTCCCGGTCCCGGTTAGTCCTGGTCCCAGAATGGCCGGGAATTTTCGATCCCAATGCTACCGGGACGGGGACGGGACCACCGGGACTGGGATCCCATAAACACCCCTAGCATAATGTATTTGCAGTGGAAGAAACTACTAATTAATAAATAGATCAATATACAAAATAAATATGTGATCTTAGGGCCCGTTTGGTTCGATCTCATTACACCCTGTAATGCAATGCAGTGCTATGCAATGGTAATGCAATGCAATATTAATTACAGGGGTAGTGTTTGGTTTGATTTTTAAGCAAGGTGTAATGAGTTAATATTTTAACAATTATTTAAAATTAATATATTGCACAAAGTCTAGTTTACCCTTAATCTAATGTTTCGAGAAAAAATAGTTAAGAGTCGAAGGTGGCAGAGATAGAGGAGGAAGAAATAGTGGCGGCGGCGGCGGGCGGGTGGCGGCAGTAACGGTGGGAGTGGGGGTGGTGGTGAAGGAGGAGGAGGTAATGGTGGCGGCGGCAGGGGTGGAAGGGGATGTAGTGGCTGAGGCGACAGTGAGGGTGGCGGGTGGTGGAGGAAGAGGAGGTGACGGCGGCGGCGAGTGGGGAGGAGGAGGTCTTGACGGTGGCGGGGGGTGGACGAGGAGGAGGTTGTGGGGGCGATGGCGGGTGGAGGAGGAGGAGGTGGCGGCGGTGGCTATGGGGGGTGGCGGGTGGCTGGTGGAGGAGGTGGTGGGTTCGGCGGTGAGTAGAGGAGGATGAGGAGGTGGTGGTAGTGGCCGGTGGGGGTGACGGAGGAGGAGGTGGGGGTGGCGGTGGCGAGGGGTGGCGGAGGTGGGTGGAGGAGGAGGTGGCAGCGGTGACGGCAGCAGTGGTTGGGGGAGGAGGTGGCGGCGGCAACGGGGGTTGGCGGAGGAAGAGGTAGTGGCGGCGACGGTTGTCACAAAAGAAATGAGATAAGTGAAACAAACACGTGAAACTAAAGGGTAAATTGGACTTTTTTAATCATGCGATGGGATGGTAATGAGGATTCATAGGGGGAGGTATGAATGTGGATTACCAATTTTTTTGGTAATCATCATTACCATGGTAAACTCTATTACCATGCCAAAAGAACAACCAAACACTATTCTCTTGATAATACAATCATGATTACCATTGCAGGCATGCAATGGGGTTGAACCAAACGGGCTCTTAATGCTGCTTAATTCATTGTTATCTTTTTATTTATCTAGTACTCCTATAATATTTCATATAAAATATATTTATCTAATTTGATTAGATTAAAGAAGTTGGTTAAATTAGTTCATATAGTATATATTTTCTAAAACATTCTAGTCACCTTCCTTAATTCCATCATCCCTTTTCCTCTTTAATTATTGTTGAAGGAGCATATATAGGGTATATTAGGAAAAGATCGACAAATATGAAAACTTTATCTTATATTTAAGATCAAGATTAACTCCCTAAATATCTCTTATATTAAGAACAAGAAGGAGTAGCTAATTTGAATTTTAGAAAATTAAAAAATTGAATTTATGACTATCTAATTTATTTAATGCATTGAATTGATCAAAAAAGAGAGATTATGGATGGAAACAGAGTTTTAGTGGCAAGACGTAATCAATATAAACTAGAGGGTCAAGGATGATTATCACCCTGAACACAGTAAAATTTATCACATACATAATAAAAAAATTATTGGGAGTTTTGAGTTTTTTTTTTTTTTTTTGCTGTAAGTAACTTTTGAATGATACTTAATTATCTAGAGCCATTGAGTAAATATGATTTTCTAAAAGTGGGGATGAAATTTAATTTAATATACAAACAATTAATTATAGAAAATAATTGATCATTAAATGTTTAGTATTGTTATTATCAACAAAATCACAACTAAAAAACTTAATGAATAAAACCTAAACCGGGAAAATTATTAAATGTGCAGGGTGAAAAAATGAAAACTAATTACAACTCCTCACTTATAAATTAGGAACTCAAGTATGGTCTCTAAGTCTATCCTCACAAGAAGAACTAACCATTGTTTTCAAACTCGCAAATTGACTCTCCGAGTTTACCGTTTTTATATTTATCTAATTTATTTTTAAAATGGAAAAATATGTAGGTACAAAGGGGCGAAGCAAAGGATATATGCATGAAAAGGGTAAGCCTTTTGGATTATTTTGCTAAAATGAAATGAATGCCTTTATCATTTTTATGAATACACATGTATAAAATGTGGCTTCAAATAAGATTTAAGTCAAGTTCTAGATCAAATAAAGAGATAAGGGGTACACACTAAAAAAAATTCACTACTCTCAAAATCTCACTAGATCTATATGATTACTAATCTAAATCCACTAAGTCAAATCCATGGCCACTTAGTCTATTAACTCAAAATATGATCAATCACTTTTCAAATCAAGAATGCATAATAATAAAGTTACTTAAAACTTGTAAAATGTTTTTTTTTTAAAAAAATCTTCCTTTTCTCGAAAACAAGGAATAAAAACCAAAATATATTTCTTTTTCTCATTTTAAAAACAAACAACAAAAACCAAGAGTAGGAACAGAATCCCTCCCCCACACTTAAATATTACATTGTCCTCAATGGAAAATATAGGTCTAACCAACAACAATAAGCAATGCAAGTAAAAGAGGAAGGAAGGAATACGACCGAACTATCAAAAGCTTGATGACCCAAATGAAGTAGCATAATTGGCTTTTCTCCTTTGTCTGGTTGTAAGTCACATGAAAGCATTAGTGGTGTTCGCTTTCGATATTCAGCAAATATCTCCCTCTTTAAGATCCTCATATAACACTTCAACTCAACTCAATACATGTACCTGCACAAAATCATACCACCAAGCAGTACCTTTGTCCCATATGGATATGCTTAATAAAAAGGGACTTATCAAGAATCAAGGAAGATCCCAAGAGAAATTGATCAACAGAAAGTGTTGGAACTTCTAAATATTTTGAACAACCCACAAAATCAATATGACTCTCCTCAGTAAAAATCAAGTTCTCTAAGGGATGGATGAAGTGATCACTCAAAATGGTCTCACCATGATTGTTCAAATCATCACTCAAGACAATAGTCATGATGCATTATGCTTTTACTATATAAATGCTCATCCAAATCAAGGCTTCCCCCATGTAACCCCCCTGATTTTAAACACGTAATTATGATTCGATAACGGGTAACTAAATCGAATTAGAGACATCGGATGTTTTAAACTCATTTTAACTACCTACCTTACAGTAGGATTTTCACAAAAATCTTTCAAAACTTTTTCCTATCCTAGACTCAATTCCAATGTTCGAATATAATTAACTGTGTAGTTAATATACATTCATTTATATCAGAGTGTATAACCAAATCCCCAGCAACTCCCAGGTTCTATACATATATAACCTGAGGGTTTATAAGTATCCACTAGGGGATTACACAACCAAAATCGAATATAATATCCATATCTCAAAATATACAGTCATCCCAAGTTCAAAATGGATAACCAACATCTCCAATATCAAATATACCCCTAAAGGTCCTAATTGCTCCGGGTTGGCCTCTTCTCTTTTGAGCTACACACCCTGTCTGAAATGTTAGTCATAGGAAAGAATGAGATTTGAGAGAATCCCAGTAGTAACAAACCACTCATACAATGCATAAACACAAAGCATGTACATAAATCACAAACAGCATCAGCAGCAGCAATCTCAAAGATACATGGTTTTCACCACAAACGACAGCATTCACGGCTGTATACACAATACGACAGCTCTCGCTGTAATCACCATCACGACAACTTACGTTGTAATCATAATAACAACAGCTTACGCTGTAAACGACAACTATCACCAGCTGTAACCGCAACAGCATTAGAAATCACCATAAACAGTGATACAACAAACATACAATGCATTACACAAAGTATAAGAGAGAGAGTCACTACCTGATCCTTTCCCGACGTTTCTTGGCACTGCGGCCTCACAAGGACGGCAAATGTCAAATCCTGTAAACCAAGTTAGGGACAACCCGTCAATCTCTTTCCCAAGTTCTTATTTCTATAATACTTTAAGTTGGTTATCATTTGAACTCTTTAGGTGACTATTTTAGGTCTAAAATATGCCTAAAGGGTTAGGAGAAACTACCCCGAAGACCCTACTTCTTGGATGAATTTCTGGATTTTGGGCTAGCTCACTCAAGTGAAAGGAGTCTCACTCGAGTGACACCCCCATCAGCACTCGAGCACCAGTGAGTGAAACACAGAAAGTGTTTGCCCGAGAGCAAACCCTGTTATATCCTACACCCTCACTCGAGCACAAGAGGCTGTACTCGAGCAATGACCTTAGGTGCACTCGAGCACTAGGAAGTGAGACCCAGCGAGTGACTACCCGAGAGTAACCACAAATTCCCAAGTCTTAAACTGATTCCCTCACTCGAGCATGCCTATGCTCACTCGAGCAGAATCATATCTCACTCGCAAGTCAGGAAGTGTGCTCGCGGTTTTTGCCTGAAGACCTTCCCAAAATACCCAGAATTTCACATCGTGCTCGAGTGAGTTCCTCCCTCACTCGAGTGATGTCTATCAGATGCCAAATCACAGCAACTGATATGGTTTTCTAGAATTGACCAATTAAGCTCCAATGGTTCCTAAACTCATACCAATACTCATTCTTACCTATTTTAACACAAAAAACCATTGGTCACCCAAAACAACCAAACTTTCATTCAAACAACACAATCTCAACTCTAACTCACAAAACCACTCAAAACCTCAATTTGTCAACTTCTTCTTTTCAAATCCAAACCAAAACCATTGATATCCATACACTATTTGACATCTATTCCACTACATTACATCACTTATTTCATATCTTCTGAAATCACAAGAAATCAAGGCAAAAATCCAGAATTTATAAAACTAAACCAATGGTCAAAACAATTATACCAAACTTTATCAAAACTCACCTCTTAAGCTTGCTGAACTCAAAACTTTGATTCTTCCACTTTCAAATTCCCTCAAGTTTCCACACACCACAAATCAAAAGTCTGAAAACATTGAATTAAAGCCCTTGACCATTTGAACAAAATCAATGAAGGTGAAGTGAGCATCTAGAGTCAAATACTCACCTAGAATTTAAGCCCTTTCTTTCTCTTTCTTGCTTCAACTGCACCGAAAATGGAGAGAAAGTGAGATGTTGGTGAAGAAGCAGATTTTCCTCACTCCCCATGCACTTAGCCGACTTGAGAGGGAGAGAGGATGAGTTTGAAAATGTTGACTTCATCCATGGTCCTTAGTTTGCCACTTGTCATGATCTCCCTTCACCCTTACATGAACTCACCTATTCCCATCCACACTTGATTCCACCTCTTGTTCTTTCAATCCGAGCCATTGATCTTGATTACTAAGAAGTTTTCTCATCGGTAACTAACCAATCGGTAGGTGAATTTACCATTTCACCCCTAATTGTCACAATATTGATTAAGCCATCACTAAACATCTTTATATCATATTGCACAACATATACTTCAAAAGTGCTCAATTAATATTAATTACATCACTTTGAAGTTATTAATCCTTGATTACAATCTAGGATATTACACCCCACACTTATCCTTAATGAAATCCCCAATAACAATAGTCATGTCAAGATCATGAGTAGTATCAATAAAATCAATAGAGATATTACTCTTAGTATTCAAAGCATCATTATGATTAGTGTTAAGCAGGATATCTTTAAAACCAATAGTGTCGGGGGATTCAACAATAATCTCTTCATCAACCTCACCATCAGAATCAATATAATTCATAGGACTAGAGGCATGGGAATAAGCATCAATGCATAAATCACAAGGTTCAACATTATTTAAATCAATGGAACTAGTCAATTTAGAATCAACGTCTGTGCATGCATATTCAACTAATATACCAATTATCCCATCATTGGAAGTGGTAGAAGAAAAAGGGAATGAATCATTAGAAGGTGAAAGTATATTACCACATGAAATTCATCCTGAACTTCTAATTCTTCTCTCTGCAGATTGTTAACTGCATTTGACAACTCCTCAATTTGAGTATATAGAGCTTGAATTTTTTGTCTATGCTCCATTTCCTCTTCTTGAAATTTGTCCAAAAAGATTTTCAACATAACATCCATCTTGTTATATAACCTTGATTCCTTGTCATGAATTGGTACAGTTTGATTGACATATCCAAGATTTGAGTGATCATACCATCCAAGATTATATGATCTTGAATATGGATCATATATCTGCTCAACATCATAGTCATAATGATAAGGCATAGAAGTGTTTGAAAAATTTCTATAAGGTGAAGCATTCCAAGCCATAATAGGATCAAGTTAATTTGTTCTTATAAAAAAAAGGATCAAGTCAAGCAATAATTACCTAAGAAATCACCTAAAGACTCAAATCTAGAGATTAACCATTGCTCCCTAGCAACGGCTCCAAAATTGATGTGTGCTTTGTCGCTAAAGCAGTTAGTTAATAACTAGGATAACTTACTAATGCGATATAGTGGCAATCTAGGTCATTCTCCCAAGAAGCAATATGTGGGTTTTTTCTAGAATTGAATTTTTAAGTGACAAAAATGCAATGGAATAGACCTAAACTAAATGTAAGACTCTACTACCTAAATGCAAGATGCAAATAACCTTAAAACCTATATTAGAATGAAAGTAACCTAACTGAATGCAAAGACAATTTTTGGGGGTTTTATGAAAGGGGAATTAAAATGCTAAGCAAAAAGATAAAAAAATAAGCAAGATAAACAACAAAGATTTAATTCAGTTATGATGATGAATTAGACAACTTAGAATTCACATAGAATTAGTTTTCTTAGCCCGAATTAATTAATTAGATCAAAGGGAAGTTGATGAAAGATTGGAATTAATAATTTAATTACCTAATTGAGACATGGGAAACCCTCAGCTCAAACATTTATTCCACTAGAAAAATCATAATAAAATTAATGGTGGCTAATTACATTCATTAAAAACCAATCATAATAATTTAAGATAGTTTTGGAAATCATGTTTACAATTGCTTAATTAAAGAATTCGACAATTAATCACCCTAATTAAATAACCAAGAGAAACTCAAATTGACAATTAACTTAATAATGAAAACTCAGTTAATAATCTAATTGACAATCAAAGGGTTTGTAAACAAAAATCTCAATAATCATTTAAGAACAAATTAAATCCAAAATATCAATTCAATCCAAATAAATAACAAGTCTATAATATAAAATTAGATTGTTCTCAATACAACCCAAAATCATTTAAAACTAAACAATCTCAAGTCTTGAAATAAATTGATAAAAGGAAATATACTCCCTTATAATTTTTAAGTGTAAGTTTTTAGGTTCTAATTTTCTTTATGTTCCTCCCAAATTACCTCCTAAGATAGTCTAAGCTGCCATGAAAATCTCCCCTCTTCCTCCAAACTCTAACCGCGTCCGAGCCATCAAAAACTTTGTGAAATATTTGTTGATGATTGTCTAATGCCGTGGGACCCGTGTGGAGAAACAATATCAATTGAATGAAGCAAGATCTCCTTGTGTGGCGTAAGTGATATGCAAGTACGGAAATCTGAGAAGTAGGGTCCAGTGTGCGGCAGTTCGACTCCCTCCAAGAAGCGCGCTGAATGGTGATTCCAGATTATCCTTTCTCTTCCGCCCCCTCCCGTGAATGCGTGATAGAACTTGTTTTAATAGTGATAGCAACTAGGTTTATTAATGAGATGTAGAGAAAGCTTTTAGGTTTAAATTTGAATCCATTAAAATTTAAATAGTCCAAAAAAAATCTAACCATTAGATTCACTTTCAGCTTTTAAAAAAACTTTTACACCGTAGGATCTTCTAATCTAATTTTCTTTATCCTGTAAGAATTAAATAAAATCGTGATCTATCAAATAATTAAAAATATTATCCAATTACAATAAAGCAATTAAGATATTAACAATTTAAACCTAATAATCTCATAATCCACTCAGATTTATATTATTTCTTAAAATTGGTTAACAATCCAAATATTATTTAATAAATTCAAATTAACCTAAAATAATCCCTAAAATAAATGAATAAGGTGAAATAAAATATATTAAATTTGAGATGTATCACATGCCATCAATCCATTTGTCCATTTATATAGGTGTCTATATATATAGCTATGACATTAATTGCCAACTCAATATTGCGGTTTGAAAATAATTATCTTCCTTTCTTCGTTTTTTAATGGAAACGTCTAATTCTAATCAAATGTTGATTTATTTAGGTTGGACTCGTGCCCATTCTAGGTCAAAATTGTTATGGCTGAAACCCCAAAGTAATATAATACACTTTTAATTTTGGGTAATTCCCAAAAAATATCATTTGAATTTTAAAATCCTGTTAATAAGAAATGTAATGGGATTGACAAAAAAAATAATGGGATTGATAATAAAAGTTCTTGTCAAATCACTAATTTGAGATTTTGAAGTTCAATTGGTATTTTTCTGGAATTTTTCCTCTAATTTTCCAATTTTATATAAAATTTTAATTTCATCATTTAGTTTTGATAAAAAAAAAATACTTTTTAGTCTACTCACGCTAACCCCACAAATCCAATTAATAGAAAATACTTGCACAACAATCTTAAATGCAATAAAACATTCTCAAATAATGAGTTTTAAGCTAAACATTTTTTAAAAAATTAAAATAAAATAAGCCAAAAACATTAGGAAGATTTAGGCTAATGGCACCTTGTTCAACACAATAATTCAATCCCGGAAATTTCACTCGTCCCGTGCTCCATCAAATTTAGGCGTTTAATCTATTGATTTTTATACTTTTAAAAAATCATCTAACTTTTTAAGGATTGGATTGCAATTAAGTCATCTAATTTTTAGAGTAACAAGACCAAAATTTTTTTGTTACCTTTACTACAAAAAAAAAGAGGATATTTTGTAGCGATGAAATTGTAGGGATTATAATTCACCGCTACAAATATTAAAATTTGTAGCGGTTATAACCTAAACCGCTACAAAATTGTAGCGGCAAATACACACCAACTGGCGTGATAGATTGCCAACGTTTTTTTATAGCGATTAAGAAAAAAAAAACCGCTACAAATATGGCGCGCATTTCCCAGCAAAAATTGTAACGATTAAATTGCAGCAGTTACATCATAAACACCGCTACAAAGTTCCTGCCACTTGACGCGACCAAGACACGCCAATAGTGTAACAGTTAATAAAAAATAACCGCTACAAAAACGTGACACTAACCGCTACAAGATCCATACTGATACCTATAAATACCCTAATCACATCTCATTTCAAACACTCTCTCTTTTCTTTCCACCTTACCTTTTTTTCATCTTCTCACATTTTCAAATTTTTTTCTATGAGCCAAGGAGCTTAACAAGGTGATCAAATATAGTAATAAACTCTTAAATTATTTATTTCAATACTATTTTTCTTTCGCATACTATTTATTCTCACTATTTTTTTTTCAGATGTTTATTTACATAATCATATTCACATTAAAGCGGACAACATAATGGTTCCTTATTACCTACTTATCCCCAATAATATTATCAATACAATTTTCAAACTTATCTAATTTAATTAAATCATTCTTTTAAAATTATAAATGACCTAAACTCATAAATAATAAGCTAATTAAATTAGCTAAACTATTAAAATAATAAACTATTTAATTTAATATTAACAAGAAGGAAACAGATAATTGTAAATTTTTTTAGTAATTTTTCTGAACTTAGTAGCGGTTTTAAAACCGCTACAAATATATTTTTAAAATTAGCGTGCTAAATTTGAATTTTTGTGAAATTTGTAATGATTATATAGCCACTACTAATTATTCCTGCCCTTTTTAAATTCTATTTTGTAGCGGTTAATTAACCGCTACTAAATATTCCAGCAATTTTTAAATTCAATTTTGTAGCAGTTTTCTAACCGTTACAAATTTCATTACAAATTTTCATTTCTCGCCATAAAATATTCGCTGTTGCAGTTTGTAGCAGTTATATAACCGATACAAATTACTAAAAAAGGTTCCTCTGATCTTAAATTTTATAGCGGTGATTATTAACCGCCACGAATATAGTAGCGGTCTATTCCCTTTGAGTACCAGTTATTCAAATTCACTTGTAACGGTAGATTTAATAGCAGTTTTATTAATCGTTACTAATTATGTTTGTAATACCTCGAAATTTGGGATTTAAGGCTTGAGAATAAGCCTAAATTAAACGGACTGTTAAGCCCCGGTTTAGCAGGTGTCCCAAATATATTCTCTAATATTTCTTATATTTTTGGGGTATTAAGAAAGTAAAATGGTGAATTTTGGAGAATATAATTATGTTTTCGGTGAAATCGCCTATGAAGTAGTGGGCTTGTCATGTGATTTTGAATAACCAAATGATGAGCAACAATTATGAAATTTTACAGGATGAAAGTAGATATCCTAAGCTTTAATTTGATAGTTCATATGACTCAATTAGAGCTATATACAGAAATATATTAATTTTTGAAGTCAGTATAGAAAAACTGTGAAATTTCTGGAACAATATGCAAAGATTGAAATTCTGGGAATTTTGTGATTCTATTCAGCAAAATTCTATATTTTCCCTTGAAGCTAGACTCAATAAGGGTTCTATAGGCTTTGGAATCACTCTAATTTGATGTTTCTAGAATTAGTTATGATTTTTCAAAGTTAGGGCAGAAAATCTGCCAGAATTTTGTAAAAATCCGAAATTGGGAAAATGAATTAATTAAATTGATATATATATATATATATATATTATAAATCAGCTCCTCCTTCCTCATTTCTGACATGCTTTATGCAGAAAATAGATAGAGGAGTTGAGAGAAAAATAGAGAGGAGGCAGGAGAAATCTCACAAGTTATGTCGATTTCTTCGGTGAATTTGTACCTAACGTGTATAATCCTTCTCCTAAGCTTCTCTTCTATGTTATATAAGGTATTTGAAGCAAGATTCATGGTGTTACCAAGGTTAGGGTTTTGGCCACATCAAGAAAAAGCCAGAGGGAGCTTGAGGTAACTTCCAAACTGTTGCATATTGACTATTTTGATTGCTATAGACAATTTAATCAGTGAAATTTCGCCGGATTGTCTTTGTGTGTACAAATGGAAAATGGGTTGTGGGGGTTGTTATGCTGCCCAAATTGACACTAAATGGTAGTTTTAACCTAATGGAATAGTCAATAAAGTGGTTAGGAGTATAAAGGAACGCGTTTACGCGGCTGAAACCAAAAAACCCCGATTTTCCCTTTAAAACCCATATATTTGGGTCAGCATTGTAAATGGGTCTTATAGTTGGACTTTCAATTATTTGAGGGTTCCATTGAGTTCAGGAGTAAAAATTAGGTGGGGTTACAGTTGGGCACTTTTTCCAAAAAGGCCGAGAAAACATAATTATGGAAACGCCCCTAAAACCCTAAAAGTAGGGCTGCCAAGGGCAATTTCATAATTTGACATTGAATTTGATAATTCCGAGTCCGGAAATGGATTCCTTGGGTGAAAATATGTAAGAATAGTCCATGTCAAAATATCGGGAAAAGTACGGTCGGATCGAGTACAACGGGGCCAAGCCGGGTCCCCGGGGGTATTTTAGTAATTTTTCAAGATAGACTCATATAACCCCCAAAAATACTATGAAAGTGTCTAAATAGTACATTTGACATTGTAGAATCGAATATAGAGCCCCGAGCTGTTTGCATGTAGATCGAGGCACACGTTTCGAAGCGGAAAAGGGTTAAGGTAGGGGACTTACCTTACTTGCATGTATTTGATATATTTGCTTATGTAATGATGTATGTGATTGCTTTACTTGATTGTGTAGAGCATATTTGAATAAATGGAGCTCTGTTTCTGTTTTCGCTGCGGCCATAGTCTTGTTGTATGAAACATTGAGCATGCAGAAATGTCATTATGGGGCATACATCTAGATAAAGCTAACATGTCATACACATAGCATCAATCGTGCATGCATTATGGTATCTGTTTCCTACTGAGATTCTCTCGAATCTCACCCTCCCCTACCAACAATTTAGACAGGAGACGACAGAAGATATGTAAACAACAATGTAGAGTACCGTACGAGGGGATTATAGTAGTGGAATGAAGATGAGAAGAAGTCTCCGTTTCACTGGGATGAGTTTAGACACCCCAGTAGCTTTGTGCGGCTACCTTAATTGTAAGTATCATGTACAAACCCCTATGGGGAATTTATGTAATCATGCACATATTATCAATATAGTTATGCTATTCCTGTGTTGCCTACCGAACCGCATATCGTTTTCCGCGAATACTATGAAAAAAAGGTTAAAATAAGGTAAGGGTGTGACATTTTGGTATTAGAGCAAGGATTCTAGCCACAGAATTGTCTGCTCAGAGTAAGTGTGGCGGTTCTAGCAACAGGATGGTATACTGATATGCTTGATTACACAGTGGTAGGAACAGTGAAGTAAATTACTTTGACTAGTTCACAAGCCCCTGAAAGGTACAGACACACCTAAAGGAAACAGTGGAATACCCGGAAGGCAGTACATGTCACCATATAAGTGAGAGGATGGTACAAGGATGACATAGACACCAAGGCAGTGAATCCAAGTAAGGCCAAAGTGTGGAGCCTCATCCTAAAATAGAATCACCAGTTGGCTGAACAGTAACCAGCCACAGTTGTGGGTAGTTAAGTGACAGGCAGATATGCCACAAACAGACAAGACAGAGACAAATCCGAGTTTTATTACAGATCCCAGAGTTGGAACGGTATATGTGATGCATAGTTTACAACCGGATTGAGGATTAGGGGGGTGGGGATATCCTTGTGAGTCTACCCTCGACCCCGAGGCAGGTGCCTCCAGGCCAGGTGATATGGTATCAGTAAGTGGGGTCCAGTCAGAGATTGGGGTTATTACACTAGTTCAATGGTAGTAGGGTTCGCCACGGCGCTCATCTTAACCCCTATGGGAAATTTATGTAATCATGCACATATTATCAGTATAGTTATGCTATTCCTATGTTGCCTACCAAATCGCATATCATTTTCCGCGAATACTCTGAAAAAAAGGTTAAAATAAGGTAAGGGCGTGACAATGTTAGTAGTGGTTAAAACCGCTATAAATACTCACTTTTGACCACTATTAAATCACAATTTTTTTGTAATGCTTCCATCATTAAGTTGGCACCATCTCTTTTTTTCTTTTAGCTCCTGTTTGAGTTACTCCAACACTAATCCAGATCCATTTGCACATATTTTAAAGAGTTAATATTATTGTTACTCTGATTTATAAAATTTCAACCAATTTTGATTTTGGTCTCTAGAGTTTTAAATAATGGTTTTTTCATCATATAATTTCTTCTTTAAAAACGTTAGTCTCTATAATTCATAAGAATTTGGTCTTAGTTTAAGACCAAAACCAAAATAACATTGTTAAATATAGGGACAAAAATCAAAACTTAATAAAAATATAAAGATCAGAACCAAAACTGGTTAAAATATAAATAAAATAAAATAAAAGGCAACTTAAATTTGTGATAGAAAACAAAGAGATAATTTTGAGCGAAAGATAAAATTTGATTTTCAATTTTCAAATTCATACTCTATTTTCTTACTTTCAAATCTAATTACATCTATTTGAGTGGGTGTAATCATTTTTGGCGGGTAAGTCTTTTTCAACTATGTGTAATATATCTTCAATTATGTGCATATAACTTACGTATTAAAGACTTTTGTGAATAGTTAGGATATGTTGCAAAAATATGAATAAAAGTTACACCCACTGAGAATAATTGCGCCTAGTCCTTCAGACAAAAAAAATGTCAAATGGGGAATTTTTCCTTAAAAATTAATTATTTTATTTATACTTTTAACGGATTTTGATTCTAACCCTTTATATTTTTAAAGAGTTTTGATTTAGACCCCACAAACTTTGGTTTTGATACTTGTAATTTTAATAAGTTTTGATTATGTTTCCCATACGTAACGGCGTTATCTAAAATTAATGCATTTAAACTCAATTAAACCAAGTCCTTATGATATTACAGGACTACGGTTTTGAATGGAAGAAACTATAGAGATGGAAAGTCACATTTAATTATTTTATTTATACTTTTAACGGATTTTTTTTAATTAATAAGACGGCCAAGAAAAACTTGGAGATTACAAAAGAGGTTCAGATGATGCAAACAGGCCAGCGGATTAAGATCCTGGGCCATGAAAATACTACATGGAGGGGGTGGGGCGTGCAAAATAGCAAAATGGTCCTGTAAACGATGGCATCCTTGGCCAGGAAGTCAGCGCATCGGATGTTATCTCTGGGTGCATAACAAATCTCGATATCCCACTCAGAGTACAGCAAATCTCTGACCGCATCAATTTCTTATCTCAACGGGTGAGTGTGGCCAGCATGTCTCATGATGAGATGATAGGTCTCAAGGGAATCTGTATAGGCAATGACCCTGGGAAAGTTCTGTTGCTTACAGAGTTGGAGTCCAGTCAATAGCGCTAGTAGCTTGCTGCGGAAGGAGGAGTAAAGCCCAATCGACGCTGAAAGCCTAGAATCCAGTGACCCTGTGCATCACGTACAATACCCCGCAGGCAGCTAGGTGCTGGTGGGTAACCGAGCCATCTGTGTCTAACCGAACAGCTCCTTCTGGTGGCAGGTGCCATGCCTCCTCGCTCCCACCATGGAGGTGGAATATCTGATGCCTGAAAGTATCATACATGCCAGACTCCAACGACATATACATAACTCCATGGATGATGTCATTCGGCTGGGCATGTGTACCTTCCATAAGTCTCCGACACCTAGTCTTCTATAGGAACTAGCAGATGAGGCTGTACATTTTGGGCCACGGCAAATGATGAAAGCGAGCCATGGCCATGTTCTTGGACATGTTGTCTGTGAGCCATACCTGCAAATCAGATCGAAAAAAACTAAAGCGATGGTTAGGAGCAATGAAATACAACCACACCTCTCTAGCTATCTCACAGTCACGAAGAATATGAAGGACACTCTCCACTCTCTGGTAGTGAAATGGACACTCATCACTAGCAGATAAACCTCTCATAGCTCTGAGGGAGTTAGTAGGAAGTTTCTCGTGAAGAACTTGCCACAAAAACATCTTAACTTTCTCTGGCACCGGGGCTTTCCACACCTTTTTCCACAGGCTCGGACCAGACCATTCTCGCTGGGCAGATATAAATTTGTAAGCAGCATGGACACTGAAGTTGCCATCCGGAGCGCTCCTTCAGCAGAAGTTATCAGTTCCACTCTCATTGGGTGGTCTAATCTGACAAATAATGTCAATCACCCACTGTGGAAGGAATTCTGCTAGCTTAAGAACATTCCACATCCCATTGTGAAGTACAAAGTCATGAACAGTCGTACACGGGTTCAACAGGTGGATGTTTCTGTCAAATAGGTGAATGAGAGGAGCATCGATAGGAGTCCAGAGATCCCACCATAAATTGCATGTTGTCCCACTCGATAATCTTCGCCCTATGCCCTAGTAAAATCTTTCCCATACTGCAGTGATGCTACGCTAGACAATAGAGGAGTTGTGTTTTCTGAAGATGACAGGATAGTCACCATCTCCACAACCATACTTGCTTCTAACACATTGCACCCAAAAAGCTTCAGGGTTTGTCAACAGACCCCAGCATAACTTCATGATGAAGGCAGTATTTTGAGTTTGAAGATCTTTGACGCCTAATCCCCTAAAGTCCTTGCTCAGCTTAATCTGGTCCCATGCAATGAGTTGCATTTTCCTACCTGATTGCCCTTGATTCCATAGAAAGCTTCGACTAATCTTCTCCAGTTCACCTAAAAATCCGTTTGGTAGAAGCATCATTTGCATCAGATAGCTGGGAAGAGCCGAGAGAACGGATTTTATCAGGACAGTCCTCCCAGCCATAGTCAGGAATCTACCTTTCCAGTTTGAAAGATGCTTCTTGGCTTTTTGGATAATTGGGTAGAAAGTGAGCTTGGTGACACGACTATGTATGAGAGGGACACCAAGATATTTCCCCAAGTCTCCTGTAATCCCAACCCCTAACTCGCGGCTAAGAAGAAGTGCCCTGTTAAAGTTGATATTCCTAGAGAAGAAGGCCTTGGATTTGGCTAGATTCACTCTATGTCCGGAGACTGCATAGAAATATTTCATGATGTCCCTCATTAACGCAATCTGAGATTCGGTAGCTTCCCCAAACAGAAGAAGGTCATCAGCGAAGAAAAGTTGAGATATGACGGGGGAGTGACGATTAAACTTAAGACCCCTCCATCTACCCTGGGCAACTTCTTTAGTGATTAGCTGACCAAGCCTTTCCATACAGAGGATGAAGAGGAAGGGGCTAAGTGGGTCGCCCTAACGAATGCCACGGGTAGGTTGAAATGTGGAAGATTCTTCCCCATTCCACCTAACCGTCATGGATACCGAAGAGATGCAGGACATGATGAAATTGACCATAGCAGTTTGTATTCCAACCTCGATAAGCTTAGATCGGACAAAATTCCAGTCTAAACGGTCAAAGGCCTTTTCCATATCCACTTTAACAGCAACAAAACCTTTCTTTCGATGTTTGTTGCGCATGGAATGGATGGCCTCCTGAGCAATAATAACGTTGTCACTACTATGGCGCCCAGCAAGGAAACTGCATTGTTGCGGTTGGATCAGATAGGACATCGCACCCTTTAATCTCTCAGTAATGATTTTTGTAATTATCTTAAAAATGACATTGCAGAGAGAGATAGGGCGAAAGTCCTTAAGGCATACCGGATGATCAACTTTTAGTATAAGGATGACATAAGTATGGTTGATATCCTTGACATTTTCTGGGTACTGCCAAATTTCACGGATAAGATTGCAAACTCGACCACCGACATGATTCCATTGGGTGTGGAAGAAGTGTGCCTGTAAGCCATCTGGTCCAGGGGCTTTAAGGGCACCCATCGAAAACGCAGCATTCTTAATCTCAAGGTTATTGACGTCTTTATGGATAAGCTGGACATCCTGGCTTGTAAGTGGGGGGAACTCTGCAATCCAGTGAGAGGGATCCTGAACCTCGCTGTCACTAGTATATAGGTCCTTGAAGAATCGTCCGGCCATTATACTTAACTGCTTTGGGTCCATGATCCAAGATCCATTCTCATCCTGAAGGGCATCAATCTTTCGCTTTTTCCTTTGGATCACGGCGGAGGTATGGAAAAACTTAGTGTTTTTATCTCCCCAAGCAAGCTATTTACATCTAGATTTCTGGTACCAAATGAGCTCTTCTTGGGCATTTAATCTGCCGAACTCTTTCCAAAGTTTAGCTTCAAGTTTGTGAAGCCCATTAGATAGGTTGTTTTGACGAGCTCTATCTATGCCTTCTAGCCTCCGAAGGAGATTCGCACGTTTTTTTGGGATAGTGCCCAGGACAGTAGAGTTCCATTTGGCAGCCCCAATATCAAACCTTCGCTTCCCTTCATGCCAGTCAACGCCATCCCAAGCCTGAGTCACGACATTGGGGAAGCTATCTTCAAGGGCCCATACAGCGTTATAGTTGAAACGACGGTTACGTTTGTCACGGGCGCTGCTAGACTTATCAAAAACTAGGATGATACGGTGATCGGATTTGTATCTTAGTTTGTGGAAAACTTTGTAGCCAGGATGTCTCAGTTCCCAAGCCAAGTTACCAAAGATCCAGTCCAATCTTTCCTTCACTCCTATTTTTTCCCAAGTAAATCTCTCCCCCACAAAAGGAATTTCCAATAAGTCAGAGGCTTTGATGCAATCAGCAAATTGCTTCATAGCTCGAACTGGGGGGCTGGGGCCTCCCATCTTATCAGCTGGTTCCATGAAGGTATTAAAATCCCCCAAGACCAGCCATGGCTCATTAGTGTTATCCGCAATAGCCTGGAGGGAGTGCCATAAACTCTCTCTTCTGTTGAGGATAGGTTCACCATAGACCACGGTAACAAGAAATGTATCATTACTAATCTTGTCAACAAGTCTACAGTGAATAAGTTGGGTGGTAGAGAGAATGTAATCAACTTGGGTACTAGTGTCATTCCAAAGAATCCAAATACCCCCGACAAAGCCAGAAGCCTCAAGTCTAATCCAATTACTGAAGCCTAATTTACGAGACACGGTCTCAGCCCTGTCCCCACTAATCCTGGTTTCTAGAAGACACAAAATATCAATATCATTGTCTTTCACTATGTTTTTTACAATGATGGGAAAATTCCTGCCCCCAGCACCTCTACAATTCCATGATGCAATTATCATAATTAAATAAAATAAAATAAAGGAAAAGGAAGGGTGGAGCCTTACTCTATGCTCGGCGCATCTCTGCATTCCAAATTAGGAATATCAGCAGCCATGAAATCGTCTCCTATGTCATCATCCAATGCCACAGAAGTAGAGGATAAGAGATTTGTATGGCAACCCAAGGCTTCACTATGCTCACATTTTTCTTTCAAAAAAGCATCAAAGCTATGGTTGATTAAGTCATGTGGGCCCTCTAGCAACAAGATGTTTGGATTTTTGATGGATGAGGGTTGACTAGAATGGATAATATGATTGGAGCCCATTTGTGTTATGCCTCCTCCCACAACAATGTGTTCTCTACGGCCCATAGTGAACTTAGAGGGCCCATCAGATTTGCCTCCACCAATGGCCTTCTTGATGTATTGGGCTTGCCCAATTTTGGGCCCAATTGCCTTAAATGGCTTTTGCTGAATAGCCTCAAATACATGTGAAGCCGACGTGGTCTTTGACTTGCGCAGATCCCCAGATTTTGATCTTGCTTTCCCTTTGTCCTCTCTGCCAAGACGGCGTGGCTGCAGATCGCCCATCCCCTGCGCAGGCTCGGAAGGCGTGCTGGTTTGCCCAGCAACCATGGCGTCTTCGTCTTCTTCATTGAGCTCTGCCAAAACTCGGAACTTCGATTCATCTCGCCCAAGCTTGGTCGGCCTCATCCCAGAACTGGTTTCCGATGGAGGGTCCGTTGCGTAGAGCTTCCTTGTTGAGCGAGACCGGCTGGAGGGTCCAACTAACATCCAAGACCTGAAAGCTGCATCGGTCTTGGGGGCTTTCATCACCGCCGGCGATGGCGTGGTGACGACCAGAGGTGCCGTGTGCATATGCTCTGAAGTTGTTGCACTTGATTCAACATAAGTCTATTGACAAGACTCCTTCCGGTGACCATAGCGTCCGCAGGCGAAACAAATGAGCCCCAATCCCTCATATTCAACTTGGTAAGCAGAGTTAGCTGCTATGACATGAGATACCAATTTCTTTTGAAGGTCGAGCTCGACACAGATTTGGGCATATCTTCCTCTTTCGATCTTGGCTGTAGATGACACCTGAGCAGACGGGGTGAGCAGGTCAACCTTCATTGTTCTACCAATTCTATTTCCCAAGCGGGTAATGAACTCGGCATTGTAGCATTGCATGGGGATGTTTGGGACTCTGACCTAGGTGACTATCCGACGGAGTGGGTTATTGAACGGGTCGAAATTGGGGGTCCATTTCTGGACAAGCATGGTATGCTGCTGAACCACCCATGGCCCTTCATACAGCACCTTCTGGTATAAATGTGTCCAGCCTTCTTTTTGAAGAAATCGAACAATGAAATAATTGTTTGGCAAGTCCACAAGATCAAAGTCCTGTGTATGCCATAGTCGACTGAGATGAGACTTTAGAGTATATACATTGTATCTTTTGCCCAGAACAGTGATAATAAGGGAGGTGTTCCAAGGTTTACACCAATCGTTATACTCATTAGCTGAGATTGGGACAACAGGGTAGTGTTGCATGAGGAGTTGTATTTCCTCGGTAAGTTCCGGCATCTCCCATTCTTGGTTTATGACATCTAAAAGTAATTGCTCCTCCTCAATGTTGCTATTTCCATTAGCTATCCCGTTAAATCCTAGAAGAGAAGCCTTATAGGATATAGGTTGCGCATTGGATTGATTTTGTATCTTAACCTTAGGGGTATCCTGTTCCATAGCAACAGAATCCTTAGTGATGCTAAGCTGGAGGGAATCATCAGTGTCCATGGTTGCCTGGGAAGAATCATTTTTCGTTTTCTTGTTGCTGTCATTAGCTAAGACATCGGATGGCCGATCCGGTGGCAATTTCCGGTGAGGCTGGTCAGCCATGGGAGCAGGAAGAAGATGGTCGCACGTTTTCCAAGAGAGAGAACCTGACCTTTGCACTCAGGATACTTTTAACGGATTTTGATTCTAACCCTTTATACTTTTGAAGAGTTTTGATTTAAACCCCACAAACTTTGGTTTTGATCCTTGTAATTTTAATGAGTTTTGATTATGTTTCCTATACATAACGGCGTTATCTAAAATTAATGCATATAAATTCAATTAAACTAAGTCCTTATGATATTATAGGACTACAGTTTTGAATGGAAAAAACTATAGAGACGAAAAGTCACAATTTTAAATTATAGGAATCAAAACAAAAAATCTCTACCCTTGATTCAGGAAGGTTTGAGGAAATCACCAAGCATTATAGTTAGAGATGTTGCTGATATTTTACTTTCCTTTAATCGAGTTAATTTACTGCTGTTTAATTTCTCTGAGCATAGGAACAGCTCTATTTTTGCTTCTCAGAATTTCTGCTGTTCTAATTTGCCCTTATGAACGGCTAATTATTATATTTGATCATTTTATTATAAAAAAGCAAACTAAAAATATCAACAATAGAAAAGCCCTATTTTAGATTAGAAGTTAATGAATAAAATAATGATGATGATAAGCTGGTTGTTGAGGTCAATATGTCAACATTTTGGGGCTGTTTTGTTAGCATTTCAGTTAATTACAGTTTTATCATTAAAAGACTAAATAGTCACTTCATAAAATTAAGGGATTAAATTTTAAATATATGTAAACTAATAGACCAAAAATAAAATTTCATCTAGATTTAAATTTTAAGAAAAACTTAATAATGTAGTCTAATAGTTTTGACATATTTACAATTCAATTTTTGAAATTCAACTCATCCATAACAATCTAATCAAATTTCAGACATTTAATCTCTTAGTCCTTATTATACTTTCAAAAAAAAAAATTCTTCAAGAATTGAATTATATCCCAGTTATGCATAAAATATAGGAATTAAATAATCAAATGACTAAAATTAAGGGGATAAATTGCATTAAGTTAAATTCTATTTTATGTATAAAAAATTTAAATAATATTTTTTGGTACAAAGTTGATTAAATTATATTTTTATAGCTGAATTGTTTACCATAGCTCAGGAAAATTTTGACTTGATTACTATACATAACTCAGAAAAAAAGCTTCAAAAAAGCTGAGTTTATAGTAATCAAGTCAAAATCACACACACATATTAATTGATTAATTTTTCCAAGCTTCAAATTCAACATTCCTATTTTTTAACTTTGACAAAAACCCTTGAGCAGAGAGAGAGAGAGGGAGTGAGTGAAAAATCAACTTTTGGAAAAAAGAATACACGTTTAAATCAGTCCCAATAATTAATGAAACATGAAGGCATGGGTGTCTCCCATGAAAGCGTTAACAACATGTAGGCTAATTAGAGATTAATTTTGAACCGTAGGATTTGCTTTCAAAGGTGTGTGTTGGGATGATAGAGGCCCCACTGAATATCAATCACATACTAATCTTTCGTACGGACGAGACGATAACCCTGTGTCTCCTCATGCCCTTCTTTCCTGATGTTCACATTAAATTTTATGCAAGTGTTTCATGAAAGCTCCATATATATCTCATCTGCAACTTTTATTTTGCAACTTCTTTCTGGTGATAAAGTGTGTGTTTGGGATAGCGGTAGGAAAAAAGACTTATTTTAATTCTGACTTATTAAAAATGACTTAATAAAAAAATTAGTTTTTGTAATGTGATTTATGTTTGGATGAGCGATTTATTTTTGAATAATAAGTGCTTATAAATCGTGATTTACGGTATACGAGATAAGTATGTGAGATGAGTTTATCTCGACTTACGTAATAAGTGACTTAATAAAAAAGCCGCAGTAAAGAGCTTATTTAATAAGTAACTTATTCTACCCGTGACGCGATTTTAAAAAGCTACACCAAACATAAAAAAACAAAACACATTTTATTTAGGCTTTTTTCTAAAAAAATCGGGCTTATATATCCTAAAACGTGTTTCCAAACATGCTCAAAATCTTAGGGCAAGCATGTTTCGGTTTCTTTAAAATAAAAAAAAAATCACTTTCTTTTTATAAAAAGTACATTTAAAATAATTAGAATATTAAGTAATTGAACTTGGGTCCTCTAGGCCATGAACATTCAAGCCATGAGGACCACGGTTACCGACATAATTAAAATATTTCTAACCATACGAAGAAGCTATCATAGTTCTAATTATTTTGAGAAGTACTTTTATGTAAAATATTTCTTGTAAATTTAACAAAGCACAACACCCCAACTCTGATAATTTATTTAAACTCATTTTACATTAGACTGAGACTCCAGGCTCATTTGCATTCGCGATAACAAAATTGACTTTTATTTTATTTGATGTTTAGAGGCTCAAGTTAGGGTAAAATCTTGTTAATCATGTGCAGGTGCCACTCTATTATTTAGTTATGTGTGACATATTTATCAATTATGCATAAATTATATATAGTTAAAGATATGCTGCATACCGTTGAATATCACTCTTCCTTATTAGTATTATTATTTTTTTTGACCTGGCCACTCTTACTTATTTAATAATGCAACTCCGTAAATACTTTAAAGCAATACATTTTGACAAAAAAGTTAATTTCAATAATAATTAGAAAATGTTTTGGCGTATTAAAAAATATTAATTTCAACGTTAACATGATAAGGAGACACGTGAAGGCCGGACCTGAGACTTCGTACCAATTAGAGTCAGTTCCGTATCTGCAGGACGTCGGTGCCCTGCCACCCATGGAATTTCAAGTGAAGTTTGCTTATTCAAGATTTTATTTTGTACACTGACCCAAAAATAAAATAATAATAATAAAAAGAATTATTGGATCAAATAAATATAGCATTATAGTATGTCGCTATAAAGGATTAAAATCAAGTTCTGAAATTCGGACTGATAATTGGATCGATTGGGATACTGAGTTAAGGGTTGTGAGTTAAATTGGAGTCAAATTAAAGCTAATTCGGAATTAAACTGATGAAAAATTGAATACGTTAGGCTTATTTATATGAAATTATAAATAAAAATGTAAAAAATTTGATTTTAAAAAAAAAATCCTGGATCGAACTAGACCGATTTACCAGCTGGTTGACCGGTTCCCGATCCAGATTAGCAGGTCCGGTCCAAATTTTAGAACCTGGGTCAAAATGTCTCATATGCTGCAGGCAATATGCATGGTAAAACTTATTCATTTTCCCCTTCATGGTCCAACCGGTTGACCGGTCCGGTTTTTTGTTCTCTACCAATAGGTATTTTTTGTTTTTGGGCCAATAACCCTATGGGTATTCTGCACCTACCTCCTTGCGGTGATATGTAGAGCATATACATGAGTCAGCTTGACTAGAGGATACCTGATTTGTAACTTAACTTCTTTTTAATACAATCAATTTAAACACAAGCTCAAATAAGTGTATCAGATAGCGCTGTCACTAAGATAATTTATCGTTAACATAGTCTAGCTTGACTTGGTGCAACTTAATATGTGATTAGGGTCAGGCCTAAACATGCTTTCTTCGAAGAAGTTCCATTTGGAATCTAAAATTTCCATTTTTCTAATTGGTGCAACTGACACTAAGATAATTTATCGTTAACATAGCCTAGCTTGACTTGGTGCAACTTAATATGTGATTAGGGTCAGGCCTAAACATGCTTGCTTCGAAGAAGTTCCATTTGGAATCTAAAATTTCCATTTTTCTAATTAACTTCTTTTTAATACAATCAATTTAAACACAAGCTCAAATAAGTGTATCAGATAGCGCTGTCACTAAGATAATTTATCGTTAACATAGCCTAGCTTGACTTGGTGCAACTTAATACTCCCTCCGGTCCTAATTATAAGACAAAATTGACTTTTTTGAAAAAATTAAGGAAACCAATTAAATTACTTTAGAGTATTTATATTTTTAATTTTTTCTCTAAACCAGTTAATTTGACTAATAAACTAATATATAATCTAAGGATACTAAAAATATAAACACTCTAAAGTAATTTAATTGGCTTCCTTAATTTCTCCAAAAAAGTCAACTTTGTCTTATAATTAAGACCGGAAGGAGTATGTGATTAGGGTTAGGCCTAAACATGCTTGCTTCGAAGAAGTTCCATTTGGAATCTAAAATTTCAATTTTTCTAATTACATTTTTACTAACCAAATAAATTAAGTGTGGATTACTCTCCAGGTGTATTCTCATGATGATGAGGAAAGAAGCAGACACAAAGGACTTGTTTGATTTTATTCTTAAAAAAAAATTGTTTGAGATATTGATTTGAATACATTGTTTGTAAAAACAAACAAAAAAAAAAAATTAGAAATTTGTTTTTAAAAACTCAAAAAACAAAAACAGTTTTTTGATGTTTTCTTATTTTTTATTTTTTGAAATTGTCATTTATCTACTATCGACACCACACTACTGTCATTTCAAAAGCATATTTTTTAAAACAACTATCTAAATTTTTTTTAAAACTTATTTTTTAAAAATTTTTTATAAAACTATTTAAAAAAACAAAAATAAAACATAGCCCAAAATTTTGTAAGTTATGCGTACAAACCTTATGCCCCTCCTCACACAAAAACGGAAACACATTTTTTGAAAAATCAAATCCTTAAAAAGACTTTTTTTTATTGTCATTCAACATTTATATACAATCGTCCCATAATCTTGCAGGGTTTGGGGGGGGGGGGGGTACAACTCTTATTAAACATTGAGGTACAATTATACAAAACAAGATATACATAGAATATACAATTTTTCAAAATTGCATTGTTTATAATTTTTTAATAATATACTTGATATAAATTTACATTAATATAAAATATAAAATTTATAACTACTTATAAGCTTATTTCTTAAATTCACGTATTGCATAGCTGATATATATTGATTTTAATACTGTTCTAAAATATATATGGGAGTTATATAATTAATTTGTAGAGATTAAAATAATTAGTGAAGTTAATTATTTATAAAAAGAGGATGAGGGTTTCCTTAAAATATTCCTTTTGGTCATTTGTATTGGATTAATTAAGTTACGTTTAATATTCTAAAATATTTTTTAGTAGTGCTCAATATGGCAAAATAATTTTTGGTGCATTCACTAACTTATTTTTTTAGTAGTACTAAGCATTCTTAAAGTTATTTTGCGTGTAGTTTTTATTTTTGACAAGAGAAAGTTTAGATGAATTGGATTCTAAACTCTTGGGGCTCATCAGGTCCGAGCATGTTTTCATATTCAAAAAAATATTTATAAAAATATTTATAAATTGCCTATTAATAAGATCTTTGTATCAGTAGTGGCATTTGTATTCACAATATTAAAGGTTATGACCCAACTCCTCACTTTTCTTTCTTTTTTGTTTTTGGCCTCCGTGAGACTGTGACCCAACTCCTTACTAATTGTATCTATCTTTATTAGCATTTTTAGTGCAATTCTATATGTGTATTTTCTTAATAATAATAATAATAATTAGGCACTTTATATATTATTGAATGTACCAAAAATTATTTTAAAATGTTAAGTACTATAAAAAATATTTTAGAATACTGAATGTATAAAAAATTATTTTTTAGGACAATTAGTATTATTTTAAAAAAATATTTTGTATACTATAAAAATATTAGAAAAAATGACATAAAAATACCATTTGAATTACAAAAACTCTTATATGTCTACTAAATCAGTAAAAAGATAAATAAGTAATATGATAGGAATATGAGATTTTGAAATTTGTATGTTGTCTACTCGAATATAAATAATGACAAATTCACGATAACAATTAAAAACAAAGGTATACATAGTAACAATTTAGGAAACTCAAGTTATCAAATTTTATATTAAAGTAACTAATTCATATACTCAAATTGTTAAGTTAAAAATTCCATGTTCTTAACATATTACCAATTTGTCCTTTTATTAATTACATTTTGAAGTTTTGGTAATTTAAATGTCATTTTTCTATCGTTTTCCCAAAAATTCTACTTTTTAAGACGTAACTGTTGTTTTTTCAGTGACATACTATAACTGATAAGAACACCGATACATTAAAAAAAGGAAAAAAAAAAAAAAAAACCAAGGAGCGCGCATTCTTGATATTGATAGGCTCCATGCGCAAGCCGAAGAAGCGTTCCTCAAATTCTTCACTCAGCAATCCATTTCACGCCTTCACACACCAAAAACAACCATATCTCGCTTAAAATCTTCCACTGAACCAAAACCATGTCCTCTCTGCTTCTTCTCTACCTTCCTCTTCTACTCTCCCTCTTCCCCATTATTCTCGCTTCTCCCTCAGAGCTTGACACTCTCATGGCTATCAAATACTCTCTCGACCCACAGAACCGTTTTCTGACCTCCTGGACTCCACATTCCGACCCGTGTACCGGCGCTTTTGACGGCGTAGCATGCAACAAGCAAGGCCGCGTCGCCAATATCTCGCTCCAAGGAAAGGGTCTCTCCGGTAGCCTTCCGGCGGCCGTCGGTGACCTCAAGAGTTTGACCGGTCTCTATCTCCATTTCAACGCTCTCACTGGTACGATACCCAAGGAGATTGCGAATTTGAGTGACCTAACTGATTTGTACCTCAATGTCAATAATCTCTTCGGCGATATCCCTCGTGAGATTGGAAACATGTCTAATCTTCAAGGTTAGAACTCAGATTCTTCGTTTTTTCTTGAAGATTTTGTAACTTTCTATGTTTTCTTTCATCTCTTGTTGTGCTTGCGTTTGAGCATAAATCACAGTTTTATGACAATTAGATTCCGTGGTTACGGATTGCTATTTCTTTTTCAGTGATTGGGTGGAGAAAGTTTTTGGAGTACGCTTGAGTTTTATCCAACACTCAAGTGTACATTTTTTCTCCCTTGACTCTGTCTTCTTAATTTCAGAACGCTAAACCTGCTTGTTCTCTTCTAATTCTAAATCTTGATGCATATAAAAATATTTATTATATTAAAGAAAATGTCTCAATTAAAATTTCTCTGTCCATCCTTCTCCTCTGTCCCTTTTTATTTGCTTGTTTCTTGGCTCTGTGCCGTGGGCTTAGCTTCATCAGCATCTGCAATATTTGCTTTTTGTTTTTTTTGCAAATATTTTTCTGGTTTGTCTCAATAATTTTAGTTTTAATTTTCATAAAATTTACTTTATGATTCTTTGGTAGTTTTGCAGCTTTGTTATAACAAAATTACAGGGAGTATTCCAACAGAGTTGGGAAACTTGGAGAGACTTAGTGTTCTTGCTCTGCAATATAATGAGTTGAGTGGTGCAATTCCTGCTAGTTTGGGTCAGTTGCAGTCATTAACGAGGCTGGATCTGAGCTTTAATAACCTTTTTGGTCCTATTCCAGTGAGACTAGCAGATGCTGCCAAACTAGAAAGCCTTAATATTCAGAACAATTCTCTCTCAGGCAATGTCCCCGAAGGTAGTAATAGCAGCTACTAAAAATGTTTTGCTTTCCAGTTTCCACTTTTATTGGGGGCAATTTTTACTGACATTTAGAACTCAGTTTTTGATCTTCTGATAAAAAAGAACCTTATTTTTGTAATATGTTATACTACCTCTAATGGTTAATATAAGAGCTAGTTGACTGCTTTGGTAAGATTCCGAAAGTTAAATAAATTACATAATTATAACACATGTTACATGATCTCTTTAAAATATTTATGTGTTTCATCAAATTATATATTATTTTATAAATCAAGAAAATTAATTTGGAAAAAATGATATAAATATAAGAGATAAAATGAAAAAAAAGTTCTTGTGCTTAGGACTAAAATTCACTTCTAAACTAGCTTTTATATATTAGGACGGGAGATAGTATTTTGTTTTAACATATAAACATCAAGGAATGATCCATCCACTCTCCATATTTCTTTAACTTGATAATTGCTTACTATAATTCAATAAATTTTCTGTTATATATATATTGATGATAAAAATGGCAAAGAATGATGCTTTTTAAGCTCACAAGGTGTAAATCAAGTTGAGCTAGCTAAAGAATAGCTCACGCCATAGACTAGAGCTGATGTTTACTTCAGTTGTTATTTTCGGGTCTTATTTTTAATTTGAGCACTGAACTTTCAATACTTTTCAACTTAGCTTTGGTGCTTTTCTTCTTCTTCTTTTTTTTGGTTATTAATTTAATGCTTCATACTGTATCAAGGTTTCACATATGCAGTGCAGGTTGATGTTTATCTAATCTAAGTTTGCCCCTTTTTTATATAAATGCAGCTCTTAGAAGACTGAGAGGTGGTTTCTGGTACATCAACAACCCTGGCTTATGTGGGACTGAATTTACCAATTTAGTTGCTTGTAAATCTTTATTTGACCCTAGTAAGCCTGAACCATTTGAACCTGATAACTTTTCCACAAAGGGTCTTCCGGCATCAGTTGAACCAAAGGATGAACAGTGCAGTGATGAAACCCACTGTAAAAAGTCAATGCAATATTCAAGAATGGCTTTGGTTTTTGGAGTGATCGGAATTATTGTCGCTTCCACAGTTTCTGGACTTTCCATGTTTGTGTGGTTCCATCGTCAAAAACAGAAGATTGGAAGCACTAATAATGCTTCTGATAGCCATGTTAGCCGGAAAAATGCGGCTCCTTTGATCAGTTTAGAATATTCTAATGGATGGGATCCATTAGCCAAAGGTAAAAATACTTATTCCCAGGAAATTCTAGAGAGCTTTATGTTCAATCTAGAGGAGGTTGAATGTGCTACTCAATGCTTCTCTGAGGCGAATTTGTTGGGGAAGAGTAACTTGTCAGGAATTTACAGGGGAATTTTGAGAGATGGTTCAGTTGTGGTTGTAAAATGCATCAACATGACAAGCTGCAAGTCTGATGAAACTGAGTTCTTGAAGGGGTTGAAGATATTGACCTCATTAAAACATGAAAATCTCGTTCGCTTGAGAGGTTTTTGCTGTTCTAGAGGCAGGGGAGAGTGCTTTCTTGTTTATGATTTTGCCCCAAATGGGAATTTGTCTCAGTATTTGGATCTCAAGAAAGGTGATACTAAGATTCTAGAATGGTCTGCCAGAGTATCCATCATCGATGGTATTGCTAGAGGTCAGTTCACCTTTGTCTTGTTTCTTGATAGACATATTTAGTTAGATACTCTAATTTTGTAATAAGGTTACCTGTTGTCTTACTTGCACTTGCACATGTCAATAATCTTAACCCTCATACGTCCGTTTTGTTGACCTTTCAAGGCTTACTGCCAATAAGAAACACTTTGTTGGGTTGCTATTGGATAATTCGCAATACTTATTGCCATATGGATGGAGTTCTATAAACTACGTGGTATGCTAAGTGATGGAGACTTGGTAGAATGAGATATCAAGTTTCATATTGAGTAGAATGGGATGATCAATGGATATATAAGTGGGTTGGTTTTCGCACCTCAACAGTTAGGTTTTGGGATAGGTACCCCATCCCACTTAGGTATCTATCAATTGGTATTAGAGCCCAGTTGTCGACTTTTCCAAAGAGGTTACCCAACTTTTGGGAGTAGGGTTCCCCATCCAACTTAGGTACCCATCACTAAGCCTATATTTGCTCAAGAAAAATCTTATATCCTTTTGTGACATCCTTAAATCTAGCTTTTAAGAATGATTTTAACCAAACTGCTTGGCATGGCTAACCTGGCATTCATGCAAGTATACTACTTCTCTAAGCCATAGCATTGACCCTGAGTTCAATTTAGAATATGACATGTGTTTTTCTTTTGTGGCCAGGTATTAGTTATCTGCATGGAAAGAAGGGAAGAAAACAGGCTCTAGTTCACCAGAATATATCAGCTGAAAATGTGCTTCTTGATGCGCATTACAATTCATTACTTGCAGATTCAGGATTGCACAAACTCCTTGCTGATGATGTTGTCTTCTCCGCCCTTAAAGCTTCTGCTGCCATGGGATACCTTGCTCCGGAATACGCCACCACTGGTTGCCTAACCAAAAAGAGCGACGTATATGCTTTCGGGGTGCTAGTTTTCCAGCTTCTAACCGGAAAGAGAGATATTACTCAGTTATATCATTACCAGGCACAAGCATATGGTTTTAATGACATTGTTGATGTAAACCTTCAAGGGAGATTTTCAGAATCTGAGGCAGCTAAACTAGGGAGCATTGCTCTACTTTGCACACATGAATCACCCCATGAACGACCATCTATGGACCATGTAATGCAAGAACTGTCTGAGAAGTAGAAGAATTTAGATGGAAGGACTCTGTAAAATATTCTGTAATATTATATCCTGTGATGTAAAGTTTGCTAAAATTGCTTTTTTGTGTAACTGCGGAAGTGTTCGAAGGGAAACCCCTTTCCTGTAAAATAATGGATGATGCTTGCTTTTTGTGTCTTGATATGAATTGTGATATATTGGATGCCTAAGCTGTTCTGTACAACATGAATTCTTTTTGTTTTGTCATGAACTTCTTTTTTTTTTTGGGTTAAGGTGAAAATTTACTTGGAAGTTTTCATTTAGAAGCAATGTTGTCTTGAAAATTCATATGGGTATTAAAATATAACAATGTTGCTTCTTACCATAAAATTGTTAATGGTCAACATCAACTTTTTAGTTGTCAACATTAGTTTTTTAATGAGATGGAGTAACATCGCTATGTTTTGAACCTTCGCGGCATTGAATCAAAAAAAATTTTGGGGTAACATTGCTCATGTGCGAAAAATTTCAAAACAAATTTACACCTTAACACTTTATTTTATAACAATTATATGAGATTTAGTATCAATGACTGATTTGGCTTTAAGTATTTATCTGAGCTTAAATTAAATATAGATGTTTAGTTCTCTTAGCATGGTTTTCTTTGTAGCATTTACCGGGTGCCTTTACTTCAATATACTCAATAAAGTTGTTTCTCACAAATCGAAATTTCCTTCATACTATGTTACAGTTGTCATGTACAATCATCCACTTCTCCTACAATAATTGTACCTCACCATAATTGATTCCAAACGTAAAAGTTTTCAATACGACATGCTTTAAAATTTTAGATGTGAAGCCCACATGGGGAATAAAAAATGTCTTACAAGAATTTGGATACCTCCTCTATTTAAAAATTATAAGGGGTGATAGGTCAAAAATGGATAATATCAATAATGTAATGCCATATGTAAGCCCCTAGGAAAGGAGATGGAGCCCTCTTGTAATCAGGTAGGACGAAAATTATTGCTATTATATATCACACATACCCTATTGAATATTAAGATCTACCACCATTAAATATTAAAAATTTAAAAATAATATACAAATTAATTTTTTTTTTTGTTCACAAGAAATAAAAAATTTTCAGCTCTTGCTATATGATTGTTACATGTTCTCATATTCGATGTAATTCAACCAAACGTTTTTATACATATGTATCATCTTTCCTTAATAGCGAATTTGATAAATTCATATAATTATCATTACATTCCTTCTGATTTTGTGAACCAAACGAGCCATTTGGTAATTTTTTTCTAATTGACTTTTAATTAAATTATGATTTATTATACCATAATCTATTAACTCTATTTTATTGTAGAATGAAGGGTTAAATTGCCTCAAAAGTTTTCACTTATGGACATTAAGTATCTGGAAGTTTTTGATAGAACAATATTATCCCAAAAATTTAAAATATGGTGCAATATTACTCCCACCGTTAAAAGGATTAATTTTGACTATTAAAATTGACTAATTAATCCATATGACACTTCCTACATGCCACCTCATCACTCCATGCCTCCGCCTCATCTCCACCTAACCCTTTCTTTACTTTCCTCTCTCCCCCTTTTTGAATCTGACCCACCGTCCTCACTTCGGCCTCTCCCTCAAACTCAGACAATCAAACACTCAGGCCTCTCCTCTCTGGCGACCTCTCCTCAGACCCCAATACCTAAGTTCATTCCTTTGTATAAAGCACTTTAGGCACGACTTCCTCCCAGCAAATCTTAGGGCTCGATTAGGCAACATTGCAGCAGAGAAGGATTTGAGAGATTAAATGAGTGAGAGGCGATGGCCGGTAGATTCTCCTTCCCCCATCCCTTTGGTTTTAGTTTTTCGCCCATGGGTTGCCTCTATTTTTAGGTTTGGTAGTGAAGTTGCCGTTGGAAATACACTTTTACAATGCACAGAGACAATTCTTTACTACATCTCCAATGTAATGCAAAATTGAAGATTACACTCTTACCAATTCCTGGCATGTTCATTTTTCTCAAACATTGTTCTTCCGTCCGGTAGCCCCCAATGAAAAATTATATTGGAATCATTAATATGCAGATTTTGTTAACCTCATAAAATTTATATCATTTCGGCATATTTGCCTTAATTTCTCACACTTGTTAGTGATTTCATATATATTTGGAGATATATCTGTAAGGGAAATGTGCCTAGTTGATATATGGGATAAAGTGATAGAATTCTTGGTCTAAGTGTGAATATTTTGTCATATTTCATCAACTTTAGCTTTTATAGACTTTTTTGTGTTAATAGGTTATCATTTGAGCTACATGTGGAGCCATTTAAAATACAAATCAATGAAAGAAGTTGGAAAGGAGTTTAGAAAGTCAGGATACTATGACAAAATAAGAAAAGATGAGACAAGAAGAAAAGAAATTTTTGGCTATAGCCAAAGACATAGGCAAAAGTTTCTTAGCCTCAACTAGAGAATGAGACAGAAAGCTCGTGGCCGCAGCCAAGGCTTGTTTTGGATGTAGCCAACAATACGAAATGAAGCTGTGCATTTTAAGGTCAGAACAAATTCTAGGGCTTCAAATACTGAAGATCACGAACATCAGCATCATTCTTCACTTCAAGGGCGATTTGGGGGCGATTTTAGTGCTTCTCTTTGCTAGGGTTTGGTGTTTTTGAAGGAGATTCAAGTGGAGATTGAAGATTTGAAGAGATTCAAGCTTTATTTCCCTTGGTTTTGCTAATTCCTTTCCCTTTCTTCTTCCTGTATCTGATATGGTTGTAGCTATTTAGTGTATTTGTAGTGATTTGCTGAACATGAGAGAGCTACTTTTATCCTTTTCTTAATGCTTCTAAGTAATTGGCCACCATTTAGATTGATTTGTTCACTTGGGTTTGACTTGAGAGAGCTAATTTAGGTGTAGAACTCGGTAAAAATCATGCTTGACTTGAAGTTTACTTGATAAATGGATGGTTTGTTGGTAAAATAGAGATATATTTACTAACCTTGCATTGTCACATTAAGTTTATTGCACAAAGTTTATTTTCATTAATTACAGCATGAGATTGTGCATTTTGATTGAAAGAGAAATTTGATTTTGACTTGAAAGAGCTTCGTGAAGTGCTTTTAATCCTTAGACTAACATATATATTCATTGAAATACTATTTGAGAGGAAATTAATCTATTTTTTTGAAGTGCAAAAGGGGAGAAATAATCCTAGGTTCTATTTAATCAAAGTTAATTAGAATCAAATTTTATCTTTCTTATTCCAATTTATCTTGTTTTGAACCAAAAATTGTTTTCATGAATCAAAATATTCAAAATGACTCTGTCCAACCTAATTAAGAGCACAATTACATTAGTTAGCCTACTTTTACTTTGGTCCTCGTGGGAACAACAACTTTTTATATTACTTGCGACTCGTATACTTATGGTAGAAAAATGGTGAACATCTTTCCATAGGTTTTCTTGTTGGCATCCTCTGAGAAATTGGCATATATTTTTTACAAGTAAACTTTTACTCATACTTTATTAGATGATGGAATAATTTTAAATAGGAATTTATGTGCAATATTGCATCGAAGGCTTGATGATATACCTCTCCTCAATACATGTCGTGATTTATTCTATTATGTCTTAAAGTTGCAGTTTTGCTATCAGCCTTATTATGTGGACGCTAAATACATGACTTTTGATGTTCCATCTGAGTGTTTGATTGTCTGAGTTTGAGGGAGGGGCTGAAGTGAGGATAGTGGGTTGGATTCAAAGAGGGAGAAAGAGGAAAATAAAGGAAGGGTTAGGTGGGAATGAGGTGGCAATATGGAGTGATGAGGTGGCATGCAGGAAGTGCGAAGTGGATTAATTAGTCAACTTTAACAGTCAATATTAACCCTTTAAATGGTGGGGGCAATATTGCACCATTTTTTAAACTTCGGTGGCAATATCGGTCCTTCAAAAACTTCCAGACACCCAATGCCCATAAGTGAAAACTTCCGGGGCATTTTTACCCTTTAACCTTAGGATGAATCAAGATGCAAGTTCTATTTGGATCAATCTTTTAAACACAGGGTTGTAGTGGACTTTGTCTATAACAATGTTAATGAAATATAAATGAAATCCACATATGATCACATTTCTCAATGGCATTTGTATGAAAAAAAAATCCAAAAAAAGAAATCATGATTAATTAATATAACTTTTAGTCAATGTCAAAAATCATCACCACTTTAAATTATTTTTTCCTGCTAATCCAAACAAACATTTACACCATTAATTACTATGAGCTCGTTTGGATCTGTAAAAATTTGGGGGAAGGAAATGAAAATTCTCAATTTTCCATTGGTGTCGATCGCTTGGTTGCACCTGCTCTCCATAAACCATTTTCTTGAGGTCAATGATTTTCCCTTATATATGGGAGAATCGGTTTCTTCCATGACATGTGGTATCTAATTTTCCTCCATGAGAAATACAAATAGTACCTTCATCTTCTTCCTTTATCCTCACAACATCAATTGTCACCAATGGAGCCTTCTTCATTCCCCATAAGAATCAACCTTAGTTTTACCATCTTCTTCTTGGAATCTTTGATGGGGTGGATTAGAGTGGAAGAAATCAGATGAAACTGCCTCAAAACGACGTCCCTTTATCGGTGCTCTCCTCTATGGTTGATGATGGAAGAAGAAGAAGAAAGTCCCTCGTGTTTGCTTCTCTAGTCTCCCTTCCGGCCACTAGTTCTCTCAATTCGCAAATGTTGAAGGTGATGACAGTTTTCACCAAAAAAACAACCGCCGACTCCTTTTCTTTCAATCCCCTTAACCACGATGATGAATAGTAGCTTCTAGGTCTCACTTGTTTCCAAATTTGTGGCACCCAAAAATGCTTTCGCATCTTACTTCATTGCTTGCTACCACCTTAACAAGAATGGAACAATTTTATATACTGTATTTATTTTTATTAGTTTTATATTTATATATTAATTAAGGGCAATATAGTCATTTGTATATACATTTTCTTATCAAACTATTTTTTATTTCAGCGCACACCAAACATCCTTATGGCAAAATATTTTCCATTATTTTTCATTCCCTTCCCTTCCTTTCCATTCTAACTAATTTTTTGATCCAAATAAGCCCTATATGATTAATATTAATATGTAATATGGTTGTGGGCGGTTTATATGACCACAATGAGTTTTTTCCCTTTAAAAAAATTATCTTTACAAAATTGTAATAATACATTAACAATTCATTTCATTCTCATGCACCATACAATTTTATAATTAAGGGCAAAGGTGCAAAAATATCTATCTATATATTCTGCATGTGCATCTGGTACCATATACAATCCTTGAGTGCAAAAATACCTATGATCATTAAAAAAAGGAAAAAAATGCTAGCTCCGTTAATTTCTAGTTTTGTGAGCCCCACTTTAATAATTTTTAAATAATTATTAAAAAAACTCTCAAGAAAAACTTTCTAAACATTTTAGGATCTTAACCAAGGATCATGGTTGTACATATAGTAGTGTTGTAGATTATCCCATCAGAGTTTAGCAAATTTCATTCTCTTTTGAATGTTCAAATTATTTGCTGAAACCAAATGAAGAACTCAACCATTCTAGGCTCTATGCTCGTTCTACGTAGTGTATAAACTACTAGTATTCTTATAGAATCAGAAGCATCCAAAGCCAAGTCTCAAGAGATTCTGCAAGCCTTGTAGAGCACAGGGCATAAACTAGTTCAGGATAGGGATATACATGCTGTAATATCCTGACTTTTGGGTTTAGAAGTTTGAGAATTAGCCTAAATCAAGTAGGTTACTGAGCCTAGTTTAGTAAGAGTCCCAATAATGCTTGATAGAATGATTTTTAGGGTCTATGTAATTCGGCCCTTCGGGTAGAGATTAATTCCCCTGCTAGGGCTCAGTGTGTGTAAGTAATCAGATAAAATATACCAGTGCAAGTACACTCTGGCACACTTGGCGCCATTTGGTTGGGCCACATGATGACATGTATGATGTTATGTGGGTCCCACATGTATAAAGTAGCTTTTGATTTGGTGTGATGATAAGTTGCCTTGTGTGTTAGTAGTCGAATGGAATTTACCAGTGTCTATGTACACTTGGCACTATCTTAAGGCCTACACAGACACTTGGCATGTTTGGTAGCTCCCTAAGACAAGTGGCGCCATTTTAAGCTATATATCCATAAAGTAGCTTTTTGATAAAGCACCTTTTGGGTGGATGACCCTTGGGATGCCATCTAACGTTTCTTTTGGGTTAGCTTAATGAGAAAGATGCCACCCAGCTATCTCATGAGACATGTGACTAATTAGTTGAATAAAATATACTGGTGTAGGTGTGCACATGACATTTTCAGGGTAGGCATATACACCCTGCGTTTTGAAGGGACACAGGTGTACATGATGCCATTTCATGGTATATGTAGACACTTGGCATGTTCTTAAGGAACGTAGGTTTGGGTGTCATGTTCAGGGGTACATCGATATATAGGGGTATACCGGTATATAGGGATACACTAGTGTGTATATAGCACAATACCGAGAAACCAGGATCGATGTGGCACCATCTAAAGCCCTGTAGAGACACATGACGCATTCTGGAGATGTAAGTGTACATATGGCGCAATCTTGAACCCACAAGGACACATGGAGCCAAACTGAGTAGACTCCGCATAAAGTAGTTTTATTAAAGCAGTTTTTTGAAAAGTAGCTTTTGGGTTGGAACAACATGGTTGCGCTGCTTAGCCTTCACTTTTAGGTTGGCTCAGTGTGAAGGCGCCACCTAGCCCTCAGGTGCCATATGTCCAAGAAGTTGGGACAACTCACTGGTCTTCGATCCGACCACATATCCGACTTCCCTGAACACTAATCACAAAAGTTGGATGAAATCATCGGACCTCCTCTTCTCCAGACCTAAAGTCAGCCAAGGTACGTGAGAGAGAGAGAGGAGATGGGTTTCAAAATGGAGCATTGGGCACCCTGAGCAAACGGGGCGCCTAGCACCTTGGATTTTAAGAAGAGCGCCTGGCACCCTGAAATTTTTAACACTTGACATGTGTTACCATAAGAGCATCACAACACTTTCCAACCCTTATTAATTTCATGCAGCCCTAGAAAATTAAGGGGAAAATAGAGAAAATCAAGAGAAAAAGAAAGAGGAGAGAAGCTTGAGTATTCTTGAGTTTCTTAAGGTGATTTTGTCGGATTTCAGCCTCGATTTCGCTTTTTTGGCCAATCAAGCCTTCATAAATCTTCTTCTACTCATCAAGAGCTACATTTCCATGATTTCAGATTCTTGAGTAGAGGAGTTTCGTGCTGCCTCTATAGTCTAAGTACTGCTTGAATCAAGAACCGATTATAGAATCGAGTAGAGGTAAGTATAAGTTTCGATTTAAATATAGTATTTTGTGGTTTCATTAAGTTTTTCTTAAGGTTATGGTTGCCCTAGGGTTTCAACCAGCATGAGAAATTGGGGCTTTGAGGATCTTATAATGAATATAATGTTAAATAGGGTTTAATGATGATGTCTAACAAGTATTGTGGTTGAATTTGCAAAATCATGTTTGTGGTGACTTAGAGTAATTTTCGGCCAGACTTGGAAAAACTAGGAAGGATCTGGATTTTGGTAAGTTTGAAGTTTCCAATGAATTCTACATGTAAAATTATGTGGAAATCATTTATGGTTATGATTTTTGAATGATTGGGGGTAGAAAACCCAAAATTTGGAATTGAAGTAGTGCTGCTGGATTGTGTTTTTCTAGGTGACATATTGCTTGTGGCGTGATTTTGGATGACCAAACCTAGCTTGTCCAATGATCATGGTATTTTACAATATGTTAGTAGACATCCTAAGCTTTAAATTGAGGTATAAAACATGTTATTTGGGTTAGTAGATTGTACGTTATAATTATTAAAGTTTTGGCATTGAATCTGGAATAAATTCTAGAATGGTTTGGTTGATTGAGGATTTCTAAACCCTTGTGCATATAAATGACAGTGAGTGATATTTTTTTAAAATAGACTTAAAGATCTTTAAATAGGAACAGGAACCACCTCAATTTGAATTTTCTAGATTAAGTTATGAATTTTAAAAATTGAGTGATAAATCTAGCAGCTTAGGGTTGACCAACAAATTTGTGTTATTTGAGGTAAATTGTGATAAGTTTGATCTCCAAGGGGTAGAGACAAGTACTAGAAGCTAACATAAACCACATTTGTTACTCCATTAACATAATGTAAGAGTCTTAAGAGATAGCCAATGAGATTGAATAAAGGACAAGAGTTGAAATGAGTAATAACTCATTTATTTATAAACTTGGCATTATAGGGTTTGACCTTTGCCTAGGCCTACCAAGAGAACTGATAAACAAGGACAAGTCATTGGAAAGGATATCAGGTAGTAACTCTTACTCTCATATGTTACGTCTTATTCTACATGTATGTTTTTACCATCTGTATATTCGTTTCATGAATATATTCTATATGTATGAAAAGCTTTCAACATAGTGCTTGATAGTATACCAGGCAATAAGACCATGGATAGGGCAATAAGATCGGGTAGTACAATTTGTTGTTCAGCATTGTATCATGTCAACAAGACCCTGGACAGGGCTGTAAGACCCAGCAATACAATGAGGCCATGAATGCCAGCTGTGCTATATAGACCAGAGTGTCCAATGATTATGATTACTTATTGCTGAATGTTGTTTGTGATGATGGTTTGTTAGACATGCTTTGTGGACTTGCATATATTATGAGTGTTTGTTGTTATTACTGAGATTCTTGCGAATCTCACCATTTCCTTAAACTAACATATAGTAAAAGCAAGCAGCTTAAAGGGCAAAGAGGTAAGCGATGACAAGTAAGAGGGTGGAGACGAAGGAATTAGCTTTTTTGTTGGGTATATATGAATAAATGTATTATGACTAGACATAGATACTTTGATAACCTTGGGTGATCACATAAGGTGTGTATGTATATGAATGCATGTAGACCCAAGTAGTAATAACAATATAAGGCGGTATTAGAACACTTGATTATTTTATTAGAATTCCTAGAAATTTGGTAACATCGACAAATAAGATCAGTACATATGATAGGGATACCAGTACCCAAATGTGGTATCAGAAATCAGTTGTATCAGAACGTACAACTAATACCTTAGTATCAGTATTGATATATTTTTCATATATCCAAATGAATTGTGTAATAACTCCTAAGTATACATTAAAAGTAAGGGGGTTTGCACATGCTCTCTAAACTCCAACACTGATATTTTGTTTTCTTAATTGGTTTTTGTGATGAAAACTTGGAGCTGATTCTTGCCTACAAATACATGTCCAACAACCCTTTTTATTCTCATCTGTACAGCTCCAACCTACCTCCATTATCATGGAAATAAAGGCTTGAAATTTGTATAGGTTCTGCTCATGGCCTTCAGTATCTTCACACAGGCGCAACACAAAGCATCATTCATAAAGATGTGAAAACCACAAACATTCTCTTAGATGAGAACTTGGTAGCTAAAATTGTAGGCTTTGGGTTGTCCAAGGCAAACCCAGAGAAAACCCATGTGAGTACAACAGTAAAGGGTATTTTTGGATACTTGGATCCTCAATGCTTCAAAAGTTAGTTCAGAAGTCAACGTTTACCTGAGAAATATGATGTTTATTCTTTTGGGGTTGTACTTATGGAAGCCCTATGTGCGATGCCTGTGCTTGACCCGACACTTTTAAGGGAACAAGTGAGAGAGAGAGAGAGAGAGGGTGAGAGGGAGAGGGATGCGGTAAGAAAGAGAGGGTGATAGTTGTTTTTAAATAATTATTTGAACATTATTAAAGTGGGGCCCATAAAACCATAAATTTAAAGTTTACCTTAATTAAGGGAGCTGGCATTTTTATCCCCTTTTTAATGATTATAGGTATTTTCCTAAGGATTGTATATAGTGCCAAACGAGCATGCGGGATATGTAAATGAGTATTTTTACACATTTTGGCCAATAATTAAATATAATATATTTATTTGAAGCCTTTAGTCATTTTGACAAAAAGAGATACATTTGGCCACTTGTTCAAAGAAACGAAAATACCATTATGCTATATTTGAATGGGGGTATCTACAAGGTCCCAAAAAATTAAGGAATAAAGGGTATTTGGGTTTGGGTTAGGGTTAATGTCATTATTATTTGGGTAGATAAAAATCTATTCTAACTTCTAAGTAAATTTTATTATTCTAATTTTTTAGAATTTCTAATTCTCACTCTAAACAAACTATTTTAAGTACTCGTTCGGTCAAATAAACCAGGACAAATCAGAAAAATATTTTTTACTAAATGGTATTTGTTCAATTAGATTGAGTTGTAAATAATGTTACGGTGCAAAAATATCCACCAACTTATACTAAAAGTGCACCCAACACCATAAACTCTTTTTGGATGCAAAAGTGCCCAAAAATATTCAAAATCAGAGCAAAAATGACACGTCCTTTAAAATGAGTTAACATCCGTTACTTTTTGTAGTGGGGCCTATGCTATTTTCTCAAAGTACCAAAATGCCCCGCTCAAAAACGGTAAATGTGCAAAAATACCCATAAATTTTGACTCAAAGTGCGTCATACAATATATGTTTTTCATATATGTAAAAATACTTATGAACATTCAAAATGGACATGAAAGCATCAAAATAGCCCCAACTCATAAAAAAAAAAACTTATTCATCTAACTATTCAAATTCTATGTTATTATTATAAACATAATGTGAAATTTTATACATAAACTTTAAATTAACAAGCAAATTACTATTATCTACTCACATACTCTTATTTATAAGTTACTTCTAACCTGTTTTATTAGAACTAAGAAAAATCTTAGACTTCATTAATTCTATCTTTAAACTTAATAACTATCTAATTTTATCTCTAATTAATATACAATTAACCTCAAGTAATTGAATGTGATAATTTAGCAATTGGATGTGATAGTGTATATTATATCAGATGGAGCACATGCTATTAAATTTTCTATTAATATTTTATTATAATTTTTTTCTAAAATTTCTTTAGAAATTAACTTACAATTATGGACAAATATTTTATTGTATGTCAAGAAAATTAAAGTTGCCGGGATATAAAATTTACTTAATTAATAAATGAATTAAATCAATAACTTACAAAAGGGAAACAAAGAATTAGATGCAAGCTCAAAATTTGACCAGAGTACCCATCAAATACATATAAATAATTTTCATAAAATATATTCATCGAGTATGTGTGTTTTTTTTTCCACTTGGGGTATTTTGGTACTTTCATGTCTATTTTGAATATTAATGGGTATTTTTGCCAATCTAAAAAACATATGGTGTTTGACACACTTTGGTAAAAGTTTGTGGTTGTTTTTATACCTTTACCATTTTTGAGTTGGGGGCATTTTAATACTTTCAGAAAAATAGAGTGGGTCTCACTATAAAAAGTAACGGGCGTTAGCCCATTTTAATGGATGTGTCATTTTTGCTATAATTTTGAATGTTTGTAGGTACTTTTACATCAAAAAAGAGTTTATAGTGTTAGGGGCACTTTTGGTATAAGTTGGTAGACATTTTTGCATATTAACCCTTGCAAATATTAAAGTATTATTTTTTTTAGAGATTTACTTAACCTAACTGCATTTAATTTTTTAAATAAAAGTTCCTCAACCTCTTCACACCTGCCGAAGCTCCAGCTTTAGCAACCGGTTTCTCGAGCTCTGGTGGTCTAATATTTTTTTGAATTTCTCAAGCAAAAATTGTCAATATGCATACTTGAGTTGTTAATAGAGATACTAAAGTCATAAATAGGGTCGACCGGAGCTCCAATATTCTCATTTTTTTTTGAATTTCTTAAGTAAAAGTATTCAAAATAAGGGGATATCACAATCATGATAAGGAGCTTGGATTTGGATTTAAATTTGGTGATGGCTTGATTAAAGAATGTGAAGTTTGCCCAATATATATGTCTCATAATATATGAACTTCTTTTAACAAAACAAACTGGAGGTAAGTACGTGAACATATAGGCATCAAAATATTGATGATGACCAACACCAACTCCCTAGAATGAAATTAAAGGTGTCTTCAATGGTTCAATCTATTCCCTTGAATTCTAAGCCCAAGAAAAATGTCAAGGAAGTGTCCCAATTGAATTTGAAATCTACAAAGAATTAAACTCATGAGTAATGTTACTCTGGATGTTTTTTTAGGCCAATATCACCATGAAATTTTCAAAATATAGCAATATTGCCCGATACAGTAAAAAAAATAACTTTGATTATTAAAAAATTGACGTTGATTGTTAACTTTTTAATAGTAAAGGGCAACATTGCTTCATTTTAAAACTTTCGGGACAATATTGAACCTAAAACAACTTCCGGGGTAACACTATTTCTTAGTGAAAACTTCTAGAGGCAAATTTGTACATTAACACATATGAATATATCTCTTCTTTACGTTTCATCTGTTAAGTGTGACTTTGGTACACCATAGCTATCCAAGGCAAATATAGATTATGTTTTTAAATATAATGTGTTACTTTGAACTCGCTTTTATTCTTAATATAAAACTTATTTACCTAATTTAATTAGATTAATAAATTTTTTTAAATATCTTAATCATCTTCCTTAATTCTCTCTATATTTCTTTTACTTGATTATTGTTGAGGAAGCATCAGTAGATATAAGTTAGGTAAAGAATGATGAATATAAAAAATAGGTCTTATATTAAGGACTAAGATCAACCCCAATTAGCACTACAAAAAACACTGAATTTATGACGGAATTTTTTATGGAATTTCTGACGAAATTTAGAGTTTCTGGAATATATTTCATCTGTAATAATAGCGTGGCAAAAAAATTTCTGACGGAATTCAGATTTTGTTGGAAATTTTTGATGGCATTTCTAACGGAATTTATTTCCGTAGCAATTTCCGATGGAATTCAATTTCGTAACAAACTTATTTTTTTATTTTTTAAATTTAAAAAGCCACGTGGCAACTCTAGCAACCGCCCCCTCATAGTTTGAGGCGGTGTGTGGCAGCTTCGGCGGCGTCCACCTTGTTGGAGGCACCTAGATCTGTCATGTGTCGTAACCTCGCTCCGCCAAGTGTCGCCACCTTCCTCCACCACGTGTCACAATTTGTTCCTAGAAATGCAACTCAACTTGCCCCTCCTTTGGTTCGAACCCATGACCTCGTCCATATGCGCGTGATGGCTTACCATATGGGCTCTACTGCTTTAGCGTTTTATTATTACACAGTTATATATATAATCTTATTATACATAATTAATTTTTTATTAACATTAATTAATAACTAATAAATAATTATTGACTAATATTTTTTTACTAATATTAATTAATAACTAATAAATTTTATTTTTTATAAATAAATTTTTATATGACCATTTTGCCCCTACAGGGACCAAAACCTATGATTATAAATTAAAAATGTTTTAGAAATTAGAAAATAATAATTAAAAAATAAATTTGAAATTAAACTACAAATATTAATTAATAAATAATAAATTTTATAAAAATAATTTTTTAAAAATTTAATTTAATTAACAAATAATACTTTTTAAATTTTCCAACGGAATTGAATTCTGTGGGAAATTGCCAGGGTCAAAAATTGTGACGGAATTATTCCGTTCGAATTTTTGTGGCAAAAGATCAAGGTACTAAAACTCGGACCGGTCATTGAACCGGTCGGGGTACTGGGTTAAGGGTCAGTGGGTCAAACCGGGACCAAACCGGAGCTAAACCGGGACCAAACCGGTGAAAAATTGAAAATTTTAGACTTATAGTATGAAATTCTAAAGGAAAATTTTTTTTTTTTTAGTAAAAACCCCAACCCGGACCGGACCGGGAACCGGACCGGTTTTCCGGCCGGTTCGCCGGTTACCGGGCCGGACCGGCCGGTCCGGTCCGGGTTTCACAACATGGCAAAAGATAGAATTTGCCATGGAAAAAATTTCAGTGAAAACTTTTCCGACGGATTTCTGCTAGAATTTGCCAAGGAAAATTTTTTCCTGGCAAATTCTGGTGGAAATTTTATATTTTTTTATAGTGTAAGTACTATACTAAGGATTAGAGAGAATAATATATTTAATTCTATTATTGCGTTTGAATCCAATTTTTTTTTCCAAATTTAGGATTTCAATTTCTTAGCTTCTTACAATGAGTATTTACCTTATGAGACAAAGTTTCTATTATGATTCTTGATGCAAAACTCCGGTAAAACATCACACAGGAGGAATTTTTAGGCTTGCTTTATTAGATACCGTGATATAAAAAAAAGTATCGGTTGAAGTGAAACAATCAACCAAAGCATAAGATGGTTAGACCTAGGATGAAAATGATTTATCTTCTTGTAATCTTGTCTATTTAAAAACTAATTTTCGCAAGTCCTTCTATTTTGCTGGATTTCTCCCTATTTAAAAAAAGAGGTCAACTTCTGCATTGGAAGCTAATAAAACAGTCTTCATGATTAAGCCAATTGTATTTGTAGGAGTAACGTTTAGATTGCTATCTCAAGTGTTCACAACAAATGCTAATAGTAGCAAGCAGAGGTTTGAAGGCAAACAAATTTTTTTTTTTTTTGGACCAAGGAAGGTAACCAAGAAATATCTTCTTTCCTATGCCAATCCTATATTTTTTTTTGCCAACAAGAAATGCATTAATCAAGATACCATAGGTACAAAGGTCTGTGTGATAAGAATTAGAAGCTAAACAAGCTAATTGAAACAACAAAGTAAAACAACAACTAAAACATAATCTAAGACAGTCGCAAACATAATAAAGTATCCAAATAAAACAGAATAGTAACAAAATAAGTCTGAGCAGCAAAGCCAATAGAACAACTTCCAATTATCCATTAACAGCCATCTCTGCAACTGGAGCGAGAGTCGCAACACCCAAATTGAAGGGCAAGACTCGTGCGTTGAAGCTTTAACAGCACTCAAGACTGCTAAATCTGCTTCTTTGGGAGTCCACTCACAAGGAGGGTTCCTGATAAGTTTCCCTGAGATGAAACATTTCTCAAGGAGAGAATCACAACTTTCGCCTGATAAAACCGACTGTAGATTTGCATTATGAGCAAATATTTGTCTATTCAAAACGAGATATAAATTCCTTGGGTGACCGTTTGAGAGCCAGCCAAAGGAATCCCGAACTGATAGACTAATATTTCTCCCAGCAATACAGGCACAGCAAGATATGATTTTTCGACAAGCAATCTGACTATACTCAAATCCAACCAGATTAAAGCATAAATCCTTCCATAGTTCCCGTATGAACCAAGCCACAATAACTCTCAGCCATTCGAATACACAGATAGCATGACTCAACAAATTAAAGCCAACTTCAATCATAGCCAAATTAGCTTCCGATGGTTTCCATCTTGAGTCAACATAAATCGAAAGGCTAAAGAGTTCAAAAATTTCACTAACCTCAGAACCCATTATGCGCAGTGTTGGTGTCGGATACTTCTTATCCAAATACCTCTTCTCCTCTATCGTCAGCGCCGCACCCTGGTTCCGGGATCGCATTTGCGTCGTCGGCGTTGGCATCCTCAGAGCAGCTAAAGAGCCTCGAAAACCTTATTAATTGATTGATCATCGCCTTGCAGCCCCCTGGGGTTTTTGTCGGCACCGATAAGCTCAGATGTCTCATACTCTGCTCCGCCACCATAGATCTCACCGTCGAGAGCCATGGAGGCACCCATCGGAGGTCATGGTCCGAGATCGCCTCGAGAGAGTGATGCTGGAACACCTCCTCGCCTTCAGCCAGCCTCCAACCTCGCACGCCTACACCACTGCCATCGGATGATTTCCCATTCAGCATTGCCACCGGCCACAACGTAATAAACCATCCTAGACACTCAACCAGACGGAGAAGAGACGCCTTACACGGAGAAAAGACTGACCGCCACCCTCGCATCGCTGCGTTAAGACGACGGCCGGCCCTTTAGCGAAGGGAAGATAAACCCTATTAGAGGGAAAAGTATTGCACGCGGCGAAGTATTAAAACCCTGTATTGGGAATAATAATAATCTATGCCAATCCTATATTAATTCAGTCATTAATATCTATTAACTAATATTATACACAAAAATTCTATGAACTAATATTATATTATTTTGTTGGCAAAAAATATTCTATAGGGTTAATGTTCATTTTTGCCTCAAAAATATTCAAAAAAGAGCAATTTTGCTCCGAAAATTTTTTTTGGAGCAATTTCACCTCGGAAGTATCAAAAGTGGTGCAATGTTGCCCCAATTTATCAGCACCAAACGGTCAACCGTCAGTTGGCCCAATTTCACTGATGTGGCTCTGCCACCTAAGATATTATGACACATGTTTTGCCACATCATCATCTTTTGCTTGGAAGAAAAACTCCGATTGTTCCACACTCTTCTTCCTTCCCTTTCCTTCGTTCCTCTTTTCTTCATTGACGCCGTCTGTCCCTTTCAATCGCTTCCAGTAGCATCTTCTCTTCCCCAACTCGATGATGAAGACGGTCCGACTCCTCTGGTCCCAACAATAGCCACCTTCGTGCAGCTCAAGTCGCGCCTTTTCAAGGAAGAAGATGATGAACAGTAGTAGATCATGTTTAGCTCACCGCGCTGCCTCTCTTGCTTGATGAACCAGATCCCTCTCTCCTCTTTTGTGTTCAATCAGGCTTTTTGGTTTGCTTTTTTATTTTTTTGGATATTGTGATTGATGCAGGTTTTATAGTTTCCATCTTGACACCGTACAAGATCTTGCAAATATGGTCATGGAGTCAAAAGAGAATAAAGGCAAGAAATTTTTGGCTGTGGTGTTAGATCCGGAATTTTCAAATTTAAATTTTTGTTAAAATTTTATGGTGGAAAGTGGCAAATTGTGTTCAATCCGGAATTTTCAAATTTAAGCTTTTGTTAAAATTTTTGGCTGTGGTTTTTGCTCACAAAATTCGCCAAATTTTGGTAGTCAGCAACCTAGAAATCACGTTACAGTGCAAACTCACGATCATGCTGAATAATTGACTACCAAATTTTGAATCGGTGTGATGCTAATAAACTATTTTTGCTTCCCTTTGACTCTCCTTCATCACTTGTGGTTATTTATTGCTCCTAAAATATGGGGATTTCGACACTTGGTTTGCTGCAGTGTTTTGGAAATAAATTTTTTAGCCAGTGTCAACAATGGCTAAGGGATGTTTGGGGTGCTGTTAATATAGGGTCAGATTCCTTGATATTTGATTTTTAGGGTGTTTCTCTACTATGAAATTATAAGTTTAATTTGATTTCTGAGTTGTTGTGAGGCAAGTTGAAGAAGAAGAAGAAAAAGTTGAGGAAAGTTGAAGAAGACGACGGAGCAGATGGTGAGGAGTAGAGGGAGAAGTGATTTGGACGATGAAGTGGCGAGATGATGTGGTGGGTATGCTGAGTGGCAATATTAGTCAAATTAACGGTGAAAATTAACCATTGCTAACAGCTGGTACCATTTTTGACACTTTCTGAGTGAAATTGTTCTAAAAAAAACTTTCGAGGTAAAATTGTTATTTTCTGAATACTTCTAGGACAAAAATGAACATTAACTCTTATTCTATATTAACTTGCTAATTTTAGTTTGACTTGTGGTAAGGATTTGTGTAAATTTTGATCGTCCTCCCTCATATTTGTTTGACTGTTGTTGAATGACCATGTGGCGTTTCATTCCTACAATTCTGTCGAGTTGATGAATAAAGGCTCAGTTTTTTTAAAAAAAATAGGTAACATGATATATATTTTTTATCCTTTAACTTTATAAAATCAACTTTTGATTTTATAATTCTAATATCATTAATATTACTAATAAAAACATTACACAATAAATTCAAGTGATCACTGTATAAATTTAAATGATAACTGTGTAATTAAATACTATTAATTTTAAATGTAAAATATATGTATATTGAAAAAAAAATCTAAAAATTTAATGAAGCATTCAATATCAAAACTTACGATTATATTAAAAATTTTTGTTTAATACTTTACATATATAAGTTTAATAATCTAAGTATTAAAGCCTGAATTTCATTTGCAATGATTTGTCAGTTTATTAATCTAAACATAGTATATTCAAAAATTAAAATTTAAATATGTTTTGTCTTTTTTTTTGCCCCATTAAATATGTTTTGTTAGTTATAGAATCATTATTTGAATTTACTGTGTTAACATTTTTTATTAATAATATTAACCGTGTTAGAAATATATGATAAAAAATATACTTTATAAAGGTAAATGATAAGAAATATACCTCATATAAAATTTAAAAAATTAAAAGTATAATTTAGAGGAAAAAAATTTAAGAGGAGTATAAAGTCAAGATAAGTAAAGGGCAAAACAAATAAATAAATTACAGAAAAGTCATTTTATTATATAAAATCTAAATCCGATTGAGAAACGGCCAAAAATAAAAAGGTCAGGCTGGGAAATTGACAGCGGTTAGTCATTATATTATGTGCGTGTTTGGAATAGCTTATTTTTAGGCAATAAGTGCTTATAATTCGTGATTCACGGTATACGAGGTAAGTATGTAAGAGGAGTTTTTTCTCGACTTGCGTAATAAGAACTTATTTCCTGTACAAAACGCTTTCCCAAACATGCACTATATTCTACTTAAAACGCAAAAATGGGCAACGACATTTTATGTTTGTTTTACTATTTTATTTTATCGTTTTAAATAATCAACTAAACATGGATGCTTTTTTGAGTTTTTCTTCCGTCAATTATTAATTATACTGGGCCCACCATCAGATCATTATCATCGAGTCGATTTCGATTCTACAGAGCGGTTCCCTTACAAATGAATCTTCATTTTTCACCTCTTCAACATAAACTACGACGTTCTCGATATCATTCTTGGTTGATCGGAAAGCTGACGAGTTTATTCATTTCCAGAAGAAGTAGCTGACAGTAGTAACCACAATGGGTTCTGCTGCTTCAACTTCAAGCTCTTTCTCTCAACCAATTTATTCGAAGAACTATGATGTGTTCATCAGTTTCAGAGGAGAGGACACACGCAAAAATTTTACCAGCCATCTTCATAATTCGCTCACCAGAAATTCCCTAAGGACCTTTATTGATTATCAGCTTCCGAAAGGCGATGATATCTCAGAATCTCTCATCGAAGCAATCAAGGGCTCTAGCATATCTGTGGTGGTGTTCTCAGAGAACTACGCTTCCTCAAAATGGTGCTTGGATGAACTCACCCAAATACTCCAATGTAGGAAAGATCAAGGCCAATTTGTTATTCCTGTATTCTACAATGTTGACCCATCTGATGTTCGCAAGCAAAAGGGGGATTACGAGGACGCATTTGCAAAACATGAGAAAGATTTAGGGCACAACCACGACAAGTTGAAGAAATGGAAAGATGCTCTTTTTGAAACTGCCAATTTAGCTGGGTGGCACTCTCAATCCTTTAGGTAATTATTCCTTTACCAATATTGAAGGATTTTTTTAAATTAATTATTTCTTGTCAATTGATTGTTTTGTTCAATATTTTTTTCATGTGCTAGGGATGAATCTGAACTAATTCAGAACATTGTCAACGATGTTATGCAAAAATTAGATCATATTCATCCAAGTATATTTGAAGGTCTTGTTGGAATTGATGAAAATTGTGAATGCATTGAATTGTTACTGAGAAAATTTTCAATTATTGGAATTTGGGGAATGGGCGGGATAGGTAAGACAACCATGGCTAAGGTTGTGTTTGCCAAACTATCTCCTCAATATCAAAGTTGGTGTTTCTTAGAAAATGTAAGGGAAGAGTCAGAAAAGCATGGATTAAAATATATACGTGATAAACTTGTTTCGGAGCTACTTATGGAAGAAAGTATCAATAGTGGCCCACCTAAAGTGTTGGGATCTACGTTTGTTAGGAGAAGGCTGAGCTCTAGAAAAGTTTTCATTGTGCTAGATGATGTTGATAGTTCGAAGCAATTAGACTATCTAGCAAGAGAATGTGATTGCTTGGGACAAGGCAGTAAAGTCATCATAACAACAAGAGATAAGCATATGCTTATTGGAAGAGTTAATGAAATCTATGAGGCCAAGCCATTGAGGTATCAAGAATCCTTCAAGCTTTTCAACTTGAAAGCTTTTCACAATGATCATCCTAAAATTGGATTTGAACAGCGATCAAAAAGAGTTGTTACTTATACCAGAGGCAATCCTTTAGCTTTAATAGTTTTGGGTTCTTTTCTTCACTCCAAAACTGAAGAAGAGTGGGACAGTGCATTAAGAAAATTCAAAAAGACTCAAAATGAAGATATTCAAGAAGTGTTAAAATTGAGCTACAATGGATTAGACTATGAAGAGAAGGAAATATTTCTAGACATTGCATGCTTTTTGAAAGGTGAAGTTAAAGAACATGTAATACAGCTATTAGAAAGCTATGGATTCCATGCAATCATTAACATTAGAAACCTCCAGGATAAGGCTCTTATTACTATGGGTGAAAGATTGTGGATGCATGACCTAATACAAGAAATGGGTTGGGCCATTGTTCGTGAGGAGTGTATCAAAGAACCAGGAAGGCGCACTAGATTATGGGATCCCAAAGAAGTCTATGATGTATTGAAAAATAATCGGGTAAGCCCTTCATTTCTCAAACATTAGTGATCTTGGTGACAAATGTAGCTAGCATGGTTTAGTTTACTTAATATAATTCTAATTTTCATTTTGATAACTGTTAGGGAACTGAAGCTGTCGAAGGCATAATCTTAAATGTGTCTCGAATTAGAGATGTATACTTGACCGCGGACACCTTCAAAAGGATGACTAATTTAAGATTCTTGAAATTTTATTCCTTATGCAATACTGGATCATCCTACAATTCAGTGCATCTTCAGATGGGTCTTGAGTCTATTTCTGATAAAATAAGGTACTTTCAGTGGGATGGGTACCCTTTGGGTTCTTTGCCATCAACTTTTTGTGCTGAGAGCCTTGTTGAACTGAAAATGCAATTCAGCCATGTTCAAACACTTTGGGACGGTGTGCAGGTATAATGTGAATTAGTTTGTTTTTCATTTTTAATAATTGAAATTTGAAGTCTTTCTGATGTTTGCTAGTTAACTGTTGCAGGATTTTGTGAATTTGAAGAGAATAGATCTTCGTTTTTCCAGAAAATTGAGAGAGTTGCCAGATTTCTCTAAGGCCCATAATCTTGAACTGGTGAATCTATATCACTGTGAAAGTTTGTGTCATGTTCATCCATCTATCTTATCTCTCAACAGCCTTGTCTCTCTGGACTTAAACAAATGCAAAAACCTCAAGAGTCTCCAAAGTGATACTCATTTAAGATCTCTTAGAAAAGTCCTAGTTCATGACTGCCCTAATCTAAAGGAATTCTCATTATCATCCAAAGAACTAAGATGTTTATTTTTAGGGTCAACAGGAGTAGAAATTCTGCACCCATCAATCGGGAGTCTCACTAAGCTTAGAAGTCTTCATCTCAATGGTTCAAAATTGAAGAATCTTCCACTAAAGGAGTTATGTTGCTTGAGATCTCTTGAGGATCTTGGCATCTACAAGCATGCATTTGACAAACCTGAGCTGCACATGCTATTTGATGCCTTACGTGCCATACGAAAGCTAAGCTTCCTGAATTGCTCTAACTTAATTGAGCTCCCAGACAACATCAAGCACCTCTCAAGACTTCAAAGGCTTCATTTAAGAAGTTGCAGAAATCTTCAGCGTTTACCAGAGCTTCCTCTGTCTGTTAAAGAATTAGATGTCTCCAACTGCACATCAATTTCAATCAACTGTGATTTGTTGAAGGAATTCGGAAAATCGGTTCCAGCACTGCATGCCTCCTCAATTGGGCATCTTGCCAATCTCAAAACTCTGCTTCTCAATGCTTCAAGTCTTGGCAATCTTCCAATAACTGAGTTATGCTGTTTTAGATCTCTCATGGAGCTTCGCCTTCGTAGATGTAGACAACTAGTGGATGAACCAAAGCTACATATACTATTTGAATCCCTGCGATGTCTACAAATACTAGATTTGGAGGACTGTTATAGCTTAACTAAACTCCCTAACAATATCAAACGTCTCTCACGGCTGCAAAATCTTACATTGAGTTGTTGCACTAGGCTTCAGTTTCTACCACAGCTTCCACAGTCCCTTAGAAATTTTATTGTCAGTAATTGTACATCATTAGAGAAAGTGTTCGCTTCAACAATTTCAAGACTATTACGGGCAGATGGTCATAATTTCATTTCATTTCACAATTGCGAGAAATTGGATATGCGTTCACGTTGTGCTATTGGGAAACATGTGGAGTTCTCATTGAAGCAAGCAATACATAGGAAGCAAAGATTTACAATTTTTTATCCAGGAAGCAGTGTTCCATTGTGGTTTGGCTGCAATCGGTCGATAAAGGGTTTGGTAACCATCGAACTTTCTTTGGCTTCTGACCAGTTGTTGGGTTTCGTTTTCTGTTCAGTAATTCCTCCATTCATCTCTAAGAAAAAAATTCAAGTGGCTGTGACCTGCAAGTGCTACTTTGAAGAAGGTGTAGCAATTGAATTCCAGATTTTTGATCCACAATATGCAGAATTCAGCTCACACCACATTTTACTTTGTTGTGATCCATACTTCTCTAAATTGGTATTGGAGAGATTGAAAGGAAGCAATGGAAATGATGAGGACACCACTTGTAACCAAAAGGTTTTTTTCAGTTTTGCTTCTTGTGATGGCTTCATCCAAGAGTGTGGGATCTGCCCCATATATGCCTCTGAATATCATAATTTTGTTTTACAAAGGAAAACGAAGTGTGACTTGGGAAGGAGGTCGAAGCGGCATCGAGATATTGATGAATTGGAGTTGGAAATGGGTAAATTTGAAATTGGAGTTGGAAATTGTGATGGGAATGAAGCACTGCCTCTATGCAAGAAATTGAAAATGGAGTTGTGTACTCAGACTAAGGGACAAGAAGAAATTGAAGAATTGGAAACCTTGCTCATGAGAATCAAAATCAGTTAGAACCATTTCTCCAACACTAACAAATTATTGCTGGTATTAAACTTAATCATCAATATCTTGCCCTTACATTTTATTTTATTTCTTTTGCTCATGCTTGATGATATCAGTGATACATGCTGGCAATTGTGAAATATAGGTTTGGGCATGGTAAAGTTAAATTTAAGCTTTTATGGATAATGGATAATGTAAAAGGAAAAAAAAAAAAAACCTCAGACAGAATATAGTTGTCAAGTTTCAAAAATAAATATTGGTTTTCTTTTTCCTTTTGATTTTAAACTCTACTAATCTGTCCTTTGATGTCCTTGTTTAAAATTGTTGCCTCCATGACTGCTTTTTGGCTTGGTGCGGTCAGGAGGCATTTTTTTCATAGAAATTTTGAAATCTGGTGAATTAGGAAGGAGTCTAGGATTGAAATAGCCGTCTTCTTCAAATTACACTAATTCAAAAACAACACAATCTATTATCATCAACCTCATTCACATCATTAAAGCAACATCAATACATCAACAATCACCACTTATCTAAGCTAGAACTAGGAAGGAGTCTAGAACTGAAATAGCTGTCTTCTTGTTGATGCTGTTACGTGTCTTGGTGTCAGAAGAAATGTCAAACATAATTTGATGCAAATGAAGCCTATTAAATCAAGTTGTGTGGCTCTGTAATTTAAACTTTGGAGTGTTAGTGTAAAGGATTATCTTCAAGATGTCAATAACTTTAATTGTAGATTGTGAAGAGAAATTGATTGTGCAGGAATTTCGTCTCCTTGCTTGGGCCATTTTCTGTGGCAGAGGAAGTTGTAGTGCTCCGTGGATGTGTCAAGCCTACCGTGATTCCATCAAATGAAGTGAATTTTGAGTGTTTTTATCAGCTGAGTAATTCCATTCCAGGGAAATGATAATTTTATAAACTCCATATCAATGAAAATGTTTGCAGGTGATTAAAATAAGTTGCTTTTAACGATGAGCATGTTGGTGTTTGTGGTTGAAAACAGAGCACGAGCTGCTGCTACTCCACAGTGAGACTTAGATTAAAGTTGCTGAATATTATTAAATTGATTCTGATTCAGTGTTGGTGGGGCTTTTGTATTTCTTCGTCTGTGTTTCAGTTCTCAAACCTTATGCATTTTAATTTGGCAACAAGATCTCTCACATATTCCAATTTGTTACAGTACATGTAGCATTGAAAGTATACTTGAAGGAAAAAACATTGGAGTGCAATAAATATACTTATGCATTTTAGTTTGCAAATTTAAGTTATGTGAATTATGAGCAATTTTCTTTAAACTGTGTCTTGTTTTCAGGGTTGAAGGTAATAAAAAGCTCCCTTTAATTTTTCTAAGGTAAACCCAACATTTGGTTTTGAGGAGTTTCCAACTTCCCACAGGCTTTTTCGTCATTATATGTGTAGTGTATGACAAGTCCAATTACAGGGTTTTATATAATATGAAGTTTCAAGTCTCATTTACTCCTTCCTCTATGCACAACATTTCTAGTGAGGATATGTTCTAATATAACATGGCAGCCAATGTATGCAATTCTACCAAAGACTTGCATCTTGCCAGTTCTAAAGAACATATTCCTCCCATCATTATTATAAGACATATTTGAAGAGTTAATTTTGATCATAAATATAAGATATAGTTTACATATTTGTCAATCTTTTCCTGATTTACCCATATTGATGTTCTCTTAATAATAATTAAGGAGGAGAGGAAATCAGAAAATTAAGGAAGATGACTAGGGATTTTTAGAAAATATATGTCATATTAATTAACTTAATTAACTTTCTTAATACAATCAAATTAGGTAAATATATCTTATATTAAGAGTCGAATGAGTATATTAATTTGGTCTAAAAATAATACTCATTTTGTGTTTTTATAAGATCCTTTTAACCGAATTTTGTGGTTTAGACAATCGGTTACAATTAATTAAAAGAAATAAATGTGAAATGAATTAACTTTTTTCCTCAACTATGCTATTATTTATAAGGGGGAAAATAAGAGAGAAAAATGGGAGAATTATGAAAAAAGACCTCATTGGCAATTTAATTGTCAAATGAGATATGAGAAGATATATGCATACAGAAGGAAGATATCTGCACACAAAGGAAAGATTTTGTGCACAAGGGGAAAGATCTTTGCACACATATAAGAAAGAATTTTGCACACAGGGAAGATCATCTGGACACCGGGGAAGATATTCTGCACATGCGGAAGATAATCTGCACGTGAAGGTCCCATTTGACAAATAAGTTGCCAATGAGGGATTTTTGCACAATTTTTCCGAGGAAAATTCTTGTGAGAAAAAGAATGAAAGAGAATGTATGGAAAAAATTCAGAGAGAATATAATTAATTAGGGGAAAATTTGATAAACATTCATTTAATGTTCATACAACCTTAAACTGGATTTTATAAATAGGTCCAAAACAATTTAAAAATTTGGATTTTATAAAAAGAATAAGAGGAAGTAGATAGTAATTAGAACTTATCATTTAACACGCTCTAAGCACACAATTGACCCTGACATGACTAACAATTAACAAGTTCGATCCTTTCATCAACCAGAGGAAGTTGTAGGGAAGCGATAGAGCAATTCAATTTTAAATGCAATTTTTCACTGAATTGATTGTATGATGGAACTCGTCATGTTGCCATTTATTTGTCTAAATTAAAGCATTGATAAATTCAAAGGTACTTCCTAATTTCAATCCTTTTTATAATATATTGGCCAAACAAATCTTTTCTTATAATATAAGGAATATAGTCTTTTTCCTAATACACATATAAAACATTTATTATGTTTTTCTAATAATATCTTTATTTAATATTATCTTTTTTTCTAAATTACACCAATAAATTTAAATAATGATACAATTGGGTGCTTCTTTGAATTCTAGAAAGAAGCCATGAATTTTAAGCTTTTCCTTAATTTAAAGAATAAGGATGAAAATGCCTCTAAAAAAGTAAAAGGAGTAATTATTATTCGAGCTAGATACATTAAGCAGAGGAATAAGTGTTAGTGAACTAGTGAAGTAACAAAGTAACTGGTATGAAGCATCAACAACATCTTTTAAACTTGGCCAAACATTTTGTTGGATCTTAGTTTCCTTCAATCTTTCCACATGCACTGCAATTGCCCAATAGCCTTGACTTCATGATTAATTTGGATTCACTAGAACCTTATCATTTAACACACATTCAGCCCTGCCAAACCTTTTTTCTGGTCATTAAACGATGAAGTTGTAGGGAAGTAACTAATTTGGGGGGTTGGGTTCAGTGGAAGGAGCTAATTACTCACAATGTAGTGAGCTAAAGTTTGAATTTCCACTGAGAAAGGTGCCCACATTAAATATTTGAAAGCACTTTGAATAAGATTGCCTCCAATTAAAAGATATTTGTGTAGAAAAAAAATAGTTGTTGGGAAATAATAGTGGGTTGAATTTTTATTAATTTTTCATTGAGTTTATCGTATGAGGCAACATGTCATTATCTTTTTGTTTAAATTGAATTAAAGCGTTAACAAGTTAACGTATCTCTCCAATCTTTTTCGCAAGATAATAAATTCTTTATTCTTTTTATAAAGTATTGTACAAAATATTTATTGTATTTTCTATATCTCTTATTCAATATTTGCACCATATGGATTTAAATATATCTCTTATTCAATATTTGCACCATATGGATTTAAATAAGGGTAAAACGGGACACTTCTTTATTCAACCCATCAAAATAATTTCTTCACTTATTATAATTAATTGTATAGAAGAACTAGGAGGCGTTGAACACCTAAAAGCTACCAAAATCATTTATTAAAACCATACTGCAAGATTTATTTTAAGCAAAATTATAATGTGTATAAAAATCTATAAAAAGCCGTGCTAAATTATTAGAGTACAAGTTGAAGGAAGAAAATTGACCAATCAACATATGAAAACAGAGCATGAGCTATTACTCCTTCAAAGTGAGTTTTAGATGAAAGTTGTTCAACATAATTAAACTCATTCTGATTTGGTGTTGGTGGGGACTTTGCATTATCAATCTGTGTCTCTCTTCTCAAACCTTGTGCATTTTAATTTATATCAGTACGTTTGAAACCAATCACTTCCAAACTTAGGATTTCAATTTCTTGGCTTCTTACAATGCAACTTCATTGATATGTTTCTTGATGCAGAAGTCCGGTAACAAAATAGGAAACTTGGAATGTATAGCCCATCTTCAATAGGTACCGTGATAAAAAAGCATCGGTGCAGTGAAATAATCAATATCAAAACTTAAGATGATTATATTTAGGATGCAAAATGATTTATCATCTTTTAATTTTGTCTATATAAAAAACTACTTCTCTTAAGTCTTTCTATTTTGCTGGATTTCTGTCTGTTTACAGAAGTTTTCAACTTCTGCCGTGGAGGCTAAGAAAAAAGTCTTAATGATTTAGCCAACTGTATTTGTAGTGTAAATTGTGGTGAAGCGCAAATCTTTTGTCTGCTCTGGATTTAGTTACATATCTTCTTTATGATGCAAACCATATATTCAGTCATTAGTATCTATTAACTAATATTATATCCAAAAAAACTATGAACTAATATTATGTTCTCATGTCTTTGCAGTTGAACATAGTGTGTGTGTGTGTGTTTATTCAGTCACCCTTCTCGACCAAGAAAAGCTGACAATAAAAATGATGGATAAAAAATTTTGAGATAAAAAAATGAGCTCATTTTTTTTACTTGAATAATATGAGTAACATGACACTCTTATTTCAAATCTTGAAAGCAAAATATGACCTAAAATACCTTAACAAATAAGTGACTGCATCAAAGAAACCCTCAAGAACCGAAGCCAAAATGAGCTCGTTTTCATTAAGTCTTGTACAAACTTGTATATAACCACATTATTGTGCTGCAGATGGTATATAGTCAACAGCATATCAGTCATAACTGAATAATGAAACACAATAAACATAATTACAGGTTTAAGTCAAGAATTGGCAATAACTGCACAATTCGTTATTAAGTCAGTACCCTACAAATGAGCATAAATTCTTGACTCACATTAGAGGTTTTGCTGACATGCATGCATAATATAAAGTACACAAAAAAATAAAATAAAATAATGTCACTTCATATAATGACTAGTTTCTGTCCGGGAATTTGCATTTACAGTCTTATTGAATACTTACTTCTCAAAAGCTAATTTTTGCATTGTTTGTTGGCCAGTCATCTGAATAGTTCTTGACTGCTAATTTTGCAACGTGGTTTGAAAAATAACCGAACAGCAAAGCATTCCATAGCTTTAATTTTCAGATTGCTTCTCATTTTCATAACTCTGAATTTTGTTTTCAGTGTCATTGTTTCTGAGTTTACTTCAAATATTAGTTTCCGATCCTTGTTTGAAGATAGAACATTTAAATTGTATTACCGATTCCACTAGGAAGAAGGTGAGGAGATCAGAGAGCCAAGTAATTGGCAGTATTGTTCACCTCTGCATTCCGATTTTTCGAAATCAGATCATGTTTATTATTGTATAAACCCTTCAGAATTTATTTGCTAAGAACACAAAGGTTTCATTTAAATTAAAGCATGAAGGTGATTTCTTGATCATATGCCTATGAATGTCATAAGACAAGAGAGCTCACTTTGTAAGCAAGATTGGATGAACTTCCTCATAAAATTTACTGTGTGCCGGATAAAAGGATAGTACTCAACAGAAATATGATTGCTTTATTTTATTGGCATACCATTCTGGTTCTATTTATAAGTCATTTTTTGATAAAAAAATTTAGTCCTATTTATAAGTCTAGTTTCAATATAGTAAATGAGATTGTGACAATTTTGTCCCTATTTATTATACCAATGAAGAAATAATTTAAAGATAGATAGAGAATAAAGAGTTGAAAAGTACCTATTTATAAATAAGGGCATAGTTGAAAATTTACCCTATAATCATTGAGTTTATTATCTTTCCTTAGTATGTGAGATTTAGTTAAAAGTGACTTATAAATAGAACTAGAGTGGTATCTCTCTCCTCTTTATTATTGTATCCCTTAAGTATGCTTTAATTTGGGTAGTTGACAGCTATATTTAAGTTTTTTTGAACAACATAAATTAACTAATGGCATTGCTGATCATATTTCTTTCTTCATAGAATTTCTGCCTCCTTGCAGCGGGGTGAGCTTTCTTGATGGATCAGTGAATCAGTGATAATGTTCTCTGGAAATCATGGGTCTAGTAAGCTAAGGACCGACTTTGAAATGGATACCTTGAGCATAAGAGGTGCGGGATGTAACATCCGTCATTTTAACACCTTTACTACATATCTGAAAGTGCTATGTTTCAGGTGAATCGATAATTGAAGCCCATAAATTAAAATTTGTATTTCAGTCATTGGATTACTATTCATTTGCAACATTTTCAATTTTGTGGCCAAAATTTGATGAATTATAACTAATTATATAGCACTCGTATGAGGGTTTTCTAAAGTTCTATTGAAAGCTTTTAAAGTCATGTACTTGAGAAAAACGTCACTCTAGCTTTATCCTGTCTGAAATAATACAATTTATTACATTTCCTAACTTTGCTATGCTTATCAAATAGATTATGTGTGTATCATCTTTAAAAATTCATAACTCATGTTTCATACCTTCATTTGACTAATATAAGACTTGTTGGAAAGCTCCACATGTCTACTTCATATATAAAAATTATTATGACCATTAGAGATCATTTACTCTGTGTTATGCAATGAAACATTGATCATGCTCTGAAAGTAACCTAATCTGGATTAGCCATGATCACACACCTTAAAATTATGCTACCAAGGCCATACTTAGGAATACAATTACTTATAATTCATCATTACATATCAAATATACATGCCAATGCCTCATAATTAATTTACACAACTCATGAGGATTATTATACATTTTATTACTCATGACACAACATCGTTATGGAATGATCATTCTCCTTTCACTTACCTTTACACTTTGGAGGCACATAACCTAGCTTGGTTTGTCATTTGAGGGGGGGGGGGGGGTGGTTGAGATTCGAAGAATCCTAGTAGCAAATAATACCATTCATGCATACATTGTAAAAGCATGATACATGACAAGCTTGCATTATATGAATTCATGACTAACATAATAACTTGTTTACATGCTCAATGTTTCAAACTTCACACATGACCATGGAACCAATTAGAAACAGAACTTCAAAACTCATTCATGCCTCATGTAATCAATCAAAGCAATCATACATATAATCGCTCAAGTATAAATACCAAGCACACAATGAAGGTAAGTTCACTACTTTTTAGCTTTACTAATTTCTCTTTGTTTTCTTTTCTATAATAACTTGATCCACATGATCAAGCATCCAATCCCTTTTCCATGAAATCCATTGACCCTAAAAATACGCCATGAAGTATTTACTGGACCTATTAGAGCCATTAAACATATTACCAACTCTTGACAATTTAAACTCCATTTAATTCCTTCTTTATCTTAGTTCTTTCACTTTATTTTCCCTTGACTTAAAAATTCCTGTGCCATCATTTTCCCACACAATTTTTCATGAGGAATTCATTTTTGAGCTCTAATGATCAAAATAAACTTCCTTCCCTTTCATCTAGGCCAAAACTGAAACATGGTATATAAGGGGCAAAATTTTCACTTTGATGTCTAATGCTTCCAAAGTTTACTTTCTCACTTGTACACTAAACAACTTTCCATTTTAAACTCATTGGAAATATCAAAATGAGCAAATTCTATCTCTTTCAAATTGCTCTGCGCGTGCAGTGGCTGTCAATTGGGAAAGGAAAAGAGATTTTCAACATCTTACTCCACCAACTACCATAATTCAATCTTTAATCATGTCCTTAATCAAGACTTAATATTAAATCAAGGTTTCTATACTTTCTTAAAATTTAGCAGCACGCACCTCCCCTGGTTTAACTTACATCTCCAAAGTACACAAATGCAAAAACAACACAATCTATTATCATCAACCTCATTCACATCATTAAAGCAACAACAATACATCAACAATCACTACTTACCTAAGCTAGAACTAGGAAGGAGTCTAGGACTGAAATAGCCGTCTTCTTGTTCATGCTGTTACGTTTCTGAAGACATGTCAAACATAATTTGAAAGTGCAGGAGCACAACAGTAAGTTCTCAGCGCTTATGCTTTCTACTGCTTTCATAACCTCTTTTCCTTTGTTTGGCAAGCTTTCTTCTTTTTCTCTGCTGTTAGAAGAAGCCTATTGAATCAAGTTGTGTGGCTCTGTAATTTAAACTTTGAAGTGTTAGTGTAGCATCGAAATATACCTCAAGGAAAAAAAAAAGAAGTTTGCAAACTTGTAATACAAAGCATTGATGTAAAATTACGCTATATGAATTAAGAGTTATTTTCTTTAAACTCCTGATTTTTTTCAAGGTTGAAGGTAATAAAAACCTCACTTTAATTTTTCTTGGGTAAACTCAAAATTTGGCTCCAAAGAGCTTCCAACTTCCACAGGTTTCTATGTCATTATATGTGCAGTGTGTGTTATAAGTTAAATCATACGTTCTAATATAACATGGCAGCCAATGTATGCAATTCTACCAAAGAATTGCAACTTGCAAGTTTTAAATAACATATTAATTTGGTCTAAAAATAATACTACTTCCGTTCCTTTTTATGAAATCCTTTAAATTGAATTATGTGATTTGTAAAATCGATTAAAATTAGTTAAAAATAATAAATTTGAAATAAATAATTTTTTTTCAAGTATGCCCTTATTTACTAGGGGTAAGTAAGAGATAAAAATTGTTGTGAGAAAATGGGTGAAAGAGAATATATGGACAAAGATGGTGAGAAACAAAATACTTAATTACAGGTAGAATTGATAAAAGTGCAATTAATGTTTAGACAAACTTAAAATAGATTTTATAAATAGGACCAAACCAATTTTAAAATTAAATTTTATAAAAAGAACAAGAGAGGGTAGATACTAATTAGAATTTATCATTTAACACGCTTTGAACACATATTTGACCTGGCCCTAACATCACTAACAATTAACAACTTCGATCCTGCCATCAGTTAGTGGAAGTTGCAGTGAAGTAATAGAGCAATTCAATTTTGAATGCAATTTTTTACTTAATTGATTGTATGATAGATCGTTATGTCATGATTTGTTTGTCTAAATTAAAAAATTGATAAATTCAAAGGTACTTCCTAACTCCAATCCTTTTTATAATATATTGGTCAAAAAGATCCTTTTATAAAATGAGGAATATTTAGTCTTTTTCATAATACACATATAAGATATTTAGATATTTATTATGTTTTTCTAACAACATCTTTATTTAATATTTAGTTTTTTTTTTCAAAATTACACCAATAAATTTAAATAATGATAAAATTGGGTGTTTATTTGAATGTTAAAAAAAGTATGAATTTTAAGCATCTCCTTAATTTAAATAATAAGGATGATAATTGTCACAATCTTATCTTATTTTCACCTTGTTCAGAGTCTTCGCGGAAAATGATACGCAGTTCGGTGGGCAACACAATAATAGCATAAATATACTGATAATATGTGCATGATTACATAAATTTCCCATAAGAGTTCATACATAATAATTACAAACCTCGTAACCGCACAGGGCTCAAGAGTATCTAAACCCGTCCTAGTGAAACGGAGACATCTTCCCATCTTCGTTTCACCACTGCGTTCCTCCTGTATAGTTCTCTTTTATGCTTTTAGTACACCTCTCGTTTACATCTGTCTAAATTGTTGGTAGGGGAGAGTGAGATTCGAGAGAATCTGAGTAGGAAACAGATACCATAATGCATGCATGATAGATGCTATGTGTATGACATGTTAGCTTTAACTAGATACATGCCCCATAATGACATTTCTGTATGCTTAATGTTTCTTGCAACATAACTATGGCCACAATATAAACAAAAACAGAGCTTCATTATTCAAATATGCTCTACACAATTAAGTAAAGCAATCACATACATCACTACACAAGTAGAGATATCAAATACATGCAAATAAAGTAAGTTCCTTACCTTAAACCTTTTTTATCCTTAAAGAGGCTCCTCGACCTTTATGCCTCAATTTATGCGCAAACAGCTCGAGCTCCATATTCAATCCTGCAATGTCAAATGTACCGTTTAGACACTTCCATAGTGTTTCTGGGGGTTATATGAGTCTATATTGAAAAATTACTAAAATGCCCTTGGGGACTCAGCCTGGCCCCACCATAACCGGTCCGATTGTACTTTTCTCGAAATTCTAACCTGGGCTATCCTTATATATTTATGCCTAAGGAATTCATTTTCGGATTTGGAATTACCAAATTCACTACCAAAAGACAAAATTGCCCTTGGCAGCCTTTATTTCAATGTTTCATGTTCGCAATCATGTTTTTTTGGGCTTTTCCGAAAGAGTGACCAATTGTAACCCCATCTGATTTTCCCCTCTAAACTCAATGGAACCCTCAAATCATTGAAAATCCAACTCTAACCCTCAGATCTAGCCCTGGCCAAAATCTTGTTATCCTCCGGGTAAAATCGAGGTTCTACGATTTTAGTTCCGTAAACGCGTTCCTTCTCCTAACCACTTTATTGATTATTCCATTAGGTTACAACTACCATTTAGTACCAATTTGGATAGCATAACAGCCCCCACAACCCATTTTCCATTTTTACACATAAAGACAATCTAGTGAAATTTCACCGATTAAATTGTCCATAACAGCCATAATAGTTAATATACGAAGGTTTGAAAGTTACCTTTCACTTCCCTCTGGCTTCTCCTCAAGATGGCTGAAAACTGTAAGCCCTTCCACACCAAATTTGTGCTTCACAACCTTTAAATACATAGAAGAGTAGCTTAGAATCGGAGTTGTATGTGTTAGGAGCTAAATCATCGGAGGAATTGGCTTACCTTATGAGATTTCTTCCCTTTTTATCTCTAAGAGCTCTCAACTCCTCTTTCTCTCTTTGCTGCAATAAGGGCGTCGGAAATGAGCTGAGGATGAAGATGGGAAATGTTTTAATCCCATGCTTATGTCATCTTGCCTTATGATGATGTCATAATTCCAAAATTTCCAACTTTGTGAACATAAATCCTATGCTTATGTAATCATGTCATTAAGCCAAACTAATATTTCCTTCCTCGTGCAACATGTAGGAGACACTTAAGGGCCCTACCCTTTGATCTCAATTGGTTTCATAACTTGTTCCGGTTACGTATATACGCAAAGTCTCAATTTTGGTCAAAATTGCACTTTTGCTCAAATTTTTCATAAATTCATATTAAATTGATCAAAATATTCTAAATATATTTTTTCCATTTTATTTTCCTTAATTAATTGAAGTTAATTTCAATTAATTAAGGAAAATAATTAATTTAGCACTTGTTTGGCAAATTTTCTGTCCAATCTTTAAAAAATCATAACTAATTTTGTAGACATTGAATCGAAGCTATTCTAAAGCCTATAGAACCCTTATTGAGTCTAGTTTCAATAAAAAAATCTAGCATTTTACTAGCTGGAATCACATCACTCCCAGATTTAAAATCTTTGCATGCTGTTCCAGAAAAGAATCAGTTTCGCTAGGCAAATTTCAAAAATTCATAACTCTTTGTATATAGCTCTAATTGAGTCATATGACCTATCAATTAAATATTAAGATGTCTAATTTCTCCCTATAAAATTTCATAATTTTTATTCATCATTTGGTTTTCTAAAATCCCAAGACAATCTCACCGCCTTGCAGAAAATTTCACTCGAAGCATAATCACATTCTTCAAAATTCACCATTTTACTTTCTTTAATACCTCAAAGCTATAAGAAACATTAGGGAATAGATTTGGGACATCTGTTAAACCGGGGCTTAGCAGTCTACTTAATTTAGGCTTATTCCTAAGCATCCAATCCCAAAATTCGAGATATTATAATAATGCTTCTAAAAATTTAAAGGAGTAATTATTATTCCACCTAGATGCATTAATTAGAGGAAGTTGCATTGTAGTGAAGTAACAGAATAATTGGTATGAAGCATCAACAACATCTTTCAAACTTGGCCACACATCTTGTTGGATCTTAGGGCCCGTTTGGTTCGATCACATTACACCCTGCGGTGCAGTGCAATGCGATGCAATGGTAATGCAATGCGATATTAATTACAATGGTAGTGTTTGGTTTGATTTTTAAGTAATGTGCAATGAGTTAATATTTTAACAATTATTTAAAATTAATTATTACACAAAGTCTATTTTACCCCTTAATATAATCTTTGTAGAAAAAATAGTTACAAGACGGCGACGGCGGGGATGGAGGAGGAGGAGGTAGTGGTGGTGGCAATGGGCGGTGGAGGAGGTGGTGGTGGGCAATGGGCGGTGGGGGTGGAGGAGGTGGTGGTGGGTGATAGGCGATGGGTCGGTGGGGGCGGTGAGTCAGTGGGGGTGGCGGGGTATGGGTGGCGGCGGATGAGGAGGTGGTGGCGGCGGCGGCAATGGGCGGTGGGGGGTGGAGGAGGAGGTGGTGGCGGTAGGCGAGGGTGGCGGAGGAGGAGGTGGTGGTGGTGGTGGTGGGCGGTGGGGGTGGAGGAAGTAGTGGTGGGCAATGGGCGGTGGGGGTGGAGGCGGTGGGTTGGTGGGGGTGGCAGGGTGCGGGTGGCGGCGGAGGAGGAGGTGGTGGTGGTGGCGGCGGCTGCAATGGGCGGTGGGGGGTGGAGGAGGAGGTGGTGGCGGTGGCGGTGGCTGCGGCTGCAATGGGCGGTGGGGGGTGGAGGAGGAGGTGGTGGCGGTAGGCGAGGGTGGCGGCGGAGGAGGAGGTGGTGGTGGTGGGCGGTGGGGGTGGAGGAGGTGGTGGTGGGCAATAGGCGGTGGGTCGGTGGGGGCGGCAGGGGTGAGGGTGACGGCGGAGGAGGAGGAGGTGGTGGTGGCAATGGGCGGTGGGGGTGGAGGAGGTGGTGGTAGGCGGTGGGCGGTGGGGGTAGCGGGGGTGAGGGTGGCGGTGGGAAGAGGAGGTGGTAGTGGCGGCGGCGATGGAGAAGGAGGTGGTGGCGGTGGCGGTGGGAGGCGGGGGGTGGAGAAGCACACTGTTTTAGAGAATAAATATCATTGTTGACATATTTTTGGTTGGTGAGGGTAAATCTTGTCTTTTTATTAAATTAGTAGGGTCAAAATTGAGATTTCATCAATGATTACACGCCTGCAATGAGTTTTCATAGGGGTCCCCCTATGAATGTTGATTACCAAAAAATATGCAATCTATTTTGCAATTGTAATCTACATTACCATTAATAAGCCCAACCAAACAGGCCACCAATGGTAATGCAATCAAGATTACCATCGCATGTGTGCAATGTAATCTAACCAAACGGGCCCTTAGTTTCCTTCTGTCTTTACACATGTAAATGCAATGTCCCCAAAGACTTGACTTCATGATCAATTTGGATTCACAAGAACCTTATCATTTAACACGCATTTAGGCATGTCTTGCCATTGATGGGTTCCTATTTTTCAAATATATTTGATATATATTTTAATATATTTGCGGAGTCATTACTTACTAAAATAAAGAGATTTGAGTGAGATTTTGATAAGATATTATTTTGGTACAAAATTTAGGGTATTTCGTTATAAATATCAAAGCTTAGGATATAATAATGATATTGATAATAAATAATAAAAATATAAGAATCTTAAAAATGAATGAAGTATAGTTCAAAAATAAAAAAGCTTCAGTTTATCATCATTATCTATTTCTTTGTTATCTTTTTATCCTTTATTTTGATTTCGTTTTACCAGACGATCACCTACGGGAAGGAGAATCTAAAACCAAACGAGTGTTCTTGATAAAAATAGAGGGAGGAAGCCGGTACAGTGCCTATCTAGATTGATAGTGGCACAAGCAGTTTTTTTTTTTTTTTCCGATTTGACTTTTGGAAACTTAAGTTACTGTAGAAGTTAGATGATATAATGGAATTTATATTTGGATTAGCTGTGACAAAAATGGCTTTTTTCCCCTCAAAACTGAAACTTGTTTGAAAAATTATTTGAAAAGTAAATTTAGATGGAAAATGGCTAAAAAGGACATGAATCTTAATAAATAATATATATAGGATTTTTTACTAATTAATTTTATTTGAATTTTCTAAGAGCAGTATTAGTAGAAAAAGGTAAATACTAAAAACACCTAATTACATATATTCAATGTGATTTTTTACATATGACTATTAAATATTATTTTATTTCTTTATCCATGTAGAGATTAATTAAATATTAATGATGGAGATTAATTAGGCTTGGAGTGGACTCATAATTAAATTTTATTATTAATTATTTATTTTTAGGGTAATTTTATAAACCTCAAAATTTTGGTTATTTTACAATAAATTTTTCCTTTTTTTTAAAGGAAGTGGTATGGTACCCTTTCTTTGTTTTTTTCCGTGCTTCTCCTCCCTCTCTACAGCCATCCGTGGCTTTTTTTTTTTTTTTAAACAAGCAACATGAAGTCTGCTTTGTTAATATCGGGCATTCTGAGAAGAGTTAAAATATGTATCATTGCTCTTTGATTCCTCACCTTTCTTCTTCTCTGTGATTCTGAATTCTGGAATGCTTTATTGCTTTGAGATGAATTTGACTATGATTATAAGTAGCCATATTATTTGCTCTAGGATTATTTGAAGGCTTGCATGGATTGAGTACTTATTTCCCATTTTTTATTTGTGATTAAAGTCCTTTTAATGTTGATTTTACTCTTCTTGTTGATTAACCACCATTGAGACTGATTAGTTTACTTGATTGATGCTTGAGAAGGTTAATGCTTGAGAAGGTTAAGTTAATTGTGTGAGAACTTGAAATTTGTGAGTTGAATGAATGGTTTTGTTAATAAGGTAGAGATACACTTATTATCCTCAGCCAAAAAAGGATTTTACTTAGAAATTGGGCTTAATTAATCTATTAAGAGTTTGATACATTAATTGAATTAAACACCTATTTGGAGATTTGAGAAAGCACTTATAGGTATAATAATGTCCTTGGTTAGCATAATTGATTAAAGGATTCAAATAAAAAAGGGAATCTAATTAAGAACTATTGAAATACAAGGGAGATAATAATCCTAGGCTCCTCCTATCTTGAAGAAAAGTCTTAACTTTAAAATTGTCAAACTTACTTTCTTTGAAAAAAAATTAAATCTTAGAATATTCTCACACAACCAAATTAAGAATTTAATTGAGATAATTAACTCGTTTTTGTTATAGTCCTTGTGGGAAAGATATTTATATACTACTTGTGACCTGTTCAATTTTGGTTAAACCAGACGGCTACAAGTTTTTGCCACCAATTGTTATTTGGATTTACAGGTGCCTCTAGACATACGCAAGTCACTTTGGTAGTCCTTCCTAATGACCTCAACAAAGAATCTCATTTTGAAGAAGAGGAACTTAATTCTGAACCAGAATATTTGAAGGAACCAAACTCGCCCACTCCAAGCAATATGAGAAACCTTAATGATGATCATATGGATTGTACTTTGGATGAGTATAGGGAACAAGAGAGCACCACCTATCAATCTAGCATTCAATTTTGAGCTATTACTGCTAGAAATTTCGAGATGAAGCCATTTATGCTTCAAATGCTCTAGATGATTGGCCCATTTTTGGGAAATCAAAATGAAGAGCCAACTGAGCATTTGACATACTTTGTTCAAATGTGTGAAAACTTCAAGCAGTAGGGAGTGTTTTCTGATACACTAAGATTGTGAAACTTCCTCATGTGTTTAATAAGAAGGCAAAAGCTTGGCTTATTGCTCTACCTCCCATTTCCATCACTACCTAAGACACACTAGCATCTAAATTCAAAACAAGATTTATTCCAAAGGGTTGATGTAATGCCCCAAATTTCGATTAAGGGCTAATTACAATTATTGAGAATCTTTTTGTGAATTAAAGTTGATTTGAGATACAAATTAGTTATTGGAAATGCCCAACATCTTGTATTTTAGTATAATTATGTGACAAAGTAATTTTTGGGCTAAAATTAGAGGGAATGGCGCATGGAGAAGTAGAAAAGAATTAAAATATGTGTTATATGGCAATTCAAATTAATGTGCCACAATCAGGGGAAAAATTGAAAGAATGGAAAATTATCGGCTAATTAGTCAGTGATTAATGGAGGAATTAACTACTAACTAAGAGAAATGAGAAGGGTAACTAAATGGCTGATGGAGTGGTTATAGTTACTAATTAGTTACTTACTTTATGATAACCAATGAAATTTGGACACTTGGCAAGATGGGATCATGAGAGAGTGCATTTGGAAGTAAAAAACCCAATATTTTAAGCATTTCTCTCTCTCTTCCCTCCTCAATTTCAGCTGATGAGAAGCATGGGCATGGAAGATCATTATTTCATCTCCTTCTTCACACTCTTCTCTCTCATTTCTCTCTCCCTATTCAATAGCCATAGGTGACCAAGGAAGAGGAAGAAAGCTTGAGAAAAAGGTGAGTATTTGACCCTTAAGATGACATCAAATGCAAAAACTCCTTTCTTTAATCTTGTTCCTTGGTTTGAGGGCTTCATTTCAATAGTTTTAGATTTTCTATTGGTGGTGTTTTGAGCACACAAGGAAATCTAGTGATTGGAGAAGCAAGGAACACCTTTGAGAAAGTTGTAGAGGTGAGTAAGATGCACACTTTCATATAAGTTTTGTGGCCATTTGGTTAAGTCTTGAAATTCTGGAATTTTGCCCTATTTTTGAAAATTAGGGTCATTGAGAGTTTGGTATGTTATGGTTATGGAAATGGTGTCTTGTTATGTGTTTTGAATAGATCGAATTGATTTGAGTTTGAAATGTGAAGTTTGAAGTTTTGGGGTTTTGTGTTAATTGTAGCCCCAAAACAGAACATATAGATGGAGTGAAAATTTGGTTATTTTGATGTTTCTATTGGTTTCCTTGTGGAAAATTGTGTGGGAGTAGTGTTGGGTGTGAATTTTGAACCATTGGAAAGCTAGGTTTAAAAGTTGCAAGTTTTGGTTAGTGAAAACCCTGTGTAGGTAGTCAGTTTGCATAGACGTTTTGAATAGGTAAATGGTGATGAAAAATTCTGAAACTTTCCAGTCTAATAGAGCACATGCCAAGCTGCAAAATGGATAAATAATGTTTCACATTTTGATATGTGTTCTGGGAGTTATGAATTGCCAAAGTTTGGTGTCGAAACTGGGATCAATTCTGGGATAGCAAGGAGAATTGTTGAATTCTGTATCTTTGTGGGTATAGACAGCAATGATTCATATTTTTCCTATATAGAGGACTTAAATAGATTTCCATAGAACTTGGGATCAACTTATTTTTATTTTTCTAGAATTAGTTATGTTTTTTGGAAGTTCAGCCAAGAAATAAAATTTTCCTGGCCGCAACCAGAAGATTCTTGGCTGTAGCCAAGAACCTTCTGATCACTTTCTGGCCGTAGCCAGAAAATTAGACAGAAACCTTCTGGGCTATTTTTTGCCGCAGCCAACCCTTGTTTTCAGCACTTTGTAATTTTGAAAAGTTGTTTCTAACATAGTACTTCTCAATCCTTTTAGGCTATTGTTAGAGACTTTCATAGCTACTTAAGGGACTTTAATGATAACCAAATCTAAATGTTTTGAAGTCATTTGAGTATTGAGATAAGTGATAACTTGTTGTCCTTAATCATGATGATAAGATTTGATATTTGCCCAGAGCGTAGGAGGCCTGTGCCTGAACACGAATGGAAAGAATAAGGTAGTGACACTTTCTCCTATATCATGTTTAATGCAATGTATGTTTGTATTTATATTGAATGATCGATTGGGTCGTGGCGGGTAGCCTAGCCTTGAATGTTGCTGATTGGGATATAGTAGTTAGCCCGGCCTTGAATGTAGATTGGGTTGTGGTGGTTAGCTCGACCCTAAATGCTGCTGTTGCTAATTGAATCGTGGCAATTAGCCAAGCTTTAAATGTACGATTGGGACGTGGCAGTTAGCTCGGCCTTAAATGTTGCTGATTGGGACGTGACAGTTAGCCTGACCTTGAATGAATGATTGAGTTGTGGTGGGTAACCCAGCTTTGAATGCTGTTGTGTTACTAAATTGTGATATATTCTTACATGCTTTGTTTAATTATGTATTATATACGTGAAATGTTACTACTGGGATTCTTTTGAATCTCACTCTTTCCAATTAAGAATTTTAGCCAGGGTAAGTGGTTCGAGGGACAAGCAAGTGAATAAGGGCGACTAGGATTGCCGGTACTAGTCTTAGCTTTTTGATTTTTGGTTATCATTTTAGACATTTGTATAAACATGTTGACCATATAATTGTAGTTGTTGTGTAATCCCCGATATGAGAAACTGAGATAGGTAATGAAGCCCTATAAAACCCTTTGATTTATGAATATATCTCGGGTGAATGAAGGGAATTTTATTAGCACTCTGATATGGTGAATGTAACAAATCGAACAGGCAATTGATTTACTTTAAAATGAATGGAGATCGTATTATACAGGTTTTTGTAAAAATTTTTTAATTACCCTCGATCTCTTATTCAATTATAAAATGCATTTTAAACACTAATCACAACCTTGATGTGGACAGGGGTTACATTTGTGGTATCAGAACAGTTTTCTTGACAAAGGTAGGTTTTGCTAGGATAGTGGCCTTAGTTCTTTGGCTTAGTAATAGAAGATAACTTGGAATTGATAACTGTTTGTCATGTATACACATGAATGTTTCAGATGTCTATAGATATATGAGTTTAAGGACTATGTGTATACATTAATTGTGATAATGACGTGGTGAACCATTTGTAGATTGAAGAGAAATAATGCCTCTCCCTAAAGTCAGGAGAATTGACCCAGAGGTGGAAGAACTTAATGACAACCCACTTGATCCGATGTAGGAGGTGATGGGTCTTATAAGGGAGCAGAGAGACATGATCAATGAGCTGAGAGAAGAGCTCAGAGAAGAAAGAGCCAAGTGCAATGAGGAAAGGGTCTAGTCTACATATGAGGAGACTCAAGAGGAAATAGCTGAGGGGTCAAACTGATCCCAAGAGTCCCCACCTCATACTGAGTAGAACCAAGGATCACATGGGGTACCGGCTCAAAATGATAGAGACCTTCAGTTTTGGGTTTCTAAGTTCTACAAGCACCTGCCTCTTGTGTTTAGAGGAAAGTTTAACCCTTAGGAAGCAGAGGATTGGTTATTGTGGTTGGAGAAAATCTTTGAGGTGCTTGAGTGCCCAACCGAGGTGAAAGCAAAACTGGCCATCTATATTGAAGGGGATGCAGACAGATGATGGAGGAACTTGTTATGACCCTACGGCCCAGAACGTGCCAGTGACTTGGGAGTTGTTCCAGGAGCAGTTCAATGACAAATACTTCCCAAAGTCTGTGAGAATTGAGAAGGAGTATGAAGTTGTGGTTATCAATTAAGGTGATAATGAGACCTTTGATGATTACCTACCTCGGTTCATCCGGTTAGCCTGCTACTCCTCTTACCTTTGACGTATGGATGATGAGGAGTGGAGTTCTGACATGCTGATCCGTGGCTTGAGATGAGAGTTGAAGAAGAGGTTGGCTACACGATAGTTCACTGAGTTCAACAAAGCAGTTGAGGAGTACCATATCACCGAGAACAATATGAGAGACATAAATCCAAGCAAGGGCGGTGGTCGTGGAGAACCCCATAAAGGAAGCTTATTCCAAAAGGTAAGAGCCAAGGGTCTTCATCTAAGGGCGGCAACAAGAAGCCGTATCAACCGGGGGATCGTGAAAATCAGAAATCTTAGGCGCAGTGGGTATGCCCTCATTGTGGCAAAGCACATTCTGGTAGGAATTATGCTGGGCAAGTAGTGTGCTACAATTGCAATCAACCACGACATTATGCCACGGAGTGCAAGGGGTGACCTATAGAGCCAAGACCCAAGAAAGGAGAGTATTTACTATGACTCATGAAGAAGGAAGGAAGTCTCCCGACTTGATTCAAGGCAACATTCTTCTAAATGGTAGTTCATTACAAACTTTGTTTGATTCAGGTGCTAGTCATTTGTTCATAGCTTATGACTGTGTAAAGCGCCTAGGATTACATGTCCATAAACTGCTATTTGACTTGGTTGTATCTACACCGATGGGTGCCAAGACTGTGACTACGGAAGCTTGCTTGAATTGTGTTATAACTGTTGAGCGGTACGAGTCTACAGCTGATTTGATTTGTTTGCCACTCCATCAACTAGAAATTATTATGGGTATTGATTGGTTGAAGGCGAACAATATGATACTAGATTGTGGAAATAGGAAAATAGTTTATCTTGCTCTACAGAGGGATGATAGTATTAATGGTAGTTTGAATTTCCTCTCGGTGGCTAAAGCTGAGGAATATTTGAAAATGGGATACCAAGGGTATATGATGTTCTTTCTGTACAGGGAGGGATAGATGAAACTCTGAATAGTATACCTGTGGTAAAAGAATTCCCTGAAGTGTTTTCGGATGATTTTAGCGGATTGCCTTTGGAAAGGGAAGTGGAATTTCCAATTGAAATAGTGCCTGGAGTTGGGTTTATATCGATAGCCCCATATAGAATGGCCCCTAATGAAATGGCAGAGTTGAAGAAACAAATAGAAAATTTTCTTGAGAAAGGGTTCATCCGACCCAGTGTGTCGCCATAGGGAGCTTCGGTATTGTTTGTCAAAAAGAAAGATGGAAGCTTGAGGCTTTGTATAGATTATAGAAAACTTAACAAAGTAACTGTTAAGAACAAGTATCAACTTCTGAGAATTGATGTCCTGTTAGATCAATTGTCTGGCTCGTGTGTATTCTCCAAAATTGATCTAAGGTCGGGGTATCATTAATTATGTGTAAAGGCAGCAGATATACTGAAGGTTGCTTTCAGAATGAGGTATGGGCACTATAAGTTCCTTGTAATGCCTTTTGGTTTGACTAATCCTTCGGCGATATTTATGGATTATAGGAATCGCATCTTTCGACAGTATCTTGATCAGTTTGTGGTAGTGTTTATCAACGACATCTTGATATACTCTAAGAGCAATGAAGAACATGAGCAACATTTGAGAATTGTGTTGAAAATCTTACGAGAAAAGAAACTCTATGCTAAGCTGAGCAAGTGTGAGTTTTGGCTTATGGAAGTAAAATTTCTTGGCCATGTTATCTCACGAGAAGGGGTCTCGGTGGATCCTAGTAAGCTGGAAGCAGTACTTGACTGGAAGAAGCCAGAAATTGTTTCTGAGATTCACAGTTTTCTGGGTCTTACTGGTTACTATCGGAGATTCATTCAAAACTTCTCTCGAATTGCATTGCCAATGACCAAGCTCATGCAGAAGGATAAACCATTTTTGTGGGATGAATGTTGTGAAAAGTGTTTCACGGAGCTGAAGGAGAGGTTGACTATGGCACTAGTATTGATTATACTCGATCCCAGTTTGGCTTACATCGTGTACAGTGATGCGAGTAAGCAGGGGTTGGGGTGTGTCCCGATGTAGCAGGAATGAGTGGTGGCCTACGCCTCCCTATAGCTGAAGCCTCATGAAATGAATTATCCTACTCATGATCAGGAGCTTGCGGCAATAGTGTTTTCATTGAAGATATGGCGTCATTACTTGTATGGTGTGACTGTTGAACTGTACTGCGACCACAAGAGTCTCCAATACTTACATGATCAGAAAGAGTTGAATATGAGATAGCGTCAGTAGATGGAGTTGCTGAAATATTATAACCTAGAGATTAAATATCATTTGGGTAAAGCTATGTCGTCCAGATACACTTAGATGGAAAGTGGTGCTAGTGGCAGCAATGATAATCAAGGAAAGGAAATTGATAGAAGATTTTCGGGATTTCAACCTCTCGAATGACATCCTATATGCCAGTTATGGTGTTGTCCAAGGGGAGATTGACTTGAGGACTAAAATTGAAGAGGCTTAGATGCAAGATGAGTGAGCCCAATCCATCCGAGCCATGACTGAGTAAGGAAGGACTCGAGATTATGATTTGTCACCTAGTAGACTAGTTCGTTATCAGAAGAGAATCTATGTTCCACTGATGGCTGACTTGAGACAGAGAATTCTGGACCAGGCTCATAAGAGTTAGTATACTCTTTACCCAGGTATGGCCAAAATGTATCACAACTTGAAGTCTATGTACTGGTGGCCAGGGTTGAAAAGTGATGTGACTAAGTACGTGGTTCGGTGTCTTACCTATCAGAAGGTGAAGATTGAACACTAGAGACTGCCAAGATTACTTCAGAGTCTGGAAGTTTCAGAATGGAAGTGGAAGAGTGTAACCATGGATCTAGTGGTGGGTTTGCCCAAGATTAAAAACTATAATACGACTTGGGTGATTGTTGATCGACTCACAAGTCAGCACATTTCATACCGATTAATGCTAGTTTTTCTCCTTATAAGTTGGCTGAAATCTATATCAGAGAGATAGTAAGACTTCATGGTACGCCGAAGAACATTATCTCTGACAGAGATCCGCGTTTTACTTCGAGATTCTGGAGGGCTCTACATGAAGCTATGGGAATGCAATTCAGGTTTAGCACGACCTACCATCCTCAGACAGACGAACAGTCAGAAAGGACCATTCAAACGCTAGAAGATATGTAGAGAGCATGTGTCCTAGACTTTAAAGGAAATTGGGACTACTTTCTTCCACTGGCCTAGTTTGCCTATAACAATAGCTATCATGCGAGCATTCAGATGGCTCCATAAGAAGCACTGTATGGGAGGAAGTGCTAGTCACCATTGTACTTGATAGAGTTGTCTGAAAGGAAGTTGTATGGGCCGGATCTTGTTGATTAGACCTCAGAGTAGATTAGAATCATTAGAAAGAGGCTCCTCACAGCGTAGAGTCGACAAAAGCGCTATGCTGACAAAAAGAGAAGATCTCTAGAGTTTGAAGTAGGAGATCACGTTTTCCTGAGGGCATCTTTAGTCACAGGTATCGGGAGAGCAATCAAGCGGAAGAAGCTGAGCCTGAGGTACATTGGTCCATTTGAGATTCTTGCAAGAATTGGACCGGTAGCATATCGAATAGCCCTACCTCTAACTTGAGCAGACTTTACAATCTATTCCATGTCTTGCAGCTAAAGAAGTACCAACCAGACCCTGAGCATGTCATAGAATATGAAGATGTTGACTTGCAAGACAACTTCACTTATGCGGTAGAGCCAGAACGAATCATCGATCAAGAAGAGTGACGGCTCAGACACCGAAGCTTACCTTTTGTGAAAGTGGTTTAGAGGGAATGTCACCAAAAGAAGAAACTTGGGAAGCGGAAGCAGACTTGAAGAAGCGATTTCCTGAGTTTATGCCCCAAGATATGTAACAAATTTCGGGGATCAAATTTATTGAACGGGGGGAGAATTGTAATGCCCTAAATTTCGATTAAGGGCTAATGACAATCATTGAGAATTTTTTTTGTGAATTAAAGTTGATTTGGTACTCGAATTAGTTATTGGAAATACCCAACACCCTGTATTTTAGCATAATTATGTGATAGAGTAATTTTTGGGCTAAAATTAGAGGGAATGGCACATGGAAAAGAAGAAAAGAATTAAAATATGTGTTATGTGGAAATTCAAGTTAATGTGCCATAATCAGGGGAAAAATTGAAAGAATGGAAAATTATTGGCTAATTAGTCAATGATTAATGGAGAAATTAGTTACTAACTAAGAGAAATAAGAAGGGTAACAAAATGGCTAATGGAGTGGTTAGAGTAACTAATTAGTTACTTGCTTTATGAGAACTAATGAAAGTTGGACACTTGGCAAGATGAGATCATGAGAGAGTCCATTGGAAAGTCAAAACCCAATATTTTAAGCATTTCTCTCTCTCTTCCCTCCCTCATTTTAGCTGATGAGAAACATGTTAGAACCGGCTGACACCCAAGAGGGGCGTGAATTGGGGGTGTAAGATAAGAACTTAAGAACTTTAGAAAACTTTTTGTATCTTAATGAAAACAGTAAGTATGAAACTAATGAATCATAAATCAATAGTAAGATAAATGATATATGCTGGAAATATAAGAGCTTTGGGAAGAGAATATGCAAACTGTGATTTATCCTGGTTCGGTCCAATGTGTAATGGCCTACATCCAGTCCCCAGGCTCCCCTGAGATTTTCAAATCCACCATCTTCTTGTTTAATCCGGGCACAAGAAAAGCCTTTGTAAAGCTACAAGTTAAGTCGGGAACTTGTGAAGCCTTTAATAAACCTCTCAACAAAATACTCCCCCTTACGGCAAGTCTTATGAGCAGAGCAATCCTGAAGACCTTTCTCTCTTGCTTACTTATGCAAGTCTTACGAGCAGCAACGTTCTCTCCTGCTTACACCTCTGTAAGTCTTACGAGCAGCAACGTTTTCTTTTGCTTGCACCTTACAAGTCTTACCGGCAATTCTCTCTACAGCTTCCCACGTAAGAAAATCAACCCACTCAAGTTCCCTCTACCTTGAGATCAATTCAAAAATACAATTGAAAGTGTTTACAAACTCTCTCACAAAGTGGATATAATGCTCACTGAAGTACAATATAAATAACTCTTTCTCAAATATAAATGATATAGAAAATAGAAAAGAACAGTGAGTAGTTGAATCGGAGTAGATGATTCATGATATAAGAATATTTGTGTTGTTGTGTTCTCATTGTTATTTCTCTTCATAGAATGTTCCCATATTTATAGATGAGTTGAGATAGCCATTGGAAGCATTTCAACCTATCTGTTAGAGTGGCATAGCTTCGTTTGACCGTTCTTCGATTTTCAAAAACTAGTCGTTGCGGTTGGTAGATGCTCCGCTTCCGTAAAGTCAACTCTTATCTCTTCGCATCATCTCTTCATTGTATTCCTGAAGAAATGCATTAAACACTAATAAAATGAAGTGTTAGAGTGATTGGAGACAAGAAGAGTGAGTTTCATAATCATTCCCATGATTTTTGAAAGCTTCAGTACGTTGTTCTGTTCTCTTGGGAAGCATTACTCGAGTGGTCACTCGAGTAAGCCTGGGTTATTACTCAAGTGATCCCTTAAGTAATCACCTTCAAAATCTGGCCGAGAGCATTTCTAACTTCATTACTCGAGTGATGTTTCAAATAACTTTGCAGATTACTCGAGTGATCCCTTTGAGTAATATTTTCATTTTAATTCTAAACATGGCAAATAATATATCATTGGAAATTTCTCATCATCTACTATTCAGTGCAACAAGAATCATCTCCAAACTCATTGTATACAGAAAGTTATGATCCAAAGAGTATCTACTATTCTTAGACAATCTCTGAAATCACGAGTAGCAAATTCCAAAAGGCATAATTCTTAGTATATAGCTTAAAATTTGACAAACTACTTATCCATAGAAAACTCTTTAAGTCTACTTTCATATGGCACTAGTTTTGTTGCAATCCGACGTGTAGTTTGGGAGTTATGTCCAAAATACCAAAGCTGTCTTGTACTGTGATGGTGATTTCAGTGTCAACTTTCAAAGCTAATAACTCTCTCGTCTGAACTTCTTTAAATGTGATATTTGGTCAAAATGATGAATTGGGAGTCTAGTTTTATACGCCACTAATTTCAGCTGAATCCGATGTGTGGTTTGAGAGATATGACCAAAATACTAAAGTTCTATCATGCTGGCGAAAATAGCATATGTTAGAATGATCATCATTGTAGTAGTCACTAGAGTAATTCTGGGTCATTACTCTAGTGACCACTCGAGTGATCACCTCTAAAATTAGGCAGTGGCATATTGCTCGAGTGTTTACTTGAGTAATCACCTCTGGAGGTAGCACAACTTCCGTATAAGTCATTTTAGCTTCGTATTGACCCATTCCAACTTCCATTTGACCAAAGAAACCTCCGGTATCACTTCTAATATCTTGGATCTTGATATTAGTTCTTGCAAGTTCTTCTTTCTTCAATATCTTTCTTCTCTATCTTCAATCTTCTTCTTTCTTTGGTTCGCTAATGTACAAGATATCTTCTTGTTTTTCCTCTTGATGATCATTCTTGATAACCCAACTAGATATCTTCTTGAATATCTTCAATCTTCCTCTTTCTTTCTTCTTTCTTCAATCTCTTTCTTCTTGTTTTTCTTCTTGATGATCGTTCTCCATTTATGAGGCATTATAAGCAAAATAACCTCAACCTACCGTCGGGTTTATAACTAATCTACAAGATATACAACATTAAATATAGTAGTTAGTCAATGTAGAAGATAAGTATATTATACAAACTTTTTGCTCTTAATACTTAACATCTATATTTGACATCATCAAAACTATTCATATCTAACATTCTCTCCCTTTTTGATGATGAAAAATTCTTTAAGAAAAATATGTATGAGTTATAAAAGCACTTTAAGAGCGACATATTTTTCTTGCCTTTCTCTCCCCCTATTTGACATCAGCAAAAAGTTTGAAGCTTAAATAGGAAAGGCTCTTAGAGAAGCAAATATGAAACCAAATTTAGAAATGCCTTTCTTTCAATCAAAATAAATGTGTCATGAAAACAATTTTCTCTCCCCCGATTTGATAGTAATTTGATGGTGAAAAGTTTGAAACAATTTGGAGAGGTTTCAAGAAAATTTTCATATTGAAATTAAAGATATGAAAAGTATTCCCAAAGCATAAAGAGAGAGTTTAGAAATGCTCATTTGGATTTAGCAAGCTGATGATTGATCCATGAAATCCATTGTCTTCTTTTCTTGTTGTGTTAGATCCAAGATGTTATGTTCACCACACTTTCACTATGCAATTGTATTGGATCTTGTTCATAAGAGTTAACTGTGGCTGGCTCAATGGTAAGCTATGAAGTGTGCTCAATAGAAAGCTTAGGAATAGCCTTTGAGATGTGGAAGGGAACTGAAGTACTTGCTCAAGTGGTGTCTAAACTCTTGTTGCTTGAAATGTTGTTGTCCCTTGATTAAGCGTTAAAGCATATATCCTCAAAGTTGATATATTATCCTTTTAGTGTGTTGAGGAACGATCTTGCATAGAGCAAATTCTACTGCTATAAGTAAAAGCATTCTTGCAAGGAGAATGGTTAATGCCATCAAGTATTAAATTTATTGCACAAATTAAAGTCATTCTTTCTATATGATATGTTAAAAATTAGGATCATGAAAGGAAAATATAAGAGTAACTCATCATCAAAACTAATTAAAAGATAGTGAATTTAGATTATGTTAAAAGGATTTTCTAAGATGAGTTTTTAATATATAAAACATATGTGAATGTGAATCTCCCCCTTAATAAATTTATGGCTTAAAAGAAAATCGTTGTGAATAATAAGTTAATAACTCTCCTGGATTGTAAAACCATTGGAAATCTTGTAGAGAGAATGAGTATGAAAATATGAAGATTAGAGAGAAATCAAGTTTTGAAAATGATGATGCTATTCAGGATTTTAAGGCTGTAACCCTGTATCCCTCGAGTAGTTACTCGAGTGATTCCACTCAACCATCACTCGAGTGATTCCACTCAACCATTACTCGAGTACTCACTTGAGTGATGCAACTCAGAGAATTTTAATTAAGAATACAATACCTCACTCGAGTAATCTTGTAATCACTCGAGTCATAATCCTTTGTAGTCTATTGATGTATCGTGTCCTAGTCAATGTTGGATGATGTGTTTGGTGCTGAGGGATTTTAAAGCGTAATCTTTGTAAGCACTTTAGGATACCAAGATGAGCTCGGAATAAGGCCTTGAAGTTCTAGTTGATCAAATAATAGAGTTTCTAATCTTGTCATTCACAAAAGTAATGAAATTCACATTGTTCGTAGCAAGCTCTGTGTGATTGTTGAAGTTCCTCCCTCAAATAGCCTAGACAGATGGACAAAAGAATGAAGGACCAGGGGGACTAGCTCTAGCATAGTGTTGTATCTCATTTAATTTTGAAGTCTCAGTTCACATCCTCTACGCCTCTTCTGTTAACTTGGAATGATTGCAAATTACTTGGAGTGATCCTAGAATTACTTAAAGTAATTGTGGATTACTTGAAGGTCCATTGTTTAGTAAACAATATTTGGAAGTTTTGATTTACCTCAGTACATAACTTCCTAACTCTACAACCTTGATGAGCGTTTCATTGGTAACATCAAGTGAAGATTAATATGCTTGAATGGTTGATCCAACAAAAGAGTCTCCAGATCTAGTTCTTTAACCATGGTAGTCCGTACAAGGGGCTTATTGGGCTCTAGGTACCATATCTTGTTGGGCTTGAGGAAGAGAGATACTAAAAGAGGGTATTTCATTGGAGTATGCCATGTAAAAGTATATATGTTCCTCTTGTTCTTTGAAAGACATAATCTCTCTAGTGTTCCTTTCCTTCTTGCTAATGATAGAGGCCATTGTGTGATAATTCTTCTTGATGAAGTGAGTGAAGTTATTGGCCTTGTTTACCATAGCTATATTTTAGTTGTATCATATAATTTTGTGAAAACATAGAGTTAGGATTGTAGTTGAGAATCCTTATAGGCTCACCAAGCTTGATGATTCTGTGCATCTCAGCATCTTCCTCTGAACATCTCTGTTGGCTACATATCACAGTGAAAATGTCTAATCACCTTGGAACGATAAGGAAGGTGGGTAGGCAAGATTCACATTGGCTAGACTTGTTCTTGGCCTTGAGCTACTTTGCAATGAATCTCATCTAGGCTCACTTAAGAGATTTTCCTCCTCTTTCTCTTTCTCTTGCTGCATAACTAGCTAGTTACTTGCTAGTGATATGGTGTTACTTGAGTGATACCACAGATTTTGCTTCTACTCACATTGCAATGCTCCTAGTTACACCTACTTTGTTAACCTCTGTTCTTTGAAAGTAGAGCATCTTGATTAACTCCTGCAAAAGTATAAATGTATACTCTTTGGTACCCATCTTCTTTTGGGTCTGTACAGTATTAGACATAACAACTCTTATGCTCTTATTCAATTAATCATAACATATTTGAGCAAAGAGTACAATAAACCAAAAAAGACCAAAATATAATTTTTACCCAATTAAATAAATTCAAGCAATTGAATCATAAAGGGTAATGAACAAATAATACCAAGAATGATGATTTTCAAAGATCAATGACAATTTGTAAATTCACTTTATAAAAAAATATGTCATTGATAAGATTTTCATGTAATTCAGGATCAAAAGAATAGAGAATTTATCCATGACGACCAACTTTTATGAAAAGATAAATCATGAATGAAATCAAGTTTTCCATGAATGATAATGAGATATGCAAATTGTTTCAAATTTCAGATATAATTTCAAATCATAACAATGCATTGTGAAATAGAGATTTTGAATATATGCAAAACTCATCTTTGAAACATGTTTATAATCAATGTTCATGTTGAAAATGGTGAAAGTTAACAGTTTAAATATACATATACCAGAAAGCTTCTTTTTTAGAGAACAACTAAGATAATTGTTAGACGTTGGAGTTTAACATGTTTGAGAATTTTCCCAAGAGCAAAAGTCATATGGAAAATGAATTAGCCAAAAAGGTTTAGCTTCAAGGATGTATATAATGATTTTGCTATTGACCAAGAGATAATCTTGACTCTTAGAGTTGTGTCTTGAAGAATAGGAATATTCATCTCAAAGATTCAAATACAGTACACTAATTTCTTAAAGATATATGATATCAATGGTTCATGTATTTGAGCAACAAAATGAGTGCAAATGAATTATGAATGATTAAGCACATACTTATTGGTCCAAATGACTAGAGTACTAGAATATTATCCTAGTAAGTTATTCCACTATAATGGTTAATGTATTAAGATTCAATGCACTAATGAACATTCATAATACTTGGAATAACATGGCCAACCAAAGATTTATGCATTAAGCATAAGGCTTTCACATATTGAATTCTTTTCTAGGAAATACACTTGAAACTCATATAGATAGTTAACTTGTTAGACATAAGGTTTAACTTGTTAGAAAATAATGGTTAAGGAGTTCAAGCAATAACATATTTAAAATCAAGAAATAATATGTGAATGATGGGGAAAACTCTAGTGGATGGATTTGAAGCATTTCTAACTTTCAGTATATATAAATATTAACTTTCAATTTTGAAACCGATTTAAATGCAAACAAGATATAAATAGTTTTCAAATAATGTGTATGCATTTTTATAAACAAGATAAATTTGGAATCAAAGTACATTTTTGAAATGTGCATTTCAAACTCAAATAGAAAGATTATGCACAATTTCACTTTCAATCCATTTAACAATCTAAAAACATTTTGAAAAACCATAAATGATTGATTGCTATGGTATGCAAAAACGAACAAGTTCTTCATTACCTAAATAAATAATTTATATAAGCACAGTATTGGGTAAGAATAAAGAAGACAATATCATACTTGAGTAATCTCATAATTACTCAAGAAATTATCCTTTAAAGTTCATTTGTACATAATTCCTTGATTTTTGCCTCTAGTTGGTCTTATCACTTGAACATTCTCTCCCAATTGTCATGCAGTGATGATGATTACTCAATTGGTTACTTGAGTGATGCTTCACTATGCATCTTTTCTTCCTTCATCACTTGCTATGCACTAGCAGTGAAGTCTCTAGTACTGTCTCCTTTTGTTTAGGTGATCAAAATGCAGCTTCAAGGTCCAACTTCACCAAGATTTGAGTTAATTTCTATGCAGTCATGATCTTGAGATGAAGCTCTTCTTTTCTTCTTCCTACAAATTCATATAGACTTTTTCTTCCTTTGGTATCTAGTTTTACTTGGATCCACTCATAGTTAGTTTATAGGAATTATAATTCACATGCTCTAAGAATATAGTTAATTCGAGGTACTTGAGCACAATGATTTAAACATGAATTTATGCGAAAATAGTTTCTTCTAAAATATGTGTATATGCATAAAGAGTTAAACTATTAAACATTGCAATCCTTTTATGAATGAATTTTCTAAAGATTGTGAAAACATTTGTGCAATGCTCATTCTTAAGGTAACAAGATATAAACCTTAATAAATATTACATAAAATACCATAGGAGGTTTTATCCTTGTGTACCTTTGCCTTAGATACTTGGAGGATTGCTTTTGCTTACCCATTGCATCTTTCTATGATGTTGATACTTTGAACTTTGGGTGCTGGCAACCTTTTCTCAAAATATGTAGACTCCGTGAGTCTTTTACTTGATGCTTGAGAGATCCTCCTTTTCTTGTTCTCCTCAAGATATTTAAATGGTACTCTATTGTAGCCCTTCCTTGGGGTGGAATGTACTCCTTTTATCCATTGCTTCTCTTCATAATCACATTGTGTAGTTCTAGCAATAGGTGCTTCAAGAGTTCTCCTAATTGATGTGAATCTCCTTTCAGGTGCATTAGGAACTCTTGGAATCTTCTTTATTTTCTTTGTACCCTTATGTCCATTCTTTCTAGAATCAATCTGCATATATGAAACACCAGATAGACATTTTGGTACCCATTTTGCTTTGGGTCCTTGAATGTTAGCATTGGACTTTACTTGTCTTTTTAGAATCCAAACATATTTATTTATAACATTAGAATTTCTTCTAATATAGCATATGTGAGAAATATAACCTGATTGATGACAATAATTGCAAATAATAGAAGGATATGCATTATGATATTTTATGTAAGTATTGAGTCGGTCATGAAAGTAGAAACTCGAATGGATTTTATTTGAACATTCTTTCTTCCCAACAAACTTTCCAGTATATTTGAAAACACTTTTGCTTTTCTTAATAGAATCAATAATTGGTTAAAAAACAATCTTATGTAGATTCTGAAAATCAATATTACGAAAATCACAAGAAGAATTGGAACTTTGTACCTTAAGTTCATCTTGAGATATGGAGAGTGATTTTTCATGTCTGTATATAATGAGCTCTTTTCGGAAATCCTCTTCCTCTTGCCTATCTATGTTGACTGTATGGAAGTGTTCTATGATTTCTCCTTCTAACTGTTCATGTACCATAAATGCACAACTTGTAGTTTCACATGAACTGGCAACACTTTCAACTTCAACACACTTGTTAGAAGAATACATAGAATCAAAAGTATCCCAAATATCTTTAGCATTAGAGCAAAATCTATTTTTTTCAAAATCATTTTCGGTTAAAGCACTATACAGAATTTTCATTGCTCTAATAGTCAACGAAAATATTTTCTTTTCTCTTTCTATCCAATCCTTTCTCAGTTTGAAATCAAAGACATTTGTAAAAACATTCCATATATCAAAATCAGATGCTTTAATAAAACTAGTCATTCTAGCTTTCCAAAACCAAAAAACAATATCTTTCAAAATAGGTGGAATTGTATAGTCAAAACCTTCAGAAAGCATATAACACCCAAAATTAGCCAATATAAACTCTTAAGACGATTAAGTCCTTTAAACAAGAGTACATCTCTGATACCAAACATTAGAACCGGTTGACACCCAAAAGGGGGGGTGAATTGGGTGTAAGATAAAAATTTGAAAACTTTAGAAAATTTTTTGTATCTTAATGAAAACAGTAAGTATGAAACTAATGAATCATAAATCAATAGTTATATAATGAGATATGCTGGAAATATAAGAGCTTAGGGAAGAGAATATGCAAACTGTGATTTATCCTGGTTCGGTCCAACGTGTGATGGCCTACGTCCAGTCCCCAGGCTCCTCCTGAGATTTTCAAATCCACTATGTTCTTGTTTAATTCAGGCACAAGAAAAGCCTTTACAAACCTACAAGTTTAGTTGGGCACTTGTGAAGCCTTTAACAAACCTCTCACCAAAATACTCCCCGTAGGCAAGTCTTACGAGCAGAGCAATCCTGAAGACCTTTCTCTCTTGTTTACCCGTGCAAGTCTTACGAGCTACAACGTTCTCTCCTGCTTACACTTTTGTAAGTCTTACGAGCAGCAACATTTCTATTGCTTGCACCTTATTAGTCTTACAAGTAGAAAGTCTTACCGGTAATTCTCTCTTCAGCTTCCCCGTAAGGAAATCAACCCACTCAAGGTCCCTCTACCTGGAGATCAATTCAAAAATACAATTGAAAGTGTTTACAAACTCTCTCACTGAGTGGATATAATGCTCATTGAAGTACAATACAAATAACTCTCTCAAATATAAATGATATAGAAAATAGATAAGAACGAAGAGTAGTTGAGTCGGAGTGGATGATTCATGATATAAGAATATTTGCGTTGTTGTGTTCTCATTGTTATTTCTCTTCATAGAATGTTCCCATATTTATAGATGAGTTGAGATAGCCATTGGAAGCATTTCAACCTATCCGTTAGAGTGGTGTAGCTTCATTTGACCGTTCTTCAATTTTCAAAAACTAGTCGTTGCGGTTGGTAGACGCTCCACTTCTGTAAAGTCAACTCTTGTCTCTTCGCATCATCTCTTCATTGTATTCCTGGAGAAATGTATTAAACACTAATATAATTAAGTATTAGAGTGATTGGAAACAAGAAGAGTGAGTTTCATAATCATTCCCATGATTTTCTAAAGCTTTAGTACGTTGTTCTATTCTCTTGGGAAGCATTACTCAAGTGGTCACTCGAGTAATCCTGGGTCATTACTCAAGTGATCCCTCAAGTAATCACCTTCAAAATTTGGCTGAGAGCATTTCCAACTTCATTACTCGAGTGATCCCTTCGAGTAATGTTTTCATTTTAATTCTAAACATGGCCAATAATATATCATCGGAAAGCTCTCATTGTCTACATTCCAATGTAACAAGAATCAGCTCCAAATTCGTTGTGTACAAAAAGTTATGATCCAAAGATTATATATTGTTCTTAAACAATCTTTGAAATCATGAGAAGTAAATTCCAGAAGGCATAATTCTTAGTATATAGCTTAAAATATGACAAACTACCTATCCATGGAAATCTCTTTAAGTCTACTTTCATATGGTACTAGTTTCGTCGTAATATGATATGTAGTTTGGGAGTTATGTTCAAAATACCGAAGCTGTCTTTTATTGTGACGATGATTTCAGTGTCAATGTTTTAAGCTGATATCTCTTTCATATGAACTCCTTTGAATGTGATATTTCGTCAAAATCACGTATTGGGAGTCTTGTTTCATATGCCACTGGTTTTAGCTCAATCCGACATATGGTTTGAGAGTTACGACAAAAATACTGAAGCTCTATCATGCTACGTGAAAAAAGAGCACATCAGAATGCATTACTCTAGCAGTCACTAGAGTAATTCTGGGTCATTACTCGAGTGACCACTCGAGTAATCACCTCCAAAATGAGGCAGTGGCATATCGCTCGAGTGTTCACTCAAGTAATCACCTATGGAGGTAGCAACACTTCTGTATAAGTCATTTTAGCTTCGTATTGACCCATTCCAACTTCCATTTGACCATAGAAACCTCCAATATCACTTCTAATAGGTTGGATCTTGATATTAGTTCTTGCAAGTTCTTCTTTTTTCAATATCTCTCTTCACTATCTTTAATCTTCTTCTTTCTTTTTTTGGCTAATGTACAAGATATCTTCTTGTTTTCCTCTTGATGATAATTCTTGATAACCCAACTAGATATCTTCTTGAATATCATCAATATTCTTCTTTCTTTCTTCTTTCTTCTTTCTTCAATCGCTTTCTTCTTGGTTATCTTCTTGATGATCATTCTCCATTTATGATTTATTATAAGCAAAATAACATCAACCTATTATCGGGTTGATGACTAATCTACAAGATATACAACATTAAACATGGTAGTTAGTCAATGTAGAAGATAAGTATATTATACAAACTTTTTGCTCTTAATACTTGACATCTATATTTGATATCATCGAAACTATTCATATCTAACACAGCATGGGCATGGATAATCATTATGCCATCTCCTTCTTCACACTTTTATCTCTTATTTCTCTCTATTCGACAGCCATAGGTGACCAATGAAGAGGAAGAAACGTTGAGAAAAAGGTGAGTACTTGAGCCTTAAGATGACTTCAAATGCAAAAACTCCTTTCTTTAATCCTGTTCTTTGGATTGAGGGCTTCATTTCTATGGTTTTAGATGTTCTGTTGGTGGTGTTTTGAGCACACAAGGAAAACTAGTGATTAGAGAAGCAAGGAACACCTTTGAGAAAGTTGTAGAGGTGAGTAAGATGAACACTTTCATATAAGTTTTGCGGCTATTTGGTTAAGTCTTGAAATTCTGGAATTTCGCTCTATTTTTGAAAATTAGGGTCATTGAGAGTTTGGTATGTTATGGTTATGGAAATGGTGTATTGTTATGTGATTTGAATAGATAGAATTGATTTGAGTTTGAAATGTGAAGTTTGAAGTTTTGGGGTTTTGTGTTAATTATAGCCCCAAAACAGAACATATAGATGGAGTGAGAATTTAGTTATTTTGATGTTTCTATTGGTTTCCTTATGGAAAATTGTGTGGGAGTAGTGTTCGATGTGAATTTTGAACCATTGGAAACCTAGGTTTTAAAGTTGCAAGTTTTGGTTAGTGAAAACCCTGTGCAGGTAGTCAGTTTTCATAGACGTTTTGAATAGGTAAATGGTGACGAAAAATTCTGAAACTTTTTAGTCTAATAGAGCACATGCCAAGCTGCAAAATGGATATATAATGTTTGACATTTTGATATGTTTTCTGGGAGTTATGAATTGCCAAAATTTGGTGTCGAAACTGGGATCAATTCTGGGACAGCAAGGAGAATTGTTGAATTCTGTATTTTTGTGGATATAGACAGCAATGATTCATATTTTTCCTATATAGAGGACTTAAATAGATTTCCATAGAACTTGCGATCACCTCATTTTTATTTTTCTAGAATTAGTTATTATTTTTTGAAGTTCAGCTAAGAAACATAATTTTCCTGGCCGCAGCCAAAAGATTCTTGGCTGCAGCCAAGAACCTTCTGATAACTTTCTGGCTACTGCCAAAAAATTCTTGACTGTAGACAGAAACTCTCTGGCCTATTTTTGGCCACATCCAGAGATTTCTTGGCTACAGCCAACCCTTGTTTTCAGCACTTTGTAATTTTGAAAAGTGGTTTCTAACCTAGTACTTCCCAATCCTTTTAGGCTATTGTTAGAGACTTTCATAGCTACTTAAGGGACTTTAATGATAACCAAATCTAAGTGTTTTGAATTCATTTGAGTATTGGGATAAGTGATAACTTGTCATCCTTAATCATGATTATAGGATTTGATATTTGCCCAGAACGTAGGAGGCCTGTGCTTGAACATGAATTGAAAGAACAAGGTAGTGACACTTTCTCCTATATCATGTTTAATGCAATGTATGTTTGTATTTATCATTGAATGATCGACTGGGTCGTGGTAGGTAGCCTGGCCTTGAATGTTGTTGATTGGGACGTGGCAGTTAGCCTGACTTTGAATGTACTATTGGGATGTGGCAGTTAGCCCAGTCTTGAATGTTACTAATTGGGACGTGGCTGTTAGTCTAGCCTTGAATGAATGATTGAGTCGTGGTGGGTAGCCCGGCTTTGAATGGTGTTGTGTTACTTAATTGTGATATATACTTATATGCTTTGTTTAATTATGCATCATATACATGAAATGTTACTACTTGGATTCTTTTGAATCTCACTCTTTCCAATTAACAATTTTTGCTAGGGCAAGTGGTTCGAGGAACAAGCAAGTAAACTAGGGCGACTAGGATTGCCAACGGTAGTCTTAGCTTTTTAGTTTTTTGTTATCATTTTGAATAATTGTATAAACATGTTGACCATATAATTGTAGTTGTTGTGTAATCCTTGGTATGGGAAATTGAGATAGGTAATGAAGCCCTATAAAACCCTTTGATTTATGAATATATCCCAGGTGAATGTCGAGAATTTTATTAGCACTCTCATATTGTGTATGTGACAAATCAAACAAGCCAATTGCTTTACTTTACAATGAATGGAAATCATATTATACAGGTTTTTGAAAAAAGTTTTAATTACCTCGATCTCTTATTCAATTATAAAACGTGTTTTAAACAATAATCACGGCCTTGATAAGGACGGGGGTTACAGTTGATATGATGAGAAATATAAAGAGTTGAGGTATTAGGTCTTGCACAAGAACCTAGCAAACTCTTCCACAAGGCATGACAGAGATTCAAAGAAATATGGTGCAACTTCCTTAATTATGATCAAATGACTTTTATGTTGTTAGAAGCCTTTTGGCCTGGATTGGATGGACTTACCATGTCTATGCTCAAGAATCCTGTAATGGTAGGATTGACTAGAAGAGAGTGTCTAAGTTATTAAAACTATATGATGAGATTGCCTTTAGCACCATACAACAATATGATAAATCACGATCTAGGTATAGGACTTAGAAGGAGCCAAATACTTTTCATGTGTCTAGGGACATTGCCACTCAACTTGTAGCCATAGCCAAGAGGTTTGATTAACTTGAAATGAAGATAGAGAAGAGTTCTTCCAGGGGCATTCACACTATCCAGACTTCGGACCTCTTTTGTTAAACTTGTTGAGAAGCCATTCTTATGAGAATTGTCCTATACTATGGAGATAGTACATTAATTGAACAACAATTAGAAATATCCTCATGGCAATCCCTATTCTAACACCTACAACTAGTGTATGTGGGGACCATCTCAATTTCTCTTGGAAGAGTGGCCCAAGATAGAACCTACCTAATCATTATGCTTCTATTAACAGGCCAATGGTGAAATATCCTGAATTTTGAGCCTAGAAACTTGAGGTTAAGCCTGTATCAAGCAGACGATTAAACCTAGTTCGGGAAGAGTCCAAGAATGATAAGAAATAGAAAGACTCTTGGGGACTATGCGATTTGGCCCTATCGGATAGAAGAGGGCTTGGTATTTGTAGGCAGCATGATTAAGTATCAGTGCAGATATGCACGAGAAAGATATATGGTGCCATTGGGATGGTAGAAGATGCCACCCAGCTATATCATGAGGTAAAGGATGGATTATTCTGGCGAAATAGGTCGGTACAGGTGTGCACATGATATTTTCAGGGCAAACATGTATACCCTACGTTTTTAGGAATATACACCAGTATGTGGCACCGTGTGGGGCCCACACTACATTCTGACCTGGTGTCATCTTTTGGGCCTCTATATACGTGTCACGGTCCCAAGTAGAATTCTAAGTATGCACTCATGATGGCATAACTTGTGTTAATTAAATAAGAGCATGACATATGTCCCTTAATCATGACAAAGGACAAAGCCACTTTTGTGTTGGTTAAATAAGGAGGCGACAAGTGTCCTTCATCATTACACCACCTTTATGCCTTTTCTGTTGGCATTCTCAGAGTATTCCACCTAGCACCTGAGTTTGGGGAATCCACCGGTCCCCAGTCCGATCAGGTATTTGACTTTCTCAAACACTGAGCTGGGAGTCTGGGGAAATTGTTAGGTCCTTACCTTCCCTTGACCATTTCGGCGCCACCTAAGAGAGAGAAAGAGAAGATCTGAGGCTTGGATGACACATGGAACCCTTACACCTTAATCTTGTGATACTTGGCAAGCTAAGATGAGGTCAAATTGTAAGATCAAATCTCAACCCTCCCCTCCCCTTAAACTCACTTTTCAGCCAGCCATGAAAGGAAAGAGAAAAGAGAGAGAAAATCACACAAAATAGAAAGAAGAGAGAAGGAGGAGGAATAGTAACATTTCCTGAGTACCAGAGTTGATTCCGACCCCGAATCGCCATTATTGTCTAGTAAGCTTTTCAGGAAAGTTGTTCTACTCACTGAGAACTTCATTTCTTTGGTATAAGATTTTGGATTTAAGGTGTTTTGTGTCAAGTAGCTAACCAAAGTGTCACCGGAATATCGAACCTGTTGTAGAAATTAAGTTATGAAATTAAAAGCTCAAAGACTGGAAATTATGTCTATTAGTGTGAAAAAGCTGCCAATATTGCATTTTGGACTGGCAGATTTATTGTGGCAAAAATTTCACTATTTAACTTCCTCTGTTGATGATGATATTTTTCATATTTAAAGTACACATAAAGACCTTTAATTTGATAGGTATGATGAAGGATTTGGACAAGTACACTAGGAGTTATGAATATTTGAAGTTAGACAATTAAAGCTGGTTAGATTTTCTGGCAGTAAAGATAAAATGGGAAACTGGGATTTTTACGTAGATAGGTGGCTGTAGGAAGTATTTTTCCATTAAAATAGACTTAACAAGTGGCATATAGAATTTGGAACCACCTAATTTGAATATTTGTAGAAAAAGATATGAATTTTCAAAGTTTCTTGAAAATTCTTCCAACTTTTGGAAATTGTGCGAAAATAAGAAAGTAAGGGTAATTGGTAATTAATTTGAATTTCAATGGTTAAGTAAAGCACATAAAGTTAGTGCAGGCCTATTAAATACCCATTGATCCTAATGTATTAACTTTATGGTTAATTAACCAAGGTGTATTGGGTTATTAAAATTTGGGACAAGTACGGGCCCAAAAAATAAAAAAAAGTCCTAGAGGCTAAAGTAGCCCATTAGACATTTATTTGTCATGGCTCTAATAATATAGCCATTTATCTAGGGCCATGAGTTAACAAAGAAGAAGCAATAGAAGCAACTTTAGTGGTTAAAAGAAAAGATACAAAAATGGGACTCGAAGAGAAAAGGTAGTGAACTTTTTTACTTGAATGTATGTGATGTTTATGCTACGTATTGATTTGCTATATTGCTTTACTTGATTATGTGAAGCATGTATAAAGGAATGAAACTCTATTTCTTTTTTTGTATTGGCCATAAGTATGTTGCACGAAATATTGAGCATGCATAATATCATTATGTGAACATGAGCCTTTATAAGGCGAGCTTATCATGTACTAGCATTCATCTTACCTGCATTGTCTATAATATTTGCTACTAGGATTCCCTTGAATCTCACCCTCCCCTACCAACCATAAAGGCAGCTAAGAATAGAAGAGGAGTGGAGGACGTTGTTCCCAGAAAGAAATTGCAATGAAGAAGAGAAGAATTATTCAGCACTAGTCCGTTATGTAAATTAATATATTTGTAATGGATAACTGTATAACCTGCATGACGAATGAATTAATTATCCAAACGCGATAATTGAATTAGAAGTGGGTAATCGCACAGTACGAGCCCATTAGTTAAGAAACCTTCCGTACATAAAAATGAGTAAAGAATCACTCTGATTAAGATAATAAAGAGAATTAAGGAAAGATGAGTCACAATGAGTAGGGAACCACGGTGAATAATCTTTGAAAAGTTTAAAGTAATTTAGAAAACCCCCTTCAAGTGCATGTTCAAATCCTATATTGAAGTTGGGATTTGAAATTGTTTACCAAGAAATATCACTTAGTGGTTCAGATTCACTATGAAAGACTCATCAGAACGATAATGTAACTAGGGTGTTACATTTGGTGGTATTAGAGCATAGATTATGGCATTTGGCTAATATGCACTGCTGATGTGAATTGTATCCTTGTTGATACTTGGATAATCCTGAGTGAGTACTAAGATTAAGAAGTATGGGAAATTGCTGAACCCAGAGAATATAATTTCCCCTGACTACTAATTTATAGAATGGTATAGATAAAGGATAAAGCCGTATATAAGTGAATCGGCTGATTGTAGAACCCCCTACCAAAGGAAGGGGTAGAGTTGTATAAAGAGAATGAAACGGAGCAATAGTTATAGATACCCAGTAGAGATGCCGAGCTGGTCTATAACCTGGATTCCAACAGAATTCTATGGTTAGGCGTGCTTGAGAGAGAGTAATCCTGGGATGGGTGACCCCTCTGGGAAGTTAAGTTGGTAGGGTTATGAAGACTTGAGGAATAGTGATTGTCTTAAGATTTCCTCATAACTATAGATCATCTTAGTTAGATGAACTATATTTAAAGGCATATAGAATGAGAATTTTGAACCTCAAGATTAAGGTTGAATCTTTAGTGAAGCTTGAGGTTAATACTTGAATATTGAAAGGATAGAATTAGAGCTATAAATCATGATGAATTTTAGCATGCATATTATGTATGATTGAGGACTTAATTAAGATTATGGATATAGATCTAGTATGAAGTTAAGAATTGGATTGTGATCCAAGAATCTATTTTGAGCCTTAGGTTCTTAAGAAAACTGAAATGGCACTGAGTTGTTTGAGGCATAGAATATAGTTAAGGATGCTTAATTGATGATTAGGCATGACCTTAAGGTTAAGAAGCAATAAAAGAATGTTATATATTGCTTCTTTACCTAGAATGATGTTTTAGTAATATGAACAATGACTCGAGGTGATTTAAGGTATTAAGAGAATTATTTAAAGAATATCTAGAATCTAGAAGCCTCTGTAAGACAAATTGAATTCAAGGCAGAAGAATGCGATAGACGCCTGACCATATATCCTAGTGAATTGTAACCTAAGAATTAAATGATAGCTGAATTGATTCCCTAGGTAATTGAATTGAATTGAATTACTTGAGGTACTATAATGAATTGAGGTACCAGAATGAATTGAATAAATTGAGGTACTATAATGAGTTGAATGAATTGAGGTACTAGAATGACTTGAATGAATTGAGGTTTCTAGAGGTTACTAGATGCTAATCCAGCAGAGGGAAAGATCTTGATAATAGAATATTCCCTTAGGAAGAATGAATGAGAAAGTTGTTCCCTGATGGAACAGAGTAATAGAAAGAATGAGAATAGTCATGAATTATGGTCTCACAGTGAGATAGAGAATAGAATGTACAAGTAGCTTATGGATTCCTTGTGCGACCTGGGTAGATTACCCCGGTAGGTAAAGGAAGTGGAATTATGCCTAGAGTTGAACTGATATCAAAAGTGCATACAGAATGACCCCAGATGAGATGGAAAAATGTAGAATTGTTAGAGAAAAGCGTTTGTGTGACACGGTAAATCTCCTTGGGGTGCTCTAGTGCTGTTGTTGAAAGAAGGACAGAAAAGAGAATTAAGAAAGAACAGGCTTGACAGAATAAGTCAAGCGAACTCTTGCTCTCATATCTTATGTAATGGTTCTGCACATACGTATATACTGTCGAGTATATTCATTTCATGCATATACGATAGGCAGTTAGACCTATTGGGCTATCGTGTCCTTAAGCAATCAGACCCAAAAAGCATTCAGAATTAGAAGGGTGGAAGCCTACGGTCGTAAGACTAAGAATTACTAGGTAGTATTCTTGAACGGCTGTAGAGCTGGAATAGAACAGCCGAATGGCTGAAATCGAATGGGCTGTATGTCTTATGAATGCGAAACTTGACCAATTAGGTCTTGTGAATGAATGCGAATGCTTGAGAATTGATGGTTTATTTTGCATGCTTCGTGAACATTATATAAGGGCATGAATGGCTTGAGTAGCAAGAGTAGAGCCTGGAATGTATACAAAATGAATGACCTTCTAAAACAGTTGTCTGGTTCTTGAGTATCGGTGAAAATTGAATTTTGAACTAACAAATGCCACTTGCTAGTTTGATAAATTATATGAACAGAATTTTTCAGGAATTGAATTTTTGAACATAATTTTCAAACAGAATTTTTGACTAGTTTGTGGTGGTTATTTTTGTACTATGTTGTCTCAAAGGAAGGGATCCCCAAAGGAACCTATAATAGTGGGTGCAGTACAAAACTAGAAGAGGCCATAAACTATTGCAGAAATTCTCAGTTTGCTAGGTCTTGCCAGATCAATTTAGAATTTTTCTTGAATCGTTTTACCACTCACTTGGAAGAAAGAATTGAAAGAAAGAACAACAAAAAGAATTTCTTAAGTAGGAAGATGTCTCTGAGAGGATTTCATAAAGCTAAAAAAGGGGTTGAAACGCACACCAGTATTGAATATTCCTGATCCTACAATATGACCTTTGTGTGGTTTACAGTGAAGTGACCAATATGGGCAGCAACAAAATGAGAAAGAAAGAAAGGATTGGGAAATGTCTTGGTGAAGCAGGGCGAAATGGTATCATGTGCCTCTCGACAGTTGAAACCCTACTAGATGAATTACCCTACTCATGAATTTGAGCTGGCGGAGATTATATTTTCTTTGAAAATGTGAAAGCATTATTTTTGTATAGTACGATTGTGAAAATGTATTGCGATCACAAGAATTTTGAATATTTGAAAATTAGAAAAGTAGAATATGAGACAGCATAGATGAATGAAAAAGCAGTGACATGACTATCGTCATTGATACTTTGAATTGAAAAGTGGTGCAGTTGACAATCTTGATGATACGAGAACAGAAACTGATAAAAGGGTTAGAAATCTGAACTTGTTAAGTTAAATAGTACTTGCTAGTTATAGTGCTGGTTGAGAGGACAAATAGTATGAGAGCTTAAGTTGAAGAAGCTCAAATACAGGATAGATGACTGATTAATGAAACCCCTAAAATCCGAGATGACGATAGACCTCTAGAATTTGAGGTATCAGTAAGATGTAGAAAGAAAGAAATGAAACCCTTGCTAGAATGGTCCTTTTGAAGTATTATTAAGAATTGGATCGGTAGCAAATTTCAAGAACAAAATTTATTGAATAGGGGAGAATTGTAATATCCTGGATTTTGAGTCTAGAAATTTGAGGTTAAGCCTGTATCAAGCAGACGATTAAGCCTAGTTTGGGAAGAGTCCTAAGAATGACGAGAAATAGAAAGACTCTCAGGAACTATGTGATTTGGCCCTACCGGGTTGAAGGCTCGGTATTTGTAGGTAGCATGATTAAGTGTTAGTACAGATATTCACGGGACAAATATATAGTACCATTAGGTTGGTATAAGGCGCCACCCAGCAATTTCGTATGAGGTGTGAACATGGCATTTTCAGGGCAGATATGTGTACCCTACATTTTTTGGAATAAACACCTGCTTCTAAGATCGTGTGGGGCCCACATACACACTCTGACTTGGTGTCATCTTTTGGGCCTTGATATACTTGTCATGGTCCTGAGTAGAATTCTGAGTATGCGGCGATAAAGAAACTTTATTAAAGTAACTTTAATAAAGTAAGCAATGATGACTCATGATGGCATAACTGTTGTGTTGGTTAAATAAGAGTATAACATGTGTCCCTTAATCATAACAAAGGACAAAGCCACTTTTGTGTTAGCCAAATAAGTAGGTGATAAGTGTCCCTTATCATTACACCACCTTTGTACCTTTTGTGTTGGCGTTCCACCTAGCACTTGAGTTTGGGGAATCCACCGATCCCTGGTTCGGTTAGGTACTTGACTTTCTCGAACACCGAGCCGGGAGTCTGGGGAAATTGTCAGGTCCCTACCTTCCCCTGCCCATTTTGGCGCCACCTAAGAGAGAGATAGAGAAGATCTGAGGCTTGGATGACACATGACAACCTTACACCTTAATCTTGTGACACTTGGCAAGCTAAGATGAGGTCAAATTGTAAGATCAAATCTCAACCCTTCCCTCCCCTTAAACTCACTTTTCGACCTGCCATGAAAGGAAAGAGAAAAGAGAGAAAAAATCACACAAATTAGAAATAAGAGAGGAAGAGGAGGAATAGTAACATTTCCTTAGTACCAGGGCCGATTCCGACCCCGAATCGCCGTTATCGTCCAGTAAGTTCTTCATGAAAGTTGTTCTACTCATTGAGAGCTTCATTTCTATGGTCTCAAGCTTCATTTCTATGGTCTCAAATTTTTGGTTAGAGATGTTTTGTGTCAGTTAGCTAGCTGGAGTATTGTCAAAATACCGAACCAGTTGTAGAAATACGAAAAGGTAAGCCTCAACTTCGTTTCGAACCGATTACTTTGTTTTTTTGTCGATTTTTTCTTGACTCTTGTTCTACCCTTATGTTTTTGCCATGTGATCTTTTTGAAGAATAAATATGTTTTTAATCATATATAAGGTCAAAAACATAAACTTGATTTTTGTTGTTTTGTGGACCATTTTTTGTCAGATGCCAAACTAAGAGAAGGAGTTTGATTTTTGTATTTTTGAGGTTTTCAATTGATTATACATGAAAAGTATGTAGGAATAGGCCTTGATTATGACTTTTGTCAAATTTGTTTAAAAGCTCAAAGACTGGAAATTAAGTCTATCAGTGTGATAAAGCTACCAATATTGCGTTTTGGATTGGCAGATTTACTGTGGCCAAAATTTCATTATTCAAACTTCATATGTTGATGCTGATATTTTAAATATTTAAAGTACACATAAAGATCTTTAATTTGATAGGTATTATCAAGGATTTGGATAAGTACACTAGGAGTTATGAGTGTTTGAAGTTAGACAATTAAAGCTGGTCAGATTTTTTGGTAGCAAAGGTAAAATGGGAAACTGGGATTTTTGGGTAGACAGGTGGCTGCTAGAAGTATTTTTCCCTTAAAATAGACGTAAGAAGTGACATATAGAATTTTGAACCACCTAATTTAGATATTTGTAGAAAAAGATATGAATTTTCAAATTTTCTTGAAAATTCTTCCAACTTTTGGAAATTGTGCGAAAATAAGAAAGTAAGGGTACTTGGTAATTAATTTAAATGCGAAAATAAGAAAGTAAGGTAAATTTGTAATTAATTTGAACTTCAATGGTTAAGTAAAGCCCATAAAGTTAGTGTGAGCCTGTAACCCCCTCACGGTAATCACATCCGGTTTACAAAATTTAAGTGAAATAGAGACCAATAAAATGGAATAAAGATTTATAATCCCACATCCAAGGGATGGGGTATTTGGAAAATCAATTCAAAACATACTTATTGTTGGTCTCACATTCACAGACGGATATAATTACTTGAGAAAACGAATCACATAAGAAATATCAGAATGCGGAAGCTAAAATCCCGGCAAAACCTCGGGTTCAACTACATATATTTATATCATGGGGTTTACAAATTCCTAAAACGGGGATTACATATCCAAAATATTCATTTACAACTCATTTACACTTCGTAATCCCAAAACCAAAATATGGATAACCAACTATCACTAAATCTCAGAGTAATCCTAATTACTCCTGGTTGTCCGCTTTCCTTTCGAGCCACTCGCCCTGTCTGAAAAGGTTAGTCATATGGAAGGGGTGAGATTCTAAAGAATCCCAGTAGTAACAACAATTTTATACCACATGCAATCACATAATATGTAAACAAATCATCTCATACCAGCAACACACGTCACTCCACCCTCATCCCCTTTTACCGCTGGGAAGGCATACGACCTTTACCCGAACCGTTGTTAGCGACTCAGGGACTATTGGCGTGGCAGTGCATACAAATAACCACACGGCTCACATATAGCCTTTCGGCTTTCACAAATGGCCCGTCGGCCTTCACAAATAGCCCTACGGCTCACAATACACATATATCACACCCTAACCTCATCCCCTTTTACCGCCGGGAAGGCATACGACCTTCACCCGAATCGTTGTTAGCGACTCAGGGACTATTGGTATAGCGGTGTTTCCATAATTTCACATAGGCACATATATGACACCCTAACCTCATCCCCTTTTACCGCCGGGAAGGCATACGACCTTCACCCGAACCGTTATTAGCGACTCAGGGACTATTGGTATAGCGGTGCTTCCACAATTCTCACAAACATGCAGCATACGTAAATCCATTTCATCTCAATGACATTGAACACATACAATGTATCACATAGGATATAAAGAAAGAGTCACTACCTGTATCTTTCCTGACTGGCTCTGGCACCTTAGCCTCACGAGGACGACAGATGTCAAATCCTATACCAATTAGGGACAACCAATCAATCTCTTTTCCATATGTATATTTCAATAATTCTCTAAGTTGGTTATCATTTAGGACTCTTTAGATGACTATTAGAGGCCTAAACATATGCCTAAAGGGTTGGGAGACACTACCCAAAAGACCCCTTACTCGAAGGCAAAACACTGATTTTTGGCAGTTTCACTCGAGCACAGATGCTCTCACTCGAGCACAAGTACGGACATCACTCAAGCACAAGAGAAAGTGAGACTGCGAGTGAGCACCCGAGAGCGCAAAGAAACTTTTAGGAACTGGCTCACTCGAGCACGCTGAACCTCACTCGAGCACAAGGCCAAATGCCTCACTCGAGCACCCGCGAGAGAAGTCCAGGAAGTGAGGACCCGAGAGCACACAACGCCCTCCAAGAACTGGATCACTCGAGCACAGCCATTTGCACTCGAGCACACACCTCATACTCGCGAGTGAGAAGGCACAATCGAGCACCTTACTCGCGAGTGACAACCCGAAAGCACTCTTCACTCTGAACTCCCACTATCACTCGAGCAGACCATGCTCACTCGAGCATGTTCTTCGCTCACTCGAGCACGAAACGATGTGCTCGAGCACTGCTCATAAAACCCAGGCGCACTCGAAGCCGAACAGGGAAAAACTCTCCCATCACTCGAGCACGTTCTTCCTCTGCTCGAGTGATGTGCATCAGAGACCCAAAATGCAGCAAAAACCAGAAAACGCCAGATGGTCAAAATCATGCCCAAAGGTTCCCAAACTCTCCACAATGCTCATACACTCTAAGCACTAACTAGGGAACACAATGGCAACTCCACAAACACCCCAAAAACCACTTTGACCACAATCAACCACTAAGGTCTCTATGATACACATTTTCCAAATTTCCCTTAACACATTTCTAACATTCAGATTATTTCCAATAATCAAATAACTCAACATTAAACCATTTCTAACATCAATCACAATGAAACTCCTAAAATCCACATTTGGTGCAAATTAGGGCAAATTTCCAGATTTTACTCAACTTGACCAAATATCACAAACAATATACCAAAATGCTCTAAATGCCTACCTCTTCACTTTGCCCAATCCGAAATCTTGATTCTCAAACTTCCAAATTCGACCAAATCACCAAGCACCACTTCTCAAGATTCTACAACCACCATAATGTAGCTCTCATTGAGATAAACAATGTTAGAGAAGAGGATTAAGGAATTAGAGGATCATAACTCACCAAGGTTTAAGCTTTTCTTCTTCCTCTTCTTGCCTCAATGTCGCCGGAAATGGAGGAGAAAGAGAGAGAAGATGAGAGATGGTAGGATGATGATGATGGTGAACACTTCCTCCTCTTTCCTTGCCCATGCTAGCCGAATAGGAGAGAGAAAATGAGAGAAAAGTGAGGTTTTGTCCTTTAGTGCCATATCCAATGGCTCACCCAATGACACATGTCATCATCCACACAATTCCCTCCATGAGCTCACCAAATCACAAAACGTAGGATTCCGACCCACGGTCAAGGAATCACAACCCTTGATCTTAAATACCACATGTATTTATTCCAAAATTCATATTACATAGATCATAATAGTGCTTAATCAAGATAATTACAATAATTATCACAATTATTAGCCCTAATTACAAATCGGGATATTACAGAGCCCATTAAATACCCATTAGGCCTAATGTGTTAAATTTATAGTTAACCAACCAATGTGTCTTGGGTTATTAAAATATGGGACAAGTACAGACCCAAAGAATAAAAAAAAGTCCTAGAGGCTAAAGTAGTCTGTTATGAGTTTAGATGATCTATTAAATAGAGCAAGTGTACACTGTCATAATCAAGTAATACAGAAGTGAGTAGAGTATCGTTCCCACGAGGATTGATCACTAAGTACCAAAATGGGTAATTTTAATTCTATTTAGTCGATCGATTAGTTGGTGATTGAAAGTACAAAATAGAAAATGATAAAATATGAATGCAAATAATATGAAAACAACTATGAGAAAAAGACCAAGGGGTCAGATTTCACTGAACAAATTTCAGATTGAATCACTTATCTATTCTAGCCCAATTTATTCCACATGATTGATAGTTGAGTTTCCCTAATTTAATTACTAGCCTCTTCTAAGGTCAAACAATTCTACAATTAATTGATAATCCAATATATTCCTATATGAATTTAAGCAATTAATTATGCATTAAGATTTATGGAACTCAGTAGGACTACACAACTCATATGAATATATTCCTATTTCATATACAAGTCATGGTTTTAATTGTAGGATCTACACACATGCATCTCCTTCCGGTCTCAACATACATATTTAAATCATTCAAAAGATGACCAATCAATCGAAAGCATTAAGAACAATAATTAAAACTCAATCATGAAGAAAAAATTAAAGCTAGATTTAATACGTTAAGATTCAATCCGTCATTAGTAAACTATGTTATCACCCTAGGAAAATAAAAATTTAGCTCATTATGAAATTAAAAACAAAATAAAAATAAATTAACATTACATAAAACTAGAATGAAAACCTTATAAATACTGCATAAAACTTTAATATTATATTCTAAAACATAAATATACAACTAAAAGATGCATAAAAAATAGAGAAATATAGCCGTTCATTTAGAAGGTACAACCTTCCTTGTAGGAGGCGACCCATACCATCCATGTAGGAGGTCTACTTAATCTTTCCAAGATGGAGACATGCAAAAAGTAATACAATGCATGAAATTAAGTCTAAAAAATAACACAGTTTTTACAGAACTGTTAGAGAAGGAACTTTAATTGTCAAAGAATGAAGCCTCTACATCTCTTCCCTCTCCCCTTTAGTGCTTGGCCTTGATATTTATTTATAGGGAAAAACGCGTCACTACAGTAACAAGAACGCGGTTGCTACAGTGAAAAAGTGCATTGCTATAGTAAAAAAACATGTTGCTACAGTGAAAAGCGTGTTTACAACAATTCTTCCATTTGCTACAGTACTTCCATCTTGAATAGTGATTTCTGTTGTGAATAGTGCCGTCATGAATAGTGACCCCAGTGAATAGTCAGATGCTACAGTAATTGGCCTTTTTCAATACCATCGATCCAATTTTTGGTCTCCTTTCTCCTCTTATTGTGTGGCTATCAAAAGAGAAAACAAGTAAATATTATAATAGTAATAAAAATATTTATGCCAAAATCATCCTGTATTTATCAATTACACCTAAATTTATTACATTAATTTCAAATATCGTCCACAAAATCATCATAGAAAGAAAAATAAATATGCAAATATTTTACTTATAATAGCCCATTAGACATTTATTTGTTACGGCTCTAATAATATAGCCATTTATCTAGGGTCATGAGATGACAAAGAAGAGGCAGTGGAATCAACTTCAGTGATTAGAAGAAAAGGTATAAAAAGGGGACTCGAAGACAAAAGGTAGTGAACTTATTTACTTGCATGTATGTGATGTTTAAGCTGTGTATTGATTTGCTATATTGCTTTACTTGACTATGTGAAGCATGTATGAATGAATGAAGCTCTATTTTTATTTTTGTTGTGGCTATAAATATGTTGCACGAAACATTGAGCATGCATAATATCATTATGTGAACATAAGCCTTTGTAAGGCAAGCATATCATGCACTAGCATTCATCTTACTTGTATTGTCTATAATGTTTGCTACTAGGATTCTCCCTAATCTCACCCTCCCCCACCAACCATATGGGCAGTTGAGCACAAAAGAGGAGTGCATGACGTTCTTCTAGGAAAGAAGTTGCAAACGAATGAATTGCTATGGATAACTGTATAACCCACATGACGAATGAATTAATTATCCAAACGCGATAATTGAATTAGAAGTGGGTAATCACACAGTACGAGCCCATTAGTTAAGAAACCTTCCGTACATAAAAATGAGCAAAGAATCACTCTGATTAAGATAATAAAGAGAATTAAGGAAAGATAAGTCACAATGAGTAGGGAACCATGGTGAATAATCTTCGAAAAGTTTTAAGTTATTCAAAAAATCCCCTTCAAATGCCGGTTTGAATCCTATATTAGAGTTGGGATTTGAAATTTTTTACCAACAAATATCACTTAGTGGTTTAGATTCACTACGAAAGACTCATCAGAACAATAATGTAACTAGGATATTACAAATGGCACCACTAGGGTTTAAGAAGTAATAGAGATCAAGAGTAAGTGATACAAAGATAAACTAACTCTTGAGGCAACTTATCAAGAGTCAACAGTTATAACAAGCAAGGTTACTCTTCATGATATCGCCATCAGAAATTTGGAGATACAAATGGGCTAAATTCTTAATTGAATGCCTTTAACAAAAATAGCCTACCTAGTGACACCATTCCTAATCTTAGAAGGGATGTTAAGGAAGAATGCAAAGTATTGACTTTGAGAAGTGGAAAACAATTAGTAGACAATCATAAACCTATTAGAGTAAAAAGGGGTGGTAGCAATAAGGTTGCTATTGAGCAAGAAGATGAAATACAAGAAGAGATTGTAGTTAAAGAGGATAATAGTGAGATAAGAAAGCAAGCTAAAGAAAACATTGATTATGTGGTTAGAGGGTAACCCGTTGCACTTGAGAATATAGATGAGAAGAAGGGGAAAACCCACACATCCATTTCAAAGTGTATGCCTCCACCACATTTCCTTCAATGGCTTAAGGAACATCAATAGGATTGGCAATTTAAGAAGTTCATTGAGATGTTCAAGCAACTTCACATTAATATACCATTTACTAAAGCTCTAGAACAAATGCCTAACTATGCTAAGTTTATGAAGGATATTCTATCTAAGAAGAGATGGTTCAGTGGATTTGAGGCAGTTGCTATAAATAAGAGTTTCATTGATATAATTAATCAAATTCCTCCAAAGTTGAAGAGTCAAGGGAGTTTTTCAGTTCCTTGCCACATTGGAGATAACTTCTTGAGGAAAGGAATGTGTGACCTTAGAGCTAGTATTAATCTCATGCCTCTATTTGTTTTCAACCAATTGGAATTGGGTGAAGCTCATCCAACTATAGTTACTCTATAGTTTGTTGACAGAAGTCTAGCTCAACCTCATGGAATTACAGAAGATGTCTTAGTAAAGATTGATAAGTTCATCTTTCAAGCAGAATTTTATTGTACTTGACTTTGAGGTAGATAAAGAAGAACCTATGCTTTTAGGGAGACCATTCCTAGCAACTACTAAAACCTTGATTGTGTAAAAAAGGATGAGGTGACTCTAAGAGTAGCTGATGAGCAGGTCACCTTAAAGGGTCAAATTTTCTCACCATCTCAAAATTTTGTGGAAACATACATTAGGACTTGAATTTTTCATAGGCATTCCAAAATGCAAAAAGGAGTTACGAAATTCATTGGCTTTTGAATGACAATATCCATGTTTTGAGCTAGTGGAGGGCAAAAGATCAATTATTTTTGCCATCTCGGGTTTGTGTGGAAATGTGCACTAGGACTTAGTTTTTCCCAATGATTCCATAATGAAAAAAGGATTTGTGAAATTCAATCTTGAATCCAAAAGAAATAAAAAAAATTATCCATTTTTCCATGAATGACAATATTTTTGTGTTATAGGTTAGTAATAGACAAAAGAGTAAAATTTTCTCACCATCTCATAATTGAGTGGAAATATGCACTATGAATCAATTTTTCATGAGGATTCAAGAATGTAAAAAGGAGTTGTGAAATTTATCCGCTTTTGCCCTGAACATCAAAATCTATGTTTACACCTTTTGAATAACAAAAGGGTACAATTTTCTTACCATCTCGAAGTTGTGTGGAAATGCACAATAGGTCTCATTTTTACAAGGATTCCTGAATACAAAAAGAAGTTGCGAAATTCAAACCAGAATGCAAAAAAGGAGTTGCAAAATTTATTATTTTTCACAAACGACAATGTAACACCCCGAATTTTATATTCATCAAATATATTATAATTGTTCGAGAAATTCAATAAAATGGTGAATATTCATGAGAAAATGAGCAAATTAATTCAAGAAATGAAATTATATTTCAAAGGTAATGGCAAAATCAAAACTTTGCTAAATTAGCACAAGATTAATTATTTTCCAATTAATTGAAGTTAATTTCAATTAATCAAGGAAAATAAAGGAGAATGTATATATGGAATATTCTTGGTTAAATAAATCAAGAGTTGTGAAATTGGAAGGAATTAAGCATAAAGTCTTTAATTGAATTATGGAAATATTGAAATAATCCCCATTTCCCTTTTTCTTGCAATTTTCGCCTAGCACAAGAAAAATAGAGGGAAAAATGATTAATGAGATTAAATATGCCAAGTGTCATTATCCTATGGAGAGGGGATTAGTTCATAATTGATTAAGATGAGCACATGTCAAATTGAGTTAAAATAATGATACTTTTGCAAAGTAATCATGATTAAGGTACAACAATTGAGTGTATGGTTGGATTAGTTGGAAGAAACCATTTGGTTAGTGAAGACAAAGAGAGGGGACGGTTTTAGGCTAGCCAAAAGAGGAGAAAAATTGGTTCAAGCCAAATTTAAGCTTAATGACACTAATTGGGAGGAGATAAAAGCTAATGCCAACTGTCACCATGTGATGCAAGGATGGAGATCAAGTGGTTAAAAGAGATTAGGGACATTTTATAAAACATTTTCCTTCCTCTTCCTCTTCATATTTTTGGCCAACACAAGAAAAGAAGAGAGAGAGAGAGAGCTTTAAAGAACTCTTGAGATCTAGAGAGAAGGAAGAAGAAGCTTAAGGTAAGGATGATCTCTTAAGCCTTTTTCTTGTAATATTACTTGGAAACCTTCTCTAAACCCTTCTTCTCTATGGAATCTATGGTTTAGAAGTCACATTTTGAGCTCAAGGAGAGAGAGGAGGAGGACGCTTAGAGAGAGAGAGAACTCAAGAACTCAAGAGGTAACCTGTAATATCCCAAAAAGTGATTAAGGGCTAATGACTTCAAAAGTGAATGTAATTATTGTTGAATAAACACTTTTGGAGAATGGGTGATGGGAATTTGGATGTTTTAATGATTCCAATTGCTTCCTTGTGAAAATTCGTGTGGGGATAGTGTTTATTGTGAAATTGGAACCATTGGAAACAATTGTGCAAAAGTTGGAAACTCTGTCATTAAAACTCTGTACAGGCCATTCGATTTGTATGAACTTTTTAAATAGGCAAATGGTGTCTAAAAATTATTAAATTTTCCAGTCTTTAAGTTCACATGCCAAGCTACAAAATGGACATATAATTTGTGTCATTTCAATTTGTGAGCTAAGAGTTATGATTTTCCAAAGTTTGGGATGGAAACTAGAATCTGTTTTGGAGCAGTATGGACTTTTGTGCAATTATGTATTTTTGAGGTTATTAAATGCAGTGATCCATATTTTTCCAATAAAGAGGACTTAAATATCTTTCCATTGGCTTTGGAATCACCTCATTTGGATTTTTCTAGAATTAGTTATGATTTTTCAAAGTTTGGGCAGAAATCTGCCAAAATTTTGTAAAAATCCGAAATTGATGGAAATTTAGTAAATAATTAGAAAATAATATTATATTATATTAAATCATCATCCACCTCCTCCATCAACCCAAAACCGTGATATTCAGCTGCAACAAGAGAGAGAAGGTGTGAGAAATTGTAGAGAGAGAAGGAGAAGAGAACTTGTACGGTAAGTCGATTTCTTCGGTAAATCCTTACCTAACGCGTATAACTCCGCTCCTAAGCTATTCTTCTATGTTCTTCAAGGTTTGTGGAGCACAAATTTGGGTGTTCTAAGGCTAGGGTTTTCAGCCACCTTGAGGAAAAGCTAGTGCGAGCTTGAGGTAACTTCCAAACTTTCGTATATTGCTTATTCTGGCTGCTGTGGGCAATTTAATCAGTGAAATTTCGCCGGATTGCCATTAGTTTTAAAGTTTGGAAATGATATGGTCTAGGGGTTATGCTACCCAAATTGGGTCTTAATGTTAGTTGTAACCTAATGTAATGATTAATAAAGTGGTTAGGAGTAGAAAGGAACACGTTTACGGAGCCGAAACCGAAAAACACCGATTCTTCCCAAAGTATGCCAAGATTTCAGCCAGGGCTAGATCTTAGGGTTAGAGTTGGATTTTCAATGATTTGATATTTCCATTGAGTTCAGGAGCGAAAATTAGGTGGGGTTATAGTTGGTCACTTTTTTGGAAAAGGCCGAAAAAGCATAATTACGAAAACGCCCCTAAAACCCTTAAAGTGGGGCTGCCAAGGGTAATGTTGTAATTTGAAATTGAATTTGATAATTTCGAGTTTGGAAATGGATTCCTTGGGCGAAAATATGTCAAAATAGCCCATGTCAAAATTTCAGGAAAAGTACAGCCAGATCGGGTGTGGCCGGGCCGGGTCCCCGGGGGCATTTTTGTAAATTTTCATAATATGCTCATATAACCCCCAGAAACACTATGGAAGTGTCTAAATTGTGTTTTGGAATTGTAGGACCATGTTGTGAGCCCAGTGGTTAGCACGTTTTACGATACACACTAAAAGGTGGTCTTTGAGATAGTACTCTTTAACCCTTTAGGCATGTGTCTAGATTTCTAGTAGCCACCTAAAGAGTCCAAGTGATAACCAACTTTAAGTGTTCTGAAGGTGAGAAATTTGGAATAGAGAATAACCTGTCGTCCTTGACTTTGGTTTATAGGGTTCGACATTTGTCCTAATCACAAGCAACCTGTGCTGGCGCACGTTAGGAAAAAACAAGGTAGTGACTCTTTTCCCTTATACTATATGTGATACATGGTATGTTTTTTTAATCATTGTTTGTGAGTCTATCACCTGTGGCCCATCGGTGTTGACGGTGGGAGGACCGTGCCTTCGGGGTGGTGGAATACGGGGATGAGATTATGTGAATATGTGCTTATGTGGCAGCCTGCGTGCTGTGCTTTATGTTGTGATGCTGCTTGATGGTTTTCTTACATGCTTTGTGATTACATGTGGTATGAGTGATTTGTTACTACTGGGATTCTTTTGAATCTCATTCTTTTCATTGACAAACCTTCAGACAAGGCAAGTGGCTCCAAGGGAAAGGAGACGACCAAGGGAGGATAGGGCTCCTTAGGGAGATTTATGTTTTGTTGGGATATCACTGTATATCTTATAAATGTTGTTTTGGAGACAGTGGTGTAATCCCCTAATGGGAATTTATAAACCTTTAGTTTATGTATGAAACCCGGGGGTTGCCGGGATTTTGTTGTACACTCTGATATGTAAATGTGATGTAACTGCATAGGGTAATTATATTCGAGTTGTGGAATTTGAGACCAGGGTAAGGTAGAAACTTTAAAAATATTTGTGAAAACCCTTCCGTAAGGCAGGGATTGTAAATGAGATTGATTATTATTGGTCTCTATTTCATTTTAAAATACGTATTTCGAATCATAATTACGAAGGGGGTTACATAACCTCACAAACATTAGATATATTCTTGTATGATGTTGTTGTCGAGGTTTGTTGTTGGATTTGGTGATTTTTGATTAAGTTGTAAATTTGGAAAGTCCTAATTCTAAGGGGTTATGCTGCCCAAATTTCTTTGAATCATGGTTAGTATGTGTTTAAGTGTGCGTTTGGAATAGCTTATTTTTGGGCAATAAGTGCTTATAATTCGTGATTCACAGTATACGAGGTAAGTATGTGAGAGGAGTTTTTTCTCGGCTTGCGTAATAAGGGCTTATTTACTGTGCAAAAAGCTTAAACAAACATGCACTAAATGACTTAATAAGGGATTAGAAGTGAAAAGGTACAAGCTTTAGAAGTCAAAACACAAAACTCCAAAATTTTCCCTTTTCTTGACCTATGTTTTGGCCAAGAGCAGATCTAGGGGAAGGAGTTGGATTTTCAATGATTTTATGGTTCCATTGGATTCAGAAGCCAAAATAAATGGGGTTACAGCTGGTCACTTTTTAGGAAAAGCCCGAAAAAGCATAATTACGAAAACGCCCCTAAAACCCTAAAACAGGGTTGTCAAGGGCAATTTCATAATTTGACACTGATTTTGGTAATTTTGAGCCTGAAAATGGATTCCTTGGGCAAAAATAAGTTAGAATAGCCCTAGTCAAAATTTTAGAAAAATGTGCCATCAGACTGGGTACGGCAGGCCAGGCCGAGGTCCCGGGGGCATTTTGGTAAATATTCACCATAGACTAATATAACCATAAGAAACACTATAGAAGTGTCTAAAATGATACTTGGATAGGTTATGACCTATTTCTTGTATATTTAATATTTTAGGACCGAGTTGGAAGCCGGAAGCAACATGTTTTACGAGGCATACTAAAAAGAGGTTGAAAGAACTTTGAGGTAGGGACATTATCCTTCATACATCATCCCATAGTTATATGAATGTGTGGATGCGATTTTCTATAAATGTACTTTATTAATCAACATGTTTTGCCTAGAGATGGGCAATTAGTGCCAGGGGCACTTGCACTGAGAGTTGGTGAGAACCCAACCGGTGTGTGAATAGTGGGGTTAGGCCCTACTCATGTATACATGTAGATGATGTGTTTATATTGTTCATTAATTGGTGCATACATGGTGTATATCATATTTACTTTTCACATTTTCTATGAATGATAGCATGTTTCTATTGGGATGCCTTTGAATCTCACCCCTTTTTTCTAAACAAACATCTCAGTGGGTGCCAATGGATCAAAAGGAAAAGGCGTAGATGCCGAGAAGTGATTGCCATATGTCCCGAGGCAAGGTCAGAGACGGTGGTTATAATTAGTTTATGCTTAAGATATTTTGGGGAATCCTGTATATATTGAAGTTTTCGCTGTATTTTGTATTTTGTCTACGAACGACTTTGGAATTGTAAACGAATATTGTTATCAGTATATATGTACTTTTCTGTATGCCCATGAAATTCCATCTTTATTACTCTTCGATTATCGAAATGGAAACGGGTGTTGACAACAATATATGCATTTTGAGCTAGTTAAGGACAAAGGGGTTCTCACTATCTCATAATTGAATGGAAAAACGTATTAGGATTCGAGTTTTCATGAGAATTCTAGAATGCAAAAAGGAGTTGGAAAATTCATTTGTTTCCCCTCAAACTATAATATTTACTTTTTGAACTAGTGAAGGGAAAATTGGTCAAATTTTCTCACAATCTCATATTTGTGTGGAAACATGCAATAGGATTAGTGTTTCATGGGTAATCTAGAATGCAAAAGGGAGATGCAAAATTCATTTGTTTTTGCCATGAATGGTAATATATGCATTTTGGGTTGGAAGAAATGTTGGATGTGTTTCTGGGTGATTCATGAAGATTAGGATTATGATGATGATTGAAAAAGATTATAACAATAAGGGAAGAAAGATTTTTCTTAATAAGATGTTTGTACACTACTACAAAAAGGGAAAAAAGTGGCACACGTTTTGTAGCACTCCTTTAAAGAAGTGCTATGGCTTCTTCTTATTTTTTTTCTTAAAAAAGGTGGCTTGTTTAGCAAGCGGCATAGATGCTCAGAGGCCTTCTGCAGTGCTTGCGTCAAAAGGTGGAATTTTTTTTTTAAATCCAATTTCTTAAGTAAGTTCTACACACTACTACAACAAGCGTTATAGGGAGACACTTAAGTGAGTGACATAGTAAAATCTCAAAACAATGTTCTTTAAAAAAAGGGACAGAATAAGTGACTTAAGGAGTCCCTTTTTTAGTCACTTGCGGCATCCCTTTTGAGGAGTCCCTTTTGTAAGTGACCCACTTACAGCGTCCCTTTTTGAAAAAAAAAGGGACGTCGTAAGTTTCTTATGGTGTCCATTTTTTTACGGATGCTGAAAGTTTTTTTTTAAAAAAAAAACAATTTACCCACTTACGACATCCCTTTTCGAAAAAAGGGACGCTGTAAGTATCTTATGGTGTCCATTTTTTTATGGATGTTGAAAGTTTTTTTAAAAAATTTTTTGTTTATATTTTGCACTACCTAGCAATTAAACCCTATAGAAACATAATCAAACAATTCTTCATAAACCAAAATATCCTTACAAATAGTAAGGGAATATCCAACACTAGCTAATTAAAATGTAACTCCTACTAATACTATGTATAATAATCACCACAAAGTGTCAAAAAGTTGTCTACACAACTACTAACTAATATAAAAATAAACTTTACTCATCTATGTGTTGAAGTAGATGTCCAGCCAAAAGGTCTCAGGTTGAATTAATGTCTTCGTATAAGTAGGCATCTTCATCACTAAAAATCTACAAATTGGAAAATAAGCTAAGATAAAATCAATCAAGTGAATGAATTAATTAATAATTCAATTACAACACCAAAAATATTATCATTTGAGAATAAAGAAGCATTACCTATTGAAAATCTGTAGTAACTCCGCTCTGAATGGTGTTATATGTCAGCATCCTTATTTATTCTGATATTAACCAGAGTAGTAATGCCTAGTTCAATGGGCACACAGGGATAAGTAGAAATATATTGATAATAAGTACTTGATTACAGAAATTCCCTATAGGGATTGTTCATAATAATTATAAATAATGTAGCCGTACAGGGCTACTAAGGTGTCTAAACCCGTTACAATGAAACGCAAGCATCTTCCCCTCTTTGTTCTACTACTGCATTCCTCTCTTGTAGTTCTATTCTTTGTCTTAGCATACCTCCTGGTTTCACCTGTCTTTTGGTTGGGGAGGGTGAGATTCAGGAGAATCTTAGTAGTAAACCATACTAATATGCATACAAGATAAGTGCTTAATGTATGATATTCTTGCCTTACATAAACTCATGCTAATACAACGACATATCTACATGCCCAATGATTCATACAACATACTTATGGCCATAACATAAATAAAAACAGAGCTTTAATTATTCATATATGTTTCACATAATCAAGTGAATTAATCACATGCATCAATACACAAGCACAAATATCAAATACATGCAGGGGAGTTAAGTTCATTATCTCTTGTCTTGAGTCCTCCTTTTGCACCTTTGCTCCAACCATTGAGGATGATTTTTCTTTGTCACTTCATGACCCTAGATATATAATCATATCATTAGAGCAATGATCAATGAGTGTCTAATGGGACTACATGGGCCATTATGATGTGTCTCTTATATTTGGCCCAATACTTGTAACAATTTAACACAATTGCCATAAATTCGTAGGTTAACCCAATCTGCCAGCTTTGTTGACCAAACTTTAGAAATTCATAATTAATTCTACAAAAATCCAAATGGGATGGTTCTAGGTTCTATAAAAACCTCTCTTATCTATAAGTGGTGCTGCTAATAGGATCTGAATGTCGCTGCAAAGGACTTGGAAGATCTATTGAACTGTATGATAATCTAGGAGTTGTCGCCAATAAAAACTTCATGCATGCCGTAACTTGAGGGAGTTACCATATTTTTCCAAGGCTTATAGTCTTGAAAGTGTAGATATGAGGAGTTGTTGGAGTTTGCATCATGTTCATGCATCTCTCCTATCCCTCCACAGTCATATTTCTTTGGATGTACACAACTGCTTTGTACTCCAGAGTTTCTGAAGTAGGTTTCATCTAAAATATCTCAAACAAGTCAGAATGTCTAGGTGCACTTTTTTTAGGAATTCTCAGTGTCATCAAAAGAACTGACTTTTTTAGATTTGTCTGAAACTACGATAAAAGAATTGAGCTCATCAATTGGGTGTTGTTCAAAGCTGAGAACACTCCATCTTATTCATACAAAATTGAACAATCTTCCCTTAAAGGTATTAAGTTGCTTAATATCTTTGCAGAAACTCTGTATTTGCCTCCAAAAGATTGACAATAACTGTAATATCCCGAATTGTGATTAAGGGACTTTGACTCCGAAAGTAAAGGTAATTAATGTTAAACCAACATTTTTGGAGGACATGACAAGAATTATGATCGAAATATGTTACAGCCAGAACTCAAACCCTGTATTTAAGTTCAATATCGGATTAATATCTAAATTGAATGAAAATAGAAGGGAGGGCGTGTGAATAGTATAAAGGAAGGAGAAGAATGTGTTTAGTGGTGATTTGATAAGTGTTGTGATACTTAGGGGTAAAATGGTAATTTACCGCTTAATTGGTCAGTTACTGAAGAGGAAACTCATTGGTAACTTAAAGATCAATGGTTGAAATTGATTTGTGAAAGAGATCAAAGGGTGGAATCAGGTGTATATGTGTGTTTGTGAACTCATGGGTGATGGATTAAGATCTTGACAAGTGTCACCATGAGAGCCATTAATTGGGTCAAATTGTCAAAAGTCATTTTTCCCTTCTCTCCACTTCTAAATGTTGGCCAAGAGTGTATTAGGAGCCCAAATCTGATGCTTCTTCATTATTCCATCTCTCTTCTCTTCCATGGACGTCCCACCTTGAACAAGAAAGAGAAAGGAAAAGCTTGAGTTTTGGGTGAGTATTTGTCTCTAAATGCTCAAGTGTTCTTTATTAACATTATTCATAGTGTCAAGAGCTTCATTCCTATGGTTTCAGATTTTTTATTTGTGGTGTTTGAAAGCTTGGGAAAATTTAGAAGTGGTGGAAATCAAGAACAAGTCTTGGGAAGAAGTTAAGGTGAGTATTTGGAACCTTTTGGTATGTTGATTGTAGTCATTAGCTTGGTCTTGAGATTTTGTGATTTTGCCCTGATTTCTTGTGAATTTCGAATGGTATGCAATGGTTGATATGTGATGCTAAATTTAGTGTTAAATGGTGTCTTTGGGCCATTGGGTTGGTTGGGAATTTTGGTTTGGAATGGAGTGCAATGTGGTGACTTGAGTGAGTTTTGGTGTGACATGTTGTGTTTGTGTTGGAACATGTCCAATGTGAACGGAATTTGATTGATTTGGTATTTCCAATGGTTTCCTTGTGCAAATTTATGTGGAAATGGTATTTGGTGTGAATTGGGGAACCATTGGAATCATTGGTGCAAAACTGAGAAATCTGTCCCTTGAAGTTTTGTTCTGGGCAGTCTGGTGTTGTGGACGTTTTGACTGGGCAAATAATGTTGGAAAATTATGAAACTTTCCAGTCTTAAAGTTCACCTCCCAAGCTTCAAAATGAACATATAATTTGTGCCATTTCGTTTTGGGACCTGGGAGTTATAGCTGTCCAAAGTTTGAGGTTGAAAATGGATTCTGTTTTGGGGCAGTGATGAAATGTGTGGAATTCTGTATTTGTGTGGTGATTCCTAGTAAAGGCCAATATTTTTCCTCTGTATAAGACTTGAATAGCTTTTATTTGGCTTTGGGATCAACTCATTTCGATTTTTGTGGAATTAGTTATGATTTTTGGAATTTCAGCCAAGAAACTGAATTTTCTTGGCCGCGGCCCAAATGTTTCTGGGCAGTTTTTGGCCACGGTCAGTGGATTTGTGGGCCGCGGCCAACCCCCAAAAATCAGTGTTTTGTACTTTTGAAAGGTGGTTTTTGGTATAGCCTTTCCCAACCCTTTAGGCATATGTTTAGACCTAAAATAGTTACCTAAAGAGTTCAAATGATAACCAACTTAAAGTATTATGGAATTAAGAACTTGGAAAAGAGATTGATTGGTTGTCCCTGATTTGGTTTATAGGGATCGACATTTGCCCTACTCGTGAACCAACGGTACCAGAGAACTTCCGGAAAGAACAAGGTAGTGACACTTCCCTTATACTTTGTGTAAATGTATTGTATGTATGTTGGTCATGTGCTGTGATGAGTTGTGATGAAGTTGTGATGTTGCTGCTTATACAGCTAATGATAGCTGGTGACTTGTGTATTCAGCGAAAGCTGGTGACTTCATTATACAGCGAAAGCTGGTGACTTGTGTATACAGCGAAAGCTGGTGACTTCATTATACAGCGAAAGCTGGTGACTTGTGTATACAGCGAAAGCTGGTGACTTTATTATACAGCCATGAGTGCTGTCGCTTGTGGTGAAAAGCATGTTCTATTGTTGTTGTTGGTTGTGATTTACTTACCTGCTATATGTTTACATATTGTATGAGTGAATTTGTTACTACTGGGATTCTTTTGAATCTCATTCTTTCCAATGACTAACATTTCAGATAGGGCAAGTGGCTTAAGAGGGAAGCGGCCAACCAAGAGCGGTTAGGGATTTTGGGAAATATGGGATTGTTGGTTATCTACTTGGATTTTGGATTACTGTATATTGTGGGATGTACATACTATGCTTGATTTTGGTTATGTAATCCCCTAATTGGGACTTGTAAACCTTTAGTATATGTATGAAACCCGGGGTTTGCCGGGATTTTGTTGTACACTCTGATATATGAATGTGATATAACTGCTCAGGTGATTATATTCGATATTTGAGCATGAGACTAGGATAGAGAAGAAGCTTTGGAAAAAAAAAAAGAAACAATAAACTTGTGAAAAATCCTACCCCAATGTGGGAGATTAACATGAATTCTAAACTATCCATTGGTCTCTGATCCATTTAATCACGTATTATCGAATCATAATTACGTTTAATAAGGCAGGGGGTTACAATAACAGCCTACATGTGCTATTTGAGCAGTTACATAATCTCCAATCACTAAATTTCGTGAAGTGTTTGAACTTAACTGAGCTCCAAGATAACATTAGGCAACTCTCGAGTCTAGAAGAGCTTTATTTGGAGGAGTGGCCCAACCTAACCGAACTCCCTAACATTATGAGGTATCTTTCAAAGCTACAATATCTCTCTGTAGAAGGTTGTATCGCACTTAGGAGTCTACTGAAACTTCCTCTTTCTGTTAGAATCTTGATTGCCACTAACTACAAATCATTGGAGACAATGGCCACTTCAATAATTTCAAGCACATATGAGAATTATGGTAAAAAAAATATTTTCACTCATCAACTATGAGAACTTAGATTTGTGCACCATTGAAGAACAAGCTAGGTGGTTGTTAGAGAAAGCAGTTCATGAGAATGAAGATGTTACAGTTTATTACCCAGGAAAGGAAGTTCCTAAGTAGTTTGGGAATAATCGGACCCAAAATGATTCAGACACCCTCAAACTTTCTCTTTCTTTTGACAATTTAGTGGGTTTCATTTCTGGCATCGTCGCTCCTAACTTCAAACTAGGGGGAGTATGTAATACCCCGAATTTTGAGATTTGAGGCTAGAGAATAAGCCTGAAATGAGTGGACTGCTAAGCCCCAGTTTAGCCGGATTCCAAATTTCGGTTAAGGGTAAATGACTCCAAAAGTGGATGTGATTAGTGATAAATGAACACTTCAGGAGAAGATGATGAGAATTGTGAATTTTGCCTTGATTTTGTGTAATTTCGAAATGGTGGAATTGGATGGTGTAATGTGGTACAATTGATGTCATGTTGTGTTATTTGGTCATTAGAATTGGTTTGGAACATTAAATGGAAAATTGGGAAATTCTGTCTATTGAAATTTCCTGCTGGGCAGTCTGTTTGTGTTGATGTTTTGAATGAAAAAATGATGTCTAAAAAACATGAAACTTTTCTGTCTTAAATTTCACATTCCAAGCTTCAAAATGGACAAAAAAATTGTGTCATTTCGTTTTATAAGTTGGGAGTTCTGGTTGTCCAAAGTTTGATGTCGAAACTGGACTCTATTTTGGGGCAGTAGTGAATTTTGTGTAATTCTGGAATTGTGTGGTGATTTCTAGTAATGGTCCATATTTTTCCTGTGAAGAGGACTTAAATAGATTTCATTTGGCTTTAGAATCACCTCATTTCGATTTTTCTAGAATCAGTTATGATTTTGCAAATTTTGGGTAGAAATCTGCCAAAATTTTGTAAAAATCCAAAATTGTTGGAAATTTAGTAAATAATTAGAAAATAATATTATATTATATTAAATCATCATCTACCTCCTCCATCAGCCCAAAACCGTGCCATTTAGCTGCAGCAAGAGAGAGAAGGTGTGAGAAATTCTAGAGAGAGAAGGAGAAGAGAACTTGTATGGTAAGTCGATTTCTTTGGTAAGTCGATTTCTTCGGTTAATTCTTACCTAATGCGTATAACTCCGCTCCTAAGCTATTCTTCTATGTTCTTCAAGGTTTGTGGAGCATAAATGTGGGTGTTCTAAGGCTAGGGTTTTCAGCCACCTTGAGAAAAAGCTAGTGGGAGCTTGAGGTAACTTCCAAACTTTCGTATATTGCTTATTCTGGCTGCTATGGGCAATTTAATCGGTGAAATTTCGCCAAATTGCCATTGGTTTTAAAGTTTGGAAATGATATGGCCTAGGGTTTATGCTACCCAAATTGGGTCTTAATTTTAGTTGTAACCTAATGTAATGATTAATAAAGTGGTTAGGAGTAAAAAGAAACACGTCGACGGAGCCGAAACCGAAAAACCCTAATTTTTCTTGGAGAATTGAGAATTTCGGCCAAGGCTAGTTTGGAGGGGTTAGAGTTGGATTTTCAATGATTTGATGGTTCCATTGAGTTTAGGAGCGAAAATTAGGTGGGGTTACAGTTAATCACTTTTTCAGAAAAGGTCGAAAAAGCATAATTACGAAAATGCCCTTGAAACCCTTAAAGTAGAGTTACCAAGGATAATGTTGTAATTTGACATTGAATTTGATAATTCCGAGTTCGGAAATGGATTCCCTAGGCGAAAATATTTCAGGATAGCCTAGGATAGAATTTCGGAAAAAGTACAGCTGAAGGGGTACTGCGGGGCCGGGTCGGGTCCCCTGGGGCATTTTAGTAAATTTTCATAATAGGCTCATATAACCCCCCCAGAAGCACTATTGAAGTGTCTAAATTGTATATTTGGAATTGTAGGATCAAGTTGTGAGCCTAGTCGTTGGCATGCTTTACGAGGCTCACGTTTCGAGGAGTAAAAGAGTTAAAGTAGGGAACTTACCTCTCCTGCATGTATTTAATATTTGTGTTATTGTGTTGATGCATGTTATTGCTTTGTTTGATTATGTGAAACATGTATGAATGATTTGAAGATATGTTTCAATTTATACTATGGCTATAAGTATATTGTTCGAAACATTGAGCTTACAGATTTGTCATTGTGTGAGCATGAGTTATGTGATGCAAACATGTCATGCATTAAACATTTATTGTACATGCATATTGGTATTGTTTTCCTATTGAGATTCTCTTGAATCTCACCCTCTTCTTCCAACAATTTAGACAGGAGAAGACAGAAGATATGCTGAGAACAATGCAGAGAACCATATGAGGGGATTGCAGTGGTGGAACGAAAACAAGAAGATGTCTCTGTTTCACTGGGATGGGTTTAGATACCCAAGTAGCCCTGTATGGCTACATTGATGGTAATGATCATCTAGGAACCATTATGGGGAATTTATGTAATCATGCACATATTATCAGTATAATTATGTTATTCCTGTGTTTCCTACCGAACCGCAAATCATTTTCCGTAAATATTCTAAAAAAGGTTAAAATGAAATAAGGACGTGACAGAGTACCTATGACCATTTCCTTCGGCATTAAGTTAGATGAAATGACTACGGAAATTTATGGTCTTCAATCAATAGTTCATTTTGGTTGTGGAAATGTTCTCCTTCGTTCTAATCCAGAAGTATCTGAATAGATACTCGAGAAAATTGAAGGCAACCAGAGAAATTATGAAGCGACCAATTTTAATAGAAATCTTTTCTTCAAATTTAGTTTTGCTCCTCTTCCTCGTTATCTCACCAAAGAGTGTGGAGTCTAAACCATATATGCCCCAGAATACTACAATGTTGATCAACAAGGGAATCGGAGTTGAACTTTAATTCCAGAAAAGGCAAGGGCATAATGATTTAATTAATAGGTATTATCTCCTTCTTACATTATTAGCAAATTAAGAGTATGTATATTCATACTTGACTATGATACTCTCCTATATATAGGCACATTCACAATGATTAACATGCTACCGACCATTGTCAACTATATAGGTTTCAGAAAAGAATTGACTATTTTCTAATATAGTTATTTATTTGATGCCCTTTTTTGTAATAATCATCATACGGTTTGGTCTTTGAATCAAGTTGTGTGGCTCTGTAATTAAACTTAAAATTTATTTTCTCAGTGTTGATGTAAAGAGTTATCTTCAACATGTTATTACTTTTAATTGTAGATTTTGTAAAGAAGATGATTGTTCAGGAATTTAACATGCAGAAATCAGCTCAGAACTTCTTTTATTTTCTCTCCACAAGAGTTGGAAGCTTTGATGGGAAGGAAGCATTATATCTGTGCAAGAAATAAAAGATGGAGTTGTACGTGTACTCAGTCTGAGAGACTTGAACATATTGATTACTTGGAAGCTTTGCTCATGAGAAAAAAACTGAGTTAGAACCGCTTCTTCAGCAACATGAGCAAATTATTAATGGTATGAAACTTTCTACCATTACTTAACCATCAATCTCTCCCTCATGCATTTTATTCAAGTCTTTTGTTTTGTGTGATTATGGTACTCTCATACCTGGTTTATCACTGAGACATGCTGGCAACTGTGAAATATGGGTCTGGGCATAGTAGATATTAAATTCGAGCTTTTATAGATAATGTAAAAAGAAAATGACCTCTGAGATTTCAAGAAAAAAATAAAAAAGATCGGTTTCTTTCTTTTCTTTTTCTTTTTTAAACCAGCTAATCTGTCCTTTCATGTCCTTATATAAAATTATTTCCTTCATGGCTGTTATTAGTGTTTATGTGTGCTTTTGTTATTCAGGTAATTTCTTCTGTTTTAGTTACTGCTTTCCGTTCTTTTCCATGCATTTCTACCCTATTGAATCAGGTTGTGTGGCTCTGCAACTTAAACATTTTTATATTCTTAGTGTTTATGCATTGGACTATCTTCAATATGTTATCGACTTTAATTGTGAAAAGACATTGATTGTGCAGAAATTTCATCTGTTTATGCTAAAGACCATGCAATAACTGAATACGCTGTCATATGTTCCTTTAAACTTCGTCAAGTTAAATGGTTTATTATAGGCTAACATCCCCTTATTTTTAAAATTAGGCTTCACAATTCTTCTTGTCTTGTTACAATGTGTAGATTTCGTTTCAAACAGCTTCATTGGTATTTTTCTTGAAGCTGAAGCCCAGTCATGCACGCAATTGGATTGAAGCATAAGATATCAGGAAATTCGGTATGTGGTCAAATAAATCATGAAATAAATGCCAAAAAAAAACAAAACAAAACTTGAGATGGTTTAATTTATGAACTGAAATTACTACTCTCGTCCCATTTTTCTCGAACCACTCTTTTACACATCTTTTAGGATTTCTGAATTTTTATAAGACAGTTCAACTTATGCAGCAAAAATTAAAGAATAGGAAAAGTTCCTCATGACCAGCAATGAAGCCATGGAACTTTCGTCTCCTCTGGAATTAACCAAGTGTTGATAAAATATTAGTTAATTCTTCGAATTAACTTTTATTTATTTATGCTCTTTCTGATGCGAACCCTGCATTTAGTCATACATAGTATTTAAGAAGAATAAATCATCTTGGAAAGTGTTTACACTTGTCTAGTGTTATACACATAGGAGTAAAAACTTAATGTCAACCCCTAATTATTTTGAAAATAGGATATTATCCTTTTTTTTTTTTTTTTCTTCACATAAAAAATTAAATTAGAATCTATTTAGCTCTTCTTTTCATTGCAGGGTGCTTTCTTGTTGTTTGAGGTAATGGAATTAAAATTGAAGGTTGCAAGAACTATGTGACTTTTTTTCTCTGGCTAATAATATAAACAGAACAACTATTTGTTGTTTGTTGCAGAGGCATAATTATTCAGACATCAACAAATGACAGAGGATTCCTACACCGATCAACTTGTTTAGCTGCTATGAACAAGTCAGATTTTGTTTTCTGCTTTTGTTTCTTCAGGAGTGGTCAGTCTTCTACTTATTAGATATAAGTGAGCCAAGGCAACATCAACTTGCCGTATTGAGCTATCGTAATAGCAATAAAAATATCCTTTAAGAAAATAAATAAATAAATTATTTGACTTGACTTAAACGACTCTTTTTAAAAAAAACAAGAAGAAAAAATCATGAACAAAGAAGCAAAAACATGCTTTTTAAATTCAGAGAAAGATTTTGCTCAATACAGTAAACCGCGTGATTTGTCATGCTTATTAGCATGTCTCTGTTTTTGTAGTTTATTTATTAGTTTTTTGGTCAAATAGAAAGAGGCCAATAAATCAAATTGTTGTGATGATTTATAAATTAATAAAAATTTAAATCAAACACGACAAAGTTGGTGTTGTGGTTCACTAAATTATAACACCCACTTGTCCCAATCAATAATTAGATGCAAAACCGTTCCTTCCTGGAAGCTTCAGATGTCCCCATGGAAGAGTTTAATATAATTCAGGGAATTCTTTATGCATTGAAATTACTTCTCTTTTCATAGTTTTCTCTATAAACCACTCTTTTACTCATCTTATGGATTGTATGCCTTTTTTGAGGCAGTTCAACTTATGCAGAAAAAAGTGCCTCATGGCTGGTAACTAAGTGTTGATCAAATGTTAATTTTTGGAATTAATTTTCAATCACTTACTCCTCTGGCCCTTGGTGTAAAACCTAATTAACTAATTTGAGAAAATTAAGGATGTTAATTAAGTTAGTTGGTGTGTTATGCTTTTTAAACATATTAGTCATCTTCATTAATTACATCCCTTCCTCTCCTACTTAATTATTAATTACTGTTGTGAAATATCAATATCGTTAATTTGGGGGAAAATGGATAAAAATGTATTGTAAAATAAGTCTTTCATTTATAACCAACATCAACTTTTTAATTAGGTCTTATGTTAAAAACCAGAAAGGGTAACTTCTTTTTTATGCAAACCCCCCATCATGCTTATAAAGGACCATAAATCATCTTGGAAATATATACATTACAGATAAGCATCGTTGGTGCTTTAGAGAAGGATTATTCTTGAGAATTTGAATTTATTTAGCTCTTCTTTTTATTGCAGGGTGCTTCCTTGTTGATAGAATTAATGGAATTAGAAGTGATGATTACAAGAACTATGCAATTTTGTTGCACAGGCGAATAATATATATATATATATAAAGATCAAGAACTATTTGTTACCTATTAAATGTAAGCGAGCCAAGACAACATCAACTTACCATATTATATGAGCTATGTAGCGTAATAACAATGAAAATCTCCGGTAAGAAAATAAATAAATAAATTATTTGACTTGACTTAAGCTACCTTTTAAAAAAAACATCATGAACATTCAGAGAAGCAGAAACTTGCTTTCTTAAATTCAAAGAAAGATTCCGTTCAATAAGTAAAAACGCGTGATTTGTCATATTTACATGACTCTGATTTTGTAGTTAATTATTAAATCAAATTTTTTATCTTTTAGATTTTGGTCAAAAAAAAGAGAGGCTGAAAGTAACAGATATTAATTAGAACTTATTACTTCCTCCTCTTTATAAACAATTTTTTTTGGGTTGGTCATTTTTTATAAAGAATTTTTTTATATCTCAAAATTTAAATTATTTTTTCGTTTTTACTCCTATTAAATACTCGTATTTATATAAATTACCTCACATTCACCCTTAATTCTCTTATATTTACTCATTTATTTTATACTCTCTTCCATATGTTATACTTATACTCTTTCATATTTGTTATTCATTCTCTCTCCTATAATCTTTTCATAAATTAGGACATAGTTAAAAAACACGATATTTTTTTTATATTTATTGTTTTTAATTATTTTTAACTATCAATTCATTTTATATAATTAGGATAAAAGTTATTTATAAAAAAACAAAAAAGTATTTAACACGATTTCAAACACCATTGACCTGACAATCACTAACGTTTAAAATTAAAACTCTAACCCTCCCATCAATTGGCGAAAGTTGCAGGAAAGTAACAGAGTAATTCCACTAAACCACGTCCCTTGTATGTTTGGTTTGAGAGGAGGGGAGTTAGGGGAGGAATGAGGGTTAAATTATCTTTTTGAGTTGAAGATGTTTAAATTTTAAAAAGGAATTTATAATTTAAAAGCAATTAAAGAATATATTTTAGGTAAGAATCTAAAATTGAAAAGAATAAAAAAATAAATTTTAAATTTTTCCCATTCAAAATTATATTTTACCCTCCTTCCCTCCCCTGCCCTCTCCACCCATCCCCTCCCCTGCCTCCAAACCAAACACACATAAGTCAGAAGGAGGTGCAGGGACATTGCAAAGCAATTACATCATCTTTTTAACTTAGGCCCCACATTTTTTTCCGGACCTTATTTACACGCAAATGCAATTCTGCTGACTTGACTTCATACTTTATTTGACCCAAAAAAAAACATATACTTTATTGTTTGGGTTATAAATATAAAAGTTATATTACTGATTTAGGTATATTTATGTATTAAAAAATATTTGTTAGTTATCTTAAAAAACTCATTTAATCATTTGTATTGAAAATTACCAAATTAATAGAAATTCACTTCAGTATGTTGTACAATAATAGTTATAGTATATAGGAAGAAAGTTATAAGTTAAAAAAAAAGAAAAAAGAAATAGATCGGTCGTCTTATATTTGTAGGTAAAGTGATTCCTCAACTAGCTCCATTGTATACAAAAAATTTCCTAAACTAGCTTCTATATATATATCATAGGATAAATATTAATCAAAGCTCTCATTTAAAAAGCATTCATACGGCAGTGTTTTTATTTGAACTCTACACTGTTTTTATTAATTCTTTTAACTTTTTTACATATTTTGTTGGACTCATGCAAATTTGCCCTTATTTTGCCGGCCAAATCTTTATTGTTTTTGGGTGTTATGAGCAAGGAAAACTATGCAAAGAACAGATAACATTGAGTTGGATATATTAATGGGTCACAACATTACAATCAAACAGAGCATATATAGAAGAAAGAAATACAAGGGAAGTAGAATACAAGTCCAGAGAGAAAATTCCACAACAATCTATACATTCCCCATAGTCATATATATAGCCTTGGGTTTCACATTAGACTTTTTTCCTTAGTCGATTACTGCAAATAACATCATTATGCACGACACGAGCATTCATAGGCTATTTGCTTCGTTTTATTGTACTGGATATCATAATCCAACCCTAATGATGGCAGTACCTAATTAGTGGGTTTTATTTTTTAGTTTTTGTTCCCAAAAAAGGGGCTGAAAGGACCATATTATTCATGAGTTGAGAATATTTGTTGTGTTAATTAAATCAAATGGTTGTGATATTTCAAAAAGTAAGAAATGTTTATATGAGACATCACGAAGCTGGGGTTGTGTTTCACTAAATTATAACACCCACTTCAACCAAATCGATGGTTCCTTCCTGAAATCTGCCAACTCTTATTAAAAGTAGTGACTTTTTGACTTCACATCAATTAACTAATAGCTTTATATTTCTCCTAAATGGCTAACCATATATTCATTTTTTGTTAGCATATGTCATCCGTTTATGAAAAGTTAATAGTTGTGTAAACGCATGACAAGTCATCTTTAAAAGATGTAAATGGAATTTATGAAATTATTAAACCCATTGAGGAATTACAGGGAAAATTTTACAAGGTTGTTGAATAAAATTAAACAGATTCTGAGTAGCATATCGATATTTGTAGATGAAAACAGAGCATGAAGTAGCCAACTTACAATATTATAGTAATTATTGGTGAGGTTTTTGCATTAAAGTAAGTAACAGAGTATTTAATATTCATTCAAATTTCCCATTCATGGTATTAAGAGAAAATGTGATATCATTATTTTGTACACACGTTAAAATAAAATAACATAAAGGTATGGAAATGAAATGTACCCAATGTGAAAAAAGCGAGTAAAGTTCCACATCCTGTTCATTAGGCTCGGAATCATTGAAAGTGTGAGTAAAGTCTATTCGCTGCCATATACACTCCATCATCAATATTTGCCATTTCACAGCAAACAAGAGAAAGACAAGAGTGAAAGAGAGAACAATCTATTGAATACTTGTCATGGGTGTTACATCTCTTCCTTATCTTTTAAGACAGTAATTAAATTAATTGATTCTCAATTAATTTTTTAATTATGGTGACTTATTTTTTAATTAACAATCCCATAATTATTACTGAATTATTCCATAATCTACAATTAATACTGATTTTATTCTTATTTGATTAGGCTACTTATATCTTAATTAAATAGTTCGACTCATTAAGGGTGAACTTGGACCCAAAACCCAACAAGTATTGAATAAAATTCCATTTCCAATTAAAAAAAAAAAAGATTCCGTTCATTACGTAAAAACGCGTGATTTGTCATATACACATGACTCTGATTTTGTAGTTAATTATTAAATCAAATTGTTTATCTTTTAGATTTTGGTCAGAAAAAAGAGGCTGAAAATAACATATATTATAACTTATTGAGTTGGACTTTTGGAATAATTTGGCTCTTACATATATTTAGGATAGCTCGGAACTAATTAAATTTTTAAGGAAAAAATGATTTTTTTCTATGAGCTACAATTTATATCTTGTCACGGTGGATAAGCACGAGACTTTGAGCTTCTGCCCAGGAGAAAGAAAGACAGATATGGAAATGGGAGCCACCTGATATTTGGTAGAGAGAGAAAGGGAGAGAAAAAAAGGAATGCTGATGTGAGAGAGAGAGAGAGAGTAAAAAGGGAAAATTATGCAGGGGAGGGAAAGAGAGGAAAAAATATTCATATATATCACTAATTTATATTTCTTTTGATCTTAAATATAAGATAGAGTTAATTTTTTTTAGAGATATTAAAAAAATTAATTAAATTATTTTAAAATATTTATATTTATCATTTGTTTAAAATTATTTTGCTTAACTTATAAACTGATATATAATCTAATGATACATCACGTATGATATGATTAAGTAATTTATTTAACTTGTTTAATTTCTAAAAAAAAGTCAACTCTATTTTATATTTAGAATCAGATAGGATATGTATTACTAATTTAAACATATTGAGAAAATTAAATAAATTATTTTCATTTAAACTTATTTTTTAAAAATATCATCTAAATAAATTTCACTTTTTTTAAAGAAGTAATCCAAACATAAATTACACAAGTACTCCCTCCGGTCCTAATTATAGAACAACATTTAAGAGTTGATCTTGGTCCTAATTATAGAACAAAGTTTTAATTTTTGTCAATTGCTTCCTAAAATACCCCCCATTGATACTTTCTCAATAATAATGAAACACAATAACAATTTTATAATACACCTATGTATTATATAAAGTGAGTAATACTTGCAACTCATTAATGTCACATATACCTCAATTCTACTGTTTATTTTATTTTTTTTTAATAAAATAATTTTGAATCCTGAGAAACTTTAAGTTAACACCTTTTGATAATCTTTTAAAATAGAGAGTAATACACGTTGTTTGTGGTTTTTTCTTGGCTCTCGCGTACTAGCTAGAGAAATTAATTCTCAATCTTTGTAATGAATGGATCAAATCTAACTTTGTTAGGGTGTGTTCTTATTAGCTTTTGGAGAATAGATTCTGGAGAGAATAGCTTTTGGAGAATAGATTATAGGAAAATAGATTATGGAAAAAAAGTGATTTTGATAAAATGAGAGTGTTTGGATGATTTGATCAGAATAGCTTTTTTTATGGTCAAATGACTAAAAAGGACATTAACTTTTATGATAATTACATATAAATGATAAGATTATATTTTAAGTATTATTTCACATTAAATTGCATAATAATTACAATAAATGAAATAAATTTGTCAAAATTTTTTTAAATTATAACATTTGTCAATTATGTAATATAAAAAAATAGATGCAAAAATTTTAAAATTATAACATTAGTCAATTATGTAGTATATTACAAAATTAGATCAAACGTACATACTGAAGGCGTACACTATATTAATTTTCATCTCCTTTCACAATCTGGGTTATCTTTTGCCAAACCTACTGTATCATTCTTCATTAAATTCTTTAGAATGGTTTTGATTTTTGCAATTGTGCCCGTGTCTTTAATTTCGGTTTTTTTACCACTCCTGCCTAGTCTCTAAAGAGAAAGAGATATATATATATATATATATATATATATAAGTATATTAAAAAATTGTTAAAATAATAAATTTTTTCTACAAAACACCAAAGTACAAATTCCGAATAAATGTCAATAACAGAGTAAGTCAAAATATAGATATAATACCATTTAACATATTGTCAAAAAGAGAGTACGAAAAAATACGAAAACATTCACAATTGCAATGGGGTGGTCTCGGTAGGGCGTGGGAGAGACATGGAGGAAGGTGCCCAATTATGTGTTCCCGTGGCCGCCACACTTGAAAACAGGTGGGTTAATTCTTCTTGGAATTGGAGGCCATTATTTCTGAATTTGTCGTAACCGGGCACTTCCTGTAAAAAACCATATAGACCCAAAAAAACCATATCAACCAACATTGTCACATAGACAATGACAAAACAGAAGCAAGAGAAATAACACCACATATGACCTTATGCCAAATCCCTCAAGCTCTTTTTTTATAGGCGCTTATAAATTGCGTTAACAAAACAGTTCTCAGCCCGATACATAGACATGCAAAGAAAGATGAAATGGTGCTGAGAAATCATGAATCACATTAAACCCTTGTTGCAGCCAATCTAAACCTTTTTTGATTCACTTAGTTGACCAAATCTCATGAAAGGTGTTCAATTCTTATCAAGATATCTTCAAAAAGTTAATGTCATAAAATGATTTTGTTTTGTCATTATCAAAATTCATTCTTTCACCAGTTTTTCCGACAATTTTTTCATTGGTGTTGACAGTCATGTTTTTTTTTTTAAATAGAATAGAAAGCATTAAAAAGTAAAAGTAAAGATAAAATAAAATAAATACAATAAAAAGAAACTAAGTAAGAAATTTGGTAGATTTCTACGGTAGGATTTGCAATCCAAATCCAATGTTTAAACCCTTGTTGCCCTAAGAACCAAAAGCAACAAATACAAAGTTCGATCTAATGCTAATTTATACAGACCGTAGTGCAAATTTTCATCTCAGTTTAACAAAACTGCCGCAATGCTCTCTCCAACCCACCAAACAAGCAAAATGTAATGCTAATTTAGACAGGGAAAAGAGAAAACTGTTGATCATTACTATTAAGAGAGCACCAAAATCAGAGAACACAAGACCAATCACCGAAAAGAGCACCATAACCAAAGCACCAAAACCAGAGCACTATAACCACAACACCATAACCACATATCCATAACCACAGAACAGAAGCTCACCATAAACGCAGAGAAAAATGACACACAATACCACCGCAAACTAGACACCACACATGCTTACCTGGAGGAAGGAAGTCGCCGAACCTCTCAAATAAATCTTGACAATCTATAAAGCTCATTCCATTCCTTATTGCTCTTGGAATTACCTGTTGCACCAACTTGGGCAAGTATAGGACAGAGGAAGAGTGTAACGGAATAAGATGGGGCAACAAAAGTTAAATTGACAAGGAAAATTATTCCATGGCGGACTAATAATTAAGAGGCATCTTGTACCTGATTTTTTTGAAACTACATTCTCCTTTATGCAGCTCATCATAGAAATACAAAAGAAGAAAGCGAAAGCATGGACAACCATTTATTCTTTATCTGATAATCACTCAGAGTAAGGACCACTAGATCAGATACTAAGCAGTCAGCGAAGATAGTCATTAAACATACAGAAAGCATAGGAACACAGCGGCGCTGTAAATAAGGTACCTCCAGAAAAAAATAGAGGCTGAGACTTATGGAAATGAACACCTCGAACTGGCCTATCATGCTCGTCGAATCGGTCAATCAGGGTGCCCATTCGGTAGTCCCATAGCTGGATCACGCCACTGTGAAGACTCGCAAGGATCCACGGTCTCTTGCTGTGGAAACTAAGCCCCTTCACTCTATTACTTTTGGTCTCGAACTTCATCAACATCTTCCTCAATCACCGTATCACAAGCATAGTCTCTGCACAATCCAATTGCATTAGAATTCCCATTCCATCAGAATCAAAACCAAATCAAGCTGAATTCCAAATGAAAATGAAATTCACACGTAAAATCATCAATAACGTCTATGATGAATTACCAAAAGAACTCCATGAAGCCAAGTGAAATCACAGGATATAAAATTTCCAATATAAGAATCAAAATAGTCCAGCATTTTCCCACATTTACCAACTGGTTAGACAGGGGAGGGGAAAAAACAAAGAACCCACCGCATATAATCACCCCAATTGATTTCAATCCTAATGTTAATATGACAACGAAGAAATTTTTACCTCTGATCTAATTAACCTAAAGAAATCACGTTCAGCAAACAACTTAACGCATCAATAATCAAGTCCACCGACAGACCCGCATTAACGTGCATATATAAATATAGAAGTTGCAGAGATTAGCAGAAGAAGAGAATTTGATCAAAAGCGGAGAGAGGAGACGGATTTTCAGACCACACATGCTTACCTGGAGGAAGTCGCCGAACCTCACAACCACCACAGACAAAGGAGTAGCCACCGAAGTCGCCGGAAAGATTTCGCAAGCGATTTTCCGTCGATTTCGCAAGCGATTTTCCCTCAACAAAGATATAGCCACCGAAAATAGCACCACCGGCCCGTTCATAGTTTCCGTTCACCGTGAGAAAAGGGATAAAGGAAAGATCGAACCGCGAAGCCAAACTTCTCCGATCTGCAAGAGAAGGGGAACGACAAAGGGAGGATGGGACCTGTTGAGAGCTGAGACGAGAATGCCGATGGGAAAGGGAAACGGAGAAGGAAAGGGATGACGCCTTCGCTGGAGAAATTGGAGAAGACGAGAATGAAGGAAGGACGTGTGTGTTCGGGAGATGACATACGGGAAAGGGAAAGGGAAAGAGAAAAGGACAGGGGCAGGATAATAATTACTCCCAACGGTCATAAACCTGGCTCAAAAAAGTGATGAAAAATAGCTTTTTCAAGAATAGATTTTTTGCCTCAAAAACGGGATTCTGACAAAAAACGGGATTCTCAGTTTTGCTCGTGTGTTCGGATACCTTTCACACAAAACCATGGTTTGAGCAGATAAGCGCGTTTTTTATTATCTCCTGAACACACACTTAATCAAACAATGAGTTCCAAGGTCCTTAACTACAATTTCCTCAGATACAAAAAGGGCTCCAATTAATACTCCAAAGTTAGGGCATTTTTGGAAAATAAATTAGATTAAATAATTTAACTACTATTCTTAATTTCTCCAAAGTTAGATAAATATGTCTTATAATTAAGACCGGAGGGAGTAACTTTTATCTACGACTGCCGTTAGCGACCCAACATCACTAACGTTTCAAAAACTGTGACCCTACCATCAATTGGCTAAACTTGCAGGAAAGTAAGAGAGTAAATGACTCCACTTAATTTAGTGTGTGTTTGGTTGGATTTATATTTGAATAATAAGTCCTTATTACACAAGCCGAGATAAAACTCCTCTTACATATTTACCTCGTATACCGTGAATCACGATTGATAAGCAATTATTGCCCAAAAAAACTATTCCAAACAAACACTAAACCCCTTTAAATCAGCGGAAGGTGCAGCCAAATGGCAAAGCAATTGCATCATCTTTGAGCTTTTACCCAGGGGAAAGAAAGAGAGACATGGAAAAGGCAGCCCACATGATATTTGGGAGAGAGAGAGAAAGAGAGAGGAAAAAGGAAGGCTGACATGAGAGAGAGAGAGAGAAAGTGGAAAAAGAGAGGATAATGTGAAAGAGTGGAAAAGAGCCATGTTCAGGAACTCGGACCGTAATGGTCGGTTCGGTTCGGTTCGGAAGCTAGCGAACTTGTCGGTAGACCGATCCGGTTCTCGATCTCGTCTGGGTTCCAATTTTACAATTTTTTTTAATTTTCTTTAGAATTTCATACTAATAAGCTTAAAATCTTTAATTTCTCACCGGTTTGGCCTCGGTCTGACCCACTGACCCTTAACCTAGTACCCCGATCGGTTCAATACCCGGTCCGGATTTTAATACCTTAAAAAAGAGGAAAATTTTTTATATATATCACTAATTTATACTCTCTTTGATATTAAATATAAAATAGAATTGATTTTTTAGTGATATTAAAAAATTAATTAAATTATTTTAAAATATTTATATTTATCATTTTTTCTAAATTATTTTGTCCAACTTTTAAACTGATATATAATTCAATAATATACTACATATGTATGATTAAATAACTTATTTAATTTTCTTAATCTCTCAAAAAAATCAATTTTATTTTATATTTAGGATCAGATGAGGCATATATTATTAATTTAGACAGATTAAGAAAGCTAAATAAATTATTTTCCATCTAAACTTACTTTTCAAAAATATCATCTAAACAAGTTTCAATTTTCAAAAAAACTAGTTATACTACCATCAATTCAAACATAAATCATAATACATAATTAATATGATTTTTAATGAATATTAAATTTATATAAGTCAAATTACAAAAAAATTATTTTTCCCACCGCCATTCCCATCATAAGCATTATTTAATACGATTTCAAACTTTGACCCAAAAAATAATAGGTTTGAGGTGTGTTTTTTATTCTCTGCTTGTATTTATATTAGCTTTTTCAAACTTTAATGTGATTCCAGTATTCATTCAAAAGAAAAAAACACACAATTGACCCTACATCACTGACGCTTAAAAAACTGTGACCCTACCATCCATTGGCGAAAGTTGCAGGAAAGTAAGAGAGTAATACCTAACACAGCCCAGTCAAAGGAAGGTGCAGTGAAATTGCGAAGCAATTGCATCATCTTTTTATGTAGGCCCCACATTTTGCTGGACCCCATTTGTATGCAAATGCAATTCTGGTTGAGACTTGACTTCATACTGCATTTGACCCAAAAAACCACAACATATACTTTGTTGTTTCGGTTCTAAATATAGAAAGCTATATTACAAATCTAGGTATATTTATGTATTAAAAAATATGTGTTATTTTTTCACAATACTCATTTAATCATTTGTATTGAAAATTACCACATTGATCGAAATTCACTTCAGTATGTACGATAACAGTGATAATATATAGGAAGAAAGTTATAAGTCTAAAAACACAAAAAAAAAAAAAAAAAAGAAATAGGCCGGTTGTCTTGTATTTATGCCTAAAGTAATTGCTCAACTAGCTCCATTGGATAAAAAAAATTCCTAAACTAGCTCCTATAGAAATCATAGGATAAATATTAATTAAAACTCTCATTTAACAAGTATTCAGACGCAGTGTTTTAATTTGAACTCTACACAGATTTTATTAATTCTTTTAACTTTTTTACATATTCAGTTGGACTCATGCAATTTTGCCCTTATTTTGCCGGCCAAATCTGTGTTGTTTTTGGGCGTTATGAGCTAGGAAAACTATGCAATGTAATGCAAACAACAGATAACATTGAGTTGGATATATTAATAGGTCACAACATCACAATCAAACAGAGCATAGAAGAAAGAAACACAAGGGAAGTAGAATACGAGAGCAGAGATTGTGTTTAGATGAAACATCACAAAGTTGGGATTATGTTTCACTAAATTGTAACACCCACTTCGCCCAAATCGATTGTTCTTTCTTGGAATTTGTGTAATACCCCGAAATTTGGGATTGGAAGCTTTGGAATAAGCCTAAATTGAGTGGACTACTAAGCCCCGATTTAGTAGATGTCCCAAATATATTCCCTAATGATTCTAATATCTTTGGGGTATTAAGAAAGTAAAATGGTGAATTTTGGAGAATATAATTATGTTTTTGATAAAATTGCCTATGAGGCAGTGAGCTTATCATAAGGTTTTGGAAGACTAAATGATAAGTAAAAATTATGAAATTTTACAGGATGAAAGTAGACATCCTAAGCTTTAATTTGATAGGTCATATGACTCAATAAGAGCTATACACAAAAAGATATGAATTTTTGAAGTTAGCCCAGAAAAATTGTGAAATTTCTGGAACAACATGCAAAGAACAAAATTCTGGGAATTTTGTGATTCCATAAAGTAAAATTCTATATTTTTCCTTGAAAATAGACTCAATAAGAGTTCTATAGGCTTTGGAATAACCTCATTTTGATTTTTCTAGAATTAGTTATGATTTTTCAAAGTTTGGGCAGAAATCTGCCAGAATTTTGTAAAATTCGAATTTTGGAAAAATGGTGTAATAAGTAAATATCATATAATAAATATCATTCTTCTCCTTCCTTCAGCCAAACCGTGCAGCACAGCTCTGAAATAGAGAGAGAAAGTTGAGATTTTAGAGAGAGAAAAGGAGGAGGAAAAACTTACAAAGGTAAGTGATTTCTTCGGTAAATCGGTTCCTAATGCGTATAACTCCGCTCCTAAGCTATTCTTCTATGTGATTCAAGGTTTGGAAGCTCATCTTTTGATTTTTCAAGAGCTAGGGTTTCAGCCACTTTGAGAAAAGCCAGTGGGAGCTTGAGGTAACTTCCAAACTTTTGTATATTGCTTATTCTGGCTGTTGTGGGCAATTTAATCGGTGAAATTTCGCCGGATTGCCATTGGTTGTAAAAATGGAAAATGGGTTTCCCTAGGGGTTATGCTGCCCAAATTGATACCAAATGGTAGTTTTAACCTAATGGAATAGTCAGTAAAGTGGTTAGGAGTAGAAAGGAACGCGTTTACGGAGCCAAAACCGAAAAACCCCAATTTTCCCTAAATTCCCATATATTTCGGCCAGCACTATAAATGGGCCTTATAGTTGGATTTTCAATGATTTGATGGTTCCATTGGGTTCAGGAGGGAAAATTAGGTGGGGTTACAGTTGGGCACTTTTTCGGAAAAAGCCTAGAAAGCATAATTACGGAAACGCCCCTAAAACCCTAAAAGTAGGGCTGCCAAGGGCAATTTCGTAATTTGACATTGAATTTGATAATTTTGAGTCCGGAAATGGATTCCTTGGATGAAAATACGTCAGGATAGCCCTAGTCAAAAATTTGGGAAAACATGCCATCGGACCGGGTACGACGGGGCCGGGGTCCCGGGGGCATTTTGGTAAATTTTCAAGATAGACTCATATAACCCCCAGAAACACTATGGAAGTGTCTAAATATTACATTTGACATTGTAGGATCGAATATGGAGCCCTGAGCTGTTGGCACGCATTACGAGGCACACATTTCGAGGCGGAAAAGGGTTAAGGTAGGGGACTTGCCTTACTTGCATGTATTTGATATCTTTGCTTGTGTAATGATGTATGTGATTGCTTTACTTGATTGTGTAGAGCATATTTGAATAAATGAAGCTCTGTTTCTGTTTTCGCTGTGGCCATAGTCTTGTTGTATGAAACATTGAGCATACAGAAATGTCATTATGGGGCATACATCTAGATAAAGCTAACATGTCATACACATAGCATCAATCATGCATGCATTATGGTATCTGTTTCCTACTGAGATTCTCTCGAATCTCACCCTCCCCTACCAACAATTTAGACAGGAGACGACAGAAGATATGCAAACAACAATGCAGAGTACCGTACGAGGGGATTACAGTAGTGGAACGAAGATGAGAAGATGTCTTTGTTTCACTGGGACGAGTTTAGACACTCAAGTATCCCTACGCAGCTACACTAATTGTAATTATCAGGTACGAATCCCTGAGGGGAATTTATGTAGTCATGCACATATTATCAGTATAGTCATGTTATTCCTGTATTGCCTACCGAACCGCATATCATTTTCCGCGAATACTCTGGTAAAGGTGAAAGTAAAATAAGGGCGTGACATTTTGGTATCAGAGCAAGGATTCTGGCCACAGAATTGTCTGCTCAGAGTAAGTGCGGTGGTTCTGGCAACAGGATGGTATACTGATAAGGTCTTGATTACACAGTGATAGGAAATATGCATGGACAGAAAGTACCAAAGGAGGGTATCTTTCCGATTTATGAATCTGCCCTGAGAAATGGCGAGTACTGAAGGGCCGCTAGTGGTGCAATACTAGACGAGAATGGTCTAAGGATATTGCGGAACCTAAGGATATGGGTACGGCCAAGGCTAATGTGCGGTCCACACCCAATATTTTGGTGACCGAAGATAGCCAGCACGTCTTTTGAGACGAGGGTAGTCACGGGGTACCCGTGGACGGAAGCAGTAGAAGTTAGTATCTACGTTTGGGTATGGGTACACGAAAGTTAACCGTGCTCAACCCAGGGAAATCCTAGGATGGGTGACCCCCTGGGAAGTGATTTTATAGGGTCATGAAGATTTGAGACATAATAATTGTCTTAAGGTTTCTCCATGACTAATGATTATTTATGTTAGATGATTTAAATGGTGTGACAGAGGGTGGATTTACCAAATTTGATGAATAGTGCCTATGGGTACATCGAACATAGTGCCTTCAGGTACATCGAATATAGTGTATATGGGTACATTGAGTATGATCGAGCATGGTACCTACGGGTACACTGAACTGTATATTGTTATTCTGATTCAGATCGATAACAAGTGGTATGTAATGATCAATGATTATCAGGAAGGTTATCCAAGAAAGGCCAATGTAGTAACTATAATCTCTCATACACTATGTGATAGTTAATATGTTGTATGTTCTGTATTCTGTGATATGAACACGTGCCTAGGGCACATTACCTAGCTATGGTCTGGGACCTAGCTGAGGTACACTGATCTTACCTAGCTGTAGTCGGTGACTCGGCTGAGGTACACGTAAGGGTTTCAATTGGATGGTTGGCCCTGAACTTTATGTACACACACGGATTGTTGTTTTAATTGGGTGTTTGGCCCTGAACTTTGTGTACACACACGGATCGATATGATTTTTATTTTACACTATATGGTACATGACATATTTATCTATCACATTTTCTATGGATGATTGTGGGTTACTATAGAGAGCCATGTGGTGTGAATAAAAAGGCACTCTACCCGACGAGGCTGTGAGCCACGTCCTAAGGGACTCGGGTACGAGGCCAAGAAGGGCTACGGGTGTGACAATAATGAAAAAAAAAGGGATGAGATGTTTATATCGAAATTTCCCAGAACTCAGCATTATGCATGGGATGATGATTGTGAGAGGAGCTTCAGAGAGCTGATGATGAAAATTTATTAAAGTACCAACACTGATAATCCCAGATCCATAGTGGGCCTTTGTTGTCTTCACTGATGCCAGATGGCATGGATTGGGAAGGGAATTGAATTCCCAGATGCGAGCAGGCATAGATCGAGATGATAATTGAGCCGAGTGAGGGCATACGCATCTCGTCAGCTGAAGCTTCGGAAATTGAACTATTCCATCCATAATCTTGAGTTGATGATAAGAATGTTTGTATTGAATCAAGAAACGTTGCCTTTATGGCATAATTGTGGAGTTGTACTGCGACCACAAAGATTGAAAGTTCAGATCGGAAAGGGCTACCTACGGTGAAATGTGATCGGAGAGGGCTACCTACGGTGAAATCTGATCGGAGAGGGCTACCTAAGGAAAGTTCTGACCGGAAGGGGGCTGATCAGGTGTATAGGCGCCTGTGTGAAGCACCGAGTACAGAACCCTAGAGTGCAGCCACCGTGACGACAAACCTTAGAGTGCAGCCACCGTGACGACTAACCCGCGAGTGCAGCCATCGTGACGACAAACCCTAGAGTGCAGCCGCCGTGACGTTGAATTGTAGAGTAGAGCTACAGAAACGTTGGCTCTCAATGATGGTGCGTTGCAATGAGTTCCTTATTAAATGGGTTTTGATATGAGTTTTTATGGCTCAGAATAATTCAAGTTGAATTGGGCCAAGGTCTAGCATAAAGAAACACATATTTTGGGTGCAGTAAGGTATTATAGAGGTTCCTGTGGGACTCCTATTAAATCATCCTGACATTATTAAAGCTCATATGAGGAGATGAACCTTAGAGTGGGCAGCGGAAGTGTGATGAATCTAGGTGCAATTTCGAAACTTACAGGAGGGGTTGATGTTCGCACCATTCTTGATCATCCCAAAACATAATATGGCCTTGATGGTCAACATGTTACAGTATATGTGATGAACAGTATTACACCCTGAGTGGTGTACAATATTACATCCTGTGTGGTGTACAGTATTAAACCCTGTGTGGTGTACAATATGATGACCTGTATGGTCAACAGTCACACAACCTTTGTAGTTTGTGATGACACATGTGAACTGGAATTGGGATGAACCCTAGTGTAGTAGGGTAGAATGGTGGCGAATACCTCTAACAGCACCAGTGATAACAATCCCAGATCCACAGTCGAGCTTTATGGTCTACACAGATGCAAGTAGGCATGGATTGAGATGTGTTTTGATGCAACAAGATCGAGTAGAGGCATGAGCATCTCCATAGCTGTAGCCTCGCAGAATGAATCATCCACTTGTGATATAGTGCAAACAGTGGATGGTCACATAGTGAATAATGCACATAGTACGACCAATAAGGGTCAAATAGTCATTTGATCCTAAACACCGAATAGGTAGGCATAAATTATAGAAAGTGTACAGGTTTGTACAAGGCGGTAAGACCCGATGTGCAAGGTTGCATAGGGCGGTGTCCTTAAGCTGTAAGACCTGTGTGTCTAGCAATGAGGTTGATGCCTAGTGCGATGACATTGGACCAATATGTCCAAGGTAATGTTTTAAGGTTGACAAAAGATTCAAATTGTACCAAGTTGTAGCGGAGGCAGTAAGACCAGCGTGACCAAGCGTTTTGGTGTCCAATAGTACCATGTCTCACATGAGGCGTGATATTCTACCATGGGAGGAACCTAACAAAGTGAACCATGGCCGGCTCACTAGACCAACAGACCTCGTTAAGGGGGTGAGGGACTTCCAAAAGACCTCGTTAAGGGGGTGAGGATTGGACCGTTAAAAAAAAAGTGATCGTGTGAATTCGGGTGAAGTTCCGAAGAGGCTGTAAGGCCTATAGAACCAAGCGTTGTGGGAACCTGTGTTTGATTGCACACTACCTACTGTGTACAAAATGGATAATGAATGTTGAATACTATCTGAGATTAGTAGTGGAAGTATGACTACAGTGTTACATGGCTTTTGAGCCTGCATGTTATAATGGAATGAGATAGGATTAATCCCTAAGTTGTAGACGTTCAAATTTCGAGGACGAAATTTATTGAACGGGGGGAGAAATGTAATACCCCGAAATTTGGGATTGGAAGCTTTGGAATAAGCCTAAATTGAGTGGACTACTAAGCCCCGATTTAGTAGATGTCCCAAATATATTCCCTAATGATTCTAATATCTTTGGGGTATTAAGAAAGTAAAATGGTGAATTTTGGAGAATATAATTATGTTTTTGATAAAATTGCCTATGAGGCAGTGAGCTTATCATAAGGTTTTGGAAGACTAAATGATAAGTAAAAATTATGAAATTTTACAGGATGAAAGTAGACATCCTAAGCTTTAATTTGATAGGTCATATGACTCAATAAGAGCTATACACAAAAAGATATGAATTTTTGAAGTTAGCCCAGAAAAATTGTGAAATTTCTGGAACAACATGCAAAGAACAAAATTCTGGGAATTTTGTGATTCCATAAAGTAAAATTCTATATTTTTCCTTGAAAATAGACTCAATAAGAGTTCTATAGGCTTTGGAATAACCTCATTTCGATTTTTCTAGAATTAGTTATGATTTTTCAAAGTTTGGGCAGAAATCTGCCAGAATTTTGTAAAATTCGAATTTTGGAAAAATGGTGTAATAAGTAAATATCATATAATAAATATCATTCTTCTCCTTCCTTCAGCCAAACCGTGCAGCACAGCTCTGAAATAGAGAGAGAAAGTTGAGATTTTAGAGAGAGAAAAGGAGGAGGAAAAACTTACAAAGGTAAGTGATTTCTTCGGTAAATCGGTTCCTAATGCGTATAACTCCGCTCCTAAGCTATTCTTCTATGTGATTCAAGGTTTGGAAGCTCATCTTTTGATTTTTCAAGAGCTAGGGTTTCAGCCACTTTGAGAAAAGCCAGTGGGAGCTTGAGGTAACTTCCAAACTTTTGTATATTGCTTATTCTGGCTGTTGTGGGCAATTTAATCGGTGAAATTTCGCCGGATTGCCATTGGTTGTAAAAATGGAAAATGGGTTTCCCTAGGGGTTATGCTGCCCAAATTGATACCAAATGGTAGTTTTAACCTAATGGAATAGTCAGTAAAGTGGTTAGGAGTAGAAAGGAACGCGTTTACGGAGCCAAAACCGAAAAACCCCAATTTTCCCTAAATTCCCATATATTTCGGCCAGCACTATAAATGGGCCTTATAGTTGGATTTTCAATGATTTGATGGTTCCATTGGGTTCAGGAGGGAAAATTAGGTGGGGTTACAGTTGGGCACTTTTTCGGAAAAAGCCTAGAAAGCATAATTACGGAAACGCCCCTAAAACCCTAAAAGTAGGGCTGCCAAGGGCAATTTCGTAATTTGACATTGAATTTGATAATTTTGGGTCCGGAAATGGATTCCTTGGATGAAAATACGTCAGGATAGCCCTAGTCAAAAATTTGGGAAAACATGCCATCGGACCGGGTACGACGGGGCCGGGGTCCCGGGGGCATTTTGGTAAATTTTCAAGATAGACTCATATAACCCCCAGAAACACTATGGAAGTGTCTAAATATTACATTTGACATTGTAGGATCGAATATGGAGCCCTGAGCTGTTGGCACGCATTACGAGGCACACATTTCGAGGCGGAAAAGGGTTAAGGTAGGGGACTTGCCTTACTTGCATGTATTTGATATCTTTGCTTGTGTAATGATGTATGTGATTGCTTTACTTGATTGTGTAGAGCATATTTGAATAAATGAAGCTCTGTTTCTGTTTTCGCTGTGGCCATAGTCTTGTTGTATGAAACATTGAGCATACAGAAATGTCATTATGGGGCATACATCTAGATAAAGCTAACATGTCATACACATAGCATCAATCATGCATGCATTATGGTATCTGTTTCCTACTGAGATTCTCTCGAATCTCACCCTCCCCTACCAACAATTTAGACAGGAGACGACAGAAGATATGCAAACAACAATGCAGAGTACCGTACGAGGGGATTACAGTAGTGGAACGAAGATGAGAAGATGTCTTTGTTTCACTGGGACGAGTTTAGACACTCAAGTATCCCTACGCAGCTACACTAATTGTAATTATCAGGTACGAATCCCTGAGGGGAATTTATGTAGTCATGCACATATTATCAGTATAGTCATGTTATTCCTGTATTGCCTACCGAACCGCATATCATTTTCCGCGAATACTCTGGTAAAGGTGAAAGTAAAATAAGGGCGTGACAATTTGCCAACCCTTGTCAAAAGTAGTGACTTTTTGATTTCATATCAATTAACTAATTAATAGCTTTATATTTCTCCAAAATGGCTGGTCATATATTCATTTTTTGTTGGGAGATGTCATCCATTTATAAAAGTTAATACTTATGTAAACGCATGACAAGTCATCCTTAAAAGATGCAACTGGAATTCATAAAATGATTAAATTCATGGAGGAATTATTGGAAAAAATTCACCAAGTTGTTGAATAAAATTAAACATATTCTGAGTAGCATATTGATGTTGGTAGATGAAAACAGCACGAAGGAGCCAACTTTTATTACTGAGGCTTTTGCATTAAAGTAACAGGATATTGAATATTCATTCAAATTTTCCATTGATGGAATAAGAGAACATGTGGTATCATTATTTAGTACCCACGTTAAAATAAAATAACATAAAGGTATGGAAATGAAATGGACTCAATATAAAAAAGTGAGGAAAGTTCCCATCCTGTTCATTAGGCTCGGAAGACTTGAAATTGTGAGTAAAGTATATTCTCTGCCGTATATACTAGTCCATCATCACTATTTGCCATTTCACAGCAAACAAGAGAGAGATCAGAGAGCAAGCGAGAGAGAGAGAGAGAGAGAGAGAGCAATCTGTTGAATACGTAACATGGGTGTTGTAGCTTCATCTTGTTCTTCGTCTTCAAAGAAATATGAAGTGTTTCTGAGTTTCAGAGGAGAGGACACTCGCAGATCCTTCACCAGTAATCTCTATACTGCCCTATGCCGAAGTGGTATAGAGACATACATTGATGATGAGATCCCAAAAGGCGATGACATCTCCCAATCACTCATCCAAGCAATTAAGAATTCAAGCATATCGGTGGTGATCTTCTCAGAAAACTACGCCTCCTCCAAATGGTGTTTGAATGAGCTCATTGAGATCCTTCACTGTAAACAACACCAGAAGCAGCATGTTCTGCCTATATTCTACCAAGTGGACCCATCTCATGTACGGAATCAGAGGGGAGCTTATGAGGAAGCTTTTGCACAACATTTGAAGAATAACCCAGACAAGGTGGACCAATGGAGACAAGCCCTTTTTGAAATTGCAAGTTTAGTTGGATGGGACTCTCGCATCTTTAAGTATGTCTTCATTCCCTTTTCTTTTCTTTTTTTTTTTTTGGGTCTTCGCCATCATTTTTTAAAAGTTAAAACTCAACCTTTGAATCAGTACTCGTCGTTGGCAATTAATTAGCTTGAGATTTATTGTTTAGTACTGGACCTTTGATTTACCTTCCTCATCAGAATCGCTTTTTCTCTGCTTCGGTTCATACAGCAGCCTTATTAGTTTATCTGGCAATTAATTAGAAATTACGCTTTCTCCTTCAAAACGTTCACGTTAAGTTTTTGAAGGGGTTTGGTTTTCTTTATAACCTACAATTTATATTTATCATTTTATCAGTTAATGCGTTTTTTTAGATTCCCCCTCCCTTCTTTTTCTCTATACCGTACCTTTCAACCTTTTTTCCCTCTCTCTCACACTTATTCTGTGTAGAAATAAGGATATACTCAGAAAAGAAATTATATATCTTACATATTAATTGCTTTTAACTAATTTTATTAATTGATTTCTTAACAAAACTAAATTATTTAGTTGAAGCTTATATTTTGAACCATATGGAGTATATTTTAAATTTTTAATTGGTACTTCCTCTAATCCACAACATAAATTACTTCAACCAATTAATCAGAATTAAGAAATAATAGTTAACTTATTAAATCTATTTTAAAATTAAATTTTTTTTCAACTTTACCCATGAGGATTTGAAGGAGAGAGAAAAAAATGAAAAGCTACATTTAATCAATAATTACATTGACAAAATTGACATATAAATTTTAATTACTCTTAAACTCACTGGACTACTCCAGTGAGTTGGGTCTGCCATCCATTGCAGCGAGCTGTTTCAGGAGGGGGCTAAGCATAGTTTTTTGAATAAACATTGAATTACAATAATTCCCTTTTAGATACAAAATTCTAAACTGGATAGGATACATGGATGGATCTATGTTTCCATTCACATACTCCAAATCCTTGATTTGCTTAAGAAAGACTGGAACCAAAGGGAATGAATGGCTTCCTATTATTCTTCATTCACCGGTTTGAAAACTATACCGTTCTTTCCTTGTCTCTCTAGGTTTTGGATAAAAAATATTGTCCATTCACAAATTTAATTACAATTTTTAGTACAGTTGCTGTTAGATGTTGACCATTTATACAACTATGGGTCTATGAGATGTTTGCTTAACCTAAGAACAAAAGAGAAGGCCAGGGAGAAGTGTAGAGGGCAATTTAGTATTTTCAATTTTATATTTTGATATTTGATCCTTTTAAATAATTACAATTTTAATTGTCCTCCTCAATAAATATTATTTTATTTAAGTCCTTCATCCTAATTTTCCCTTCTTTTAATTACTTGTCCGTGCCATAACTACATAGGAGAAAATGAAGGAAACTACCCATTAAAAATTTTATATAGGAGAATCACTTAATTCAGAATATTGGTATTCTGTGTGCAAGAAATTGGCAGAGTACCAATACCTTTTATGTACAGAAATTTAGGCTCAAATATTCAAAACTCCTTTAAATTGTAGGTCAATTGCACACTACGTCCCTAAACTTTAAAATTTTAAATTAATTACCTTGATATTTAATGTTTTCACAAGCAACCACCTATCGTTAAAATTACCATTAAAGTTAATGGTTTTTGTCATGCCATAATTTTTATATTTTTTATTATACACCATATCAATTAAAAAATAACACTTGGCATTTGACACGTAATTTTATGTATTTTTAAATACTCAAAAAATATAAAATACTTAGAAATATTTAAAATACTTAGTTGACCATGTCTTTTTTAAATAAAATTCATAAAATACTTAAAATTATATGTTAAATGCCACGTGTTATTTTTAAATGATATGATAAACAATAAAAAGTGTAAAAATTATGACATTGCAAAAACCCTTAAATTTAATGGTAATTTTAATGGCAGGGGAGTTGATGTTTAAAACATGAAATATCATTTTTAAATTTAGGGAGGTGGTGTGAAATTAACACAAAGCTCAGGATAACTTTGTATAATTTACACTTATTTTAGTCGAAGACATGATAATTTTGTTAAAAATTTCTTAAAAGTTTTGAAATTGAACAAAAGAATATACAATTTTTATAAAAATCGTGGGAATTGTATTAAATGATTTTAATATTGTTGGCTATCACTTCACTTTAGAACTCATTTGTTATTTCCTTTTTGATCATGTGTTAATTTTTCTTTGGTGTTTCTTTAATCATTTTTCAATATTAGGAGGGAAGCAGAGCTCATTCAAAACATTGTCAACGACATTATGCAAAAACTGAATCAGGGATCTTCATCCGCAATAGCAAATATTGTTGGAATTGACGAGAATTCCAATAATATTGAATCATTATTGAAAAAATTTTCCATAATTGGAATTTGGGGCATGGGCGGAATAGGTAAAACAACTATGGCTAAGGTTGTATTTACCAAATTTCATTCTCAATTTGACAGTTGTTGCTTTATCGAAAGTTTAAGAGAAGAGTCTGAAAAATATGGATTAAAGTATATACGTGATAAACTTCTCTCTGAATTATCAAAGGATACAACTCTTGGGAGATTCTGCCATAAAAAAGTCTTCATAGTGCTTGATGATGTCAGTAATACAAATCAATTAGACTACTTACAAAATGAAGCTCCTTCATTGGGATTTGGGAGTAAAGTCATCATAACAACTAGAGATAAACATGTGCTTCTTGGAAGAGTTAACGCAATACATGAGGCCATATCATTGAGGTATTACAGCTCTCTTCAACTTTTCAATCTCAAAGCCTTCCGCAAACTTGATTGCGAAAGTGAATATAAAGAATTGGTTGACAAAGCAATTGCTTATGCCCAAGGGAACCCATTAGCCTTGACCACTTTGGGTTCGTTTCTCTATTCCAAAACTGTAAAGGAATGGGAAAGTGCATTGAGAAAATTAGAAACAACAGCCAATCAAGATATTCAAGCTGTGTTGAAATTGAGTTACGAAGGACTTGATGACGAAGAGAGAGAAATATTTTTAGACATTGCTTTTTTCTTGAAAGGTGAATCTACGAGATATATAATGGCAACGCTAGAGAGTTCTGGCTGTCATGCAAGCATTTGTTTGAGAACCCTTACGGATAAGGCGCTCATAAGTATTGACTATTTGGTACATATGCATGATTTAATTCAATCAATGGCTTTTGAAATCGTTCGTGAAGAGTGTGTGAAAAATCCTGGAGGACGTAGTCGACTACAAAAATCTGATGAGGTCTCTTATGTGCTAAAAAATAATCAGGTAAGAATTCACCTTTTCAATTAGATATTTGACAGCTACTACAAAAAATTGTTAATCTAATGTAATTTATTTGCTTTCTTTTGGAATTTTGTGTTGTCTAGGGAAGTGATGCGATTCAAGGCATGAGTTTAGATTTGTCTCAAATTAGATATCTACAATTGAGTGCTGATGCCTTAAAAAGGATGACTAATTTAAGGTTTTTAAAGTTCTATTCACCTGTGCATAAAATGTCGTGTACTGTGCATCTACCTTCAGGGCTTATTTCATTTTTCAATCCATTAAGGCATCTTCAGTTGGAGAAATTTTCTTCAAAGTCTCAACCATTATCATTTTGTGCTGAGAAGCTAGTTGTACTTCGCATGCAAGGAATCCACTGTAAAAGATTATGGGATGGCGTGCAGGTATAACATACAAATATGAGTTAATTTGATTTTGTTTTACAATTAATTGAAATTTAAGGCTCTTGTTTCCTGAGTAATGTTTGTCATTTTCATTGTTGTAGAACTTGGTGAATTTATTTTATATAGATCTTACTGAATCCAAACAACTGATAGAGTTGCCGGATCTCTCTAAGGCTCATAACCTTAAATTCCTAAATATTTCATGGTGTCAAAATTTATGCCACCTTCATCCATCTATTTTATTTCTCCCAAGATTGAAATATTTGGAAGTCTACAATTGCAACAACCTGAAGAGTTTGACATTTGACAGTCAATCAAAATCTCTCTCACACCGATTTCCCTGGGTTTGCAATAGTCTCTTGAAAGCTTCAGTTCGGCGTACGGTGAATCTCTGGAAGCCCTCTCTCAACGGCTTAAAACTAAAGAATCTTCCAATTAATGAGGTTTGCTACATGAGATCTCTTCTAGAGCTTCATCTTCATGATTGTGGAGGAATAATTGACAAATCAAAGCCTCACACCTTATTGGAAGCTTTGCTATCTTTAAAATCAATTTGTTCGAAAGGGACAAGCAAATTAACTGAACTTCCAAACAATATCAAGCATATCTCCTGGCTACAATCTCTTGACTTAAGTCATTGCAAGGCCCTTCAATCTTTACCAGAACTGCCACCATCCATAAAAACTGTCAAAGTTAGTGATTGCATATCACTGGAGACTGTACCCATTTCAATAACTAGTGCACCACAATTAAGGTTCCTATTTCTGCAAAATTGCTTGAAATTGGAGAACCACTCTTTATCTCTTGTAATGGAATGGGCTTATTTCTCTTTGAAGCAATCAGTGCACATAAAACAAAGAGGTTTTGTTTGTTACCCAGGAAGTAAAGCTCCAGAGTGGTTTACATTCAGTCAAGAAACAAAGGCTTCCAACTATATAACTATTGAACTTCCTCCTTACACGAACGACCTAGTTGGCTTCATTTTCTGCTCTGTTGTTTCTCATCTCTCTTATGGTTACTTGAAATGCCAACTTTATTATGATGGTAAGCAGTGTGAATGCTTTAAAAGTGCTATGATGGTGACAAATTTGGATTCACATCACGTTGTTCTATGGTGTGATCCATACCCAATTACAAACTTCATTAAAACAATGAACGATAAAAACACCAATTACATGCCAAGTGTGTCATTTGAATTCTCAATTGTTTCATGCGATGTTGATGGTGTGATTGAAGCTTGTGGAGTATGCCCAATATATTCCTCAGAATACAGAGAGTTCCTTCAAGAAAAGGAATTGAAGTTGGAGTCAGTTACAAAGAAAAAGAGGCATCGGAATATTGATGATGAGCAACAGCAACCCACTCCCACAAAGAAATGGAAGAAGTCTTCAATGCTGAGTTCCAAGTCCAAGACAACTCATGACCTTGATGAGTTGATATTTTCACTCTCACAATTGAATTTGGAATGCATGAAGGACAGCATTCGTCGGATGTAAATTATGTATGATTCCCTTTTTGGAATGTATATGCCTTTCTCGTTAAAATTTCATCCAGTAAGCAACTGTCTTTATCTAGTATATTTTCCAAATAAAAAGGTATTACCTTGTAATGTATTTCATTATGTTGATATAAATGCTTGAATCGCCTTATTTCCTAACTTAAGCTTTGATTTATTATTGGCTTATTACAGTGAGCAGGTTTCTTCTCAGGCTAACATCTTTGGCTCTTTCCTTGATGCAGTGTGTAGCAAAGAAGCAATATGCAGTTGAGTGGGATTAAAGGATAACAGGAAACTTGGTGAGTAGCCTTACTTCACTGTATAACATATTCAGTCATCACAAACTATTTGAAAAATAATCAAACAAAACTTAAATTGTGGCTCAGAATAGCTTCTCTTTTCATATTTTTCTCTATGTTAATAACTACTTTTCACAAGTCCTTCTTCTTTGTATGATTTACACTATTTACCACACAACTTAATCTCTGCTTAAGCTGTTGATTTCCATAAATGCCCTTCTTGCTTTGTTCCCAATAGAAGAGTCTTATTGGTCTCTCCTCCACCTCTTCAATTTATTCTGATTTAATAGTATGGGTTTGGAATTATTCATCTCTTATAAAAATGAATTGAATTTCTTTTTTGTTCACTAAAAATTACTGTCCTTTACTGTGTCTTCATGCAAGATTGGTAAGCTGCCAATTGATGTCATAAGAATTTTAGCAAACTTAATTAAACAATCAGTGATATCTATGTTCAGCCAATGACACTTGCGCCTAAAGAACACACAGCCAAGATATTGCCTAATCTTGATAAGTATGAAACTTCAATAATACCTTGTATTTATAAAACTAAGTTGGTTTGGTATAGTTTTATGAACTCTTTTTCGTATGATCAAATGTGGTGTGGGGTGTTGATTATGCAGTTGTGGAGAATTTGAAATCATTTCATATTTACTTATTGTTTAATTTTAAGCAGATGTTTCTCAACATAACATCTGTACACGTTAGTGATGGCCTCCACACTCAAATGAATTTCCTTTGGAGTCCTTGAAATCAACAATTTGATCTGACAATTGTATTTGAATTTTCCAGGTGAAATTTCTTATCCCTTATATAAATACAAAGAAGAAGAGCAAATTGTTGTATATCTTCACTATCTGCTTCATGAAATGGGATTAAACTTTGACAGCTCAAACAAACAGCATTGAGAGGTACTATTTGAACATATGACTTTGGGCAGATTAACTTCTTGTTGGTTTTTCTCCCTTGCTTTGTAAATAGTAAGTATTTAGAATTACTTCTTTAACACAAGAAATAATTGAAAAGTATCCTATGAAGAAGAAAGCAAAGAAAACAATATTATCTTTGAAAACTGTTCAACATTTGTAAAGATTATTGCTGTTTTTATTTTACTATTGACAATAATATTGAAAATCTCCTTTAAGAGAATAAATAAATAAATTACTTGTGACCTGACTTAAGAAACTTATATTTGGAAAAGGTATCATGAAGATGCTAAGTAGCAAAAGCTTGCTTTATTAAATTCAAAGAAATAGTTTGTTCATCACAGTAAACCGCGTGATTTGTCATATTAAATTAATTAGTTCATGACATGAAGTTGCAGAGCAATTAGCCAACAGTTCCCTCATTAAAAAAATGGATATGTTTGGGGTTATTTTTAAATTTTATTTATATATAAAATAAAAAAAGCAATAATCGTTACCCATGTTGAACAATTTTCAGGTTAAGACTTATTGAGATATTTAAATATGTGCTTATTAAAAAAATCATTCTTACAAAACAATGGCAATTGCTCAAAGAGATTCATATTTCTAAGAAATAATCGCTTTAACTTCTAAATGAAAATGCTAGTTAAAAGGTTTGTTTTGAAGCTAAATATAAAAACTAAATTCACTTTATCCAAATTTATAATTGTTTTCAAATAAACTAACCATATTGATTGTATATATAAATGGAGTCTTTGTCAATGGGAATAATTTTCAATACAAATGATCATACATGGTATTTTAGAAAAATAAAATAATTAATTTAAATAATTTTTAAAAATATTTGTAGGTTACTTACTTAGGTTCTTATATTAGATAAAAGGGGAGAAATATCTACGTTTAGTGCCAGACACTGACTACTTAATAATATGGGTTTCAAAAAAGCATTGACTAATTTCTTATATAGACATTTATTTGATGTCCTTTTATGTAATAATTGCTGCACTGGTGGTTGATTTTTGTCTTGTTTACATACATACAGCGCCACATCCTTCGACACGTTATTAACTTCAATTGTAGATTGTGAAGAGAAATTGATTATTATGCCCTGGAATTTCGTCCCCTCGCTTGGCCCATTTTCTGTGGCAGAGGATATCTTGACAAGGACTCATTATAACACACTGCAGATGAACTGTTTCATGGCAAATCTTAATTATAATTGTAACCAAGCTTGAAGCTATCATGCATAAAGGTATTTCATGATGTGTATGTTTGTTGTTGTGAATTTAAATGTCTATTTGCTACAAGGATTACAAGTTACTTTGCTTCGTGGATGTTTCAACACAGCCGTGATTCCATTCAATGAAGTGATGTTGAGTATTTGTTTATCAGTTGAGCAATTCCATCCCAGGGAAATGATAATTTTATAACTCCATATCAATAAAATTTTTTTGCAGGTTAATAGAATAAGTTGCTTTTAATGAATGAGCATGTTGGTGTTTATCGACGAAAACAGGGTACAGAAAACAGAGCATGAGCTATTACTCCTTCAAAGTGAGTTTTAGGTGAAAGTTGTCGATTATAATTAAACTAATTCTGATTTGGTGTCGGTGGGGACTTTGCATTATTAATCTGTGTCTCAGTTATCAAACCTTATGCATTTTACTTTCATTGTAATATATTTAATTCTATGGATACGTTTGAATCCAATCATTTCCAAAATTAGGATTTCAATTTCTTGGCTTCTTACAATAAGTACTTTATCTTCTCAGACAGTGCAACTTCATTGATATGTTTCTTTCTTGATGCAGAAGTCCAGTAACAATAGGAAACTTGGTATGTATAACCCAGCTTCAATAGGTACTGTGATAAAAAAGCATTGGTGAAGTGAAATAATCAATATCAAAACTTTTGATGATTATATTTAGCATGAAAATGATTTATCATCTTGTAATATTGTCTATATAAAAAACTATTTTTCACACGTCTTTCTGTTTTGCTGGATTTTTGTCTATTTACAAAAGTGTTCAACTTTTGCAGTGGAGGCCAAGTAAAAAGTCTTAAAGCATTTGTAGGTGTAAATTGTGGTGAAGCAGCTAAGCTTTTATCTCCTCTGGATTTTGTATGGATCAAATGTGGCAAAATGTGGTGATTGCAAATGCTGGTTGCGGCAAGCAAAGATTTGAGGGTAACCAAGAAAAATTTGAATTCTTAGAATTGACTTTTAGTTACATGTCTTCTGTATGATACAAACCCTGTATTCAGTCTTTAATATCTATCAACTAATATTATACCCAAAAAAACTATGAACTAATATTATGTTCTCTTGTCTTTGCAACAGTGTGTGTGTTTATATATTCAGTCATCGTTCTGGGCCAAGAAAAGCTGACAATAAGAACCTCAACCAATTCATTCAAGAAAGTACGATGTGTTCATGGTGATCTTGGAGATAAAGAAAAGTGAATGTTTGACATTAAGATGGTTAAGTCTTGGGGAGTCAGTCTTTCTTCTGCTTTCTTTCATAATAACGGCTTTCTTCTTTTTTGTGTGCTTTTAGAAAGTTGTGTTCTAAAGTCAGTATGTGTGCGTGTGACATTGTAATTTGAAAATTATCTTCAAGTTGTCATTAACTCTAAATTTAAGATCATGACAGGAGACACTGATTGTGCGATCCAAATATTAAGTTTACAATTTGAGTTTGGGGTGCGGCTGCTAAATGAATGAATTGTTCTTAATATTTGGGTTCAAAGCAAATCACTATTCTTTTATAGGAAGGAAGGACCTGGTCCTCCGTTTAACAAACTCTGCGTTCCATGTTCTCTCTTCTCACAAAGAAAGAACTTAAAGAACAAACAAAAAATGCGTACTTGTTCAATATCCTATTATTATTATTATTATTATTATTATTATTATTATTTTAGACCAAGGATTTCTCTCTCGAGGCTTAGAGGGTAAAGAATTTCCTCTCCCAACAAGTGCGCTTCTCAGAATTTAAACTTGTGTTCTCCTTCTTACGGGGTAAGATCCCTTACCACCTCAACCAACAGCTTGTTGGTCAATTTTTATTATTTTAAATAGTATTTGCCATCAAATATCAATCTTAAAATATTTTAGCTTCATAAGGACACAAACTACGTAATCAAATTAAATCAGAAATATCTGGTATGAATTTAAGGCATATATGTCTATGTTCAATCAAAGAGATTGCGATGAAGTGAAAATGAAAGTGGAATCCTTTAAATTGACAAGTATAATCAAATTATACTGTATGCAATGACCAACCCTAATTTCTATCACCATGAAATTAAAGGCTAAGGGGCAAAAATGCCCATATACTTTTCTCAAAAGTGCATCTAACACCATATATTTTCTTTAGGGATAAAAAAGCTTATGAATTTCTCAAAATGGAGTGAAAATGCCACCTTCGTTAATTTAGACAAATGGTGGTTACCTTTTGCATTTATGGGCCCCATACTATTTATTTTTATATGATTATTTAAAAAACACCCCTACATTCCCCCTTTAGCTAAAGTCAAACACCGCTCTTCCTCCCTCTCTTTCCTTCTTTCTCTCTTCACTCATCGACCATGTCACCACCACCATTCTCTTCCTGCCCGTGACCATTTTCTCCTCCCCCACTCTTCCCCAAAATCGTCACCTTCTACTCCGCTGCTTCTCTCCCCTCCTCTTCTTCTTCCACCAACCTATTCTTTGTTTCCTCCATCATCTCCTCCACTTCCACCTATCAAACCATCTCCTTCGACCAACTCCATTGCCACCTCACCTTTGCTAACTTCCGCAAGGCCAACAAAGATATTCATCGCTTCCTCATCATTCTTGCCGATGAGGTTGCTCAGGAGTGCAACCATGTCTTCTTCTCTAAGGTCCATTTTATCTCTAAAACTGACCTCAAAACCATATGAACTCTAGAGGCAATATAGCAATAACAAGTTCGGGTACAGTATGTAGAAGGCGATATTCCAGAAAGCAGAGAGGGACTTCACCAAGCTCTTCAAGTTTGGTTGAATAAAGAAGCTTGACATAGTGGTGGAACAATAGAATTACACTAGCCTCTCTCTTTCTCTCTGGTGATTGAGGTTTCAATTCTGATGCATTTATAGGGTATGTGAGAGAGAGGGGGGGGGGAGAGGAGGAGGTTAAGTAGGGGGCGGGAGAGAGAAGGAGGGAGGGTGGGTGTTTGAGTTTGAACTTGAAATGAAGAGTAGGGGAGTGAGAAAGAGAGAGGATGAGGGGTGTTTTTAAAATAATTATATAAAAATGATACTGTGGGGCTTACTAACTCAAAAAATAACCATTGTTTGTCTAAGTTAACAGATGTGGCATTTTTGTCACATTTTGAGAAGTTCATAGGCATTTTTGCCCTCAAAGAAAGTATATGGTGTCAGATGCACTTTTGATAAAAGTATATGAGCATTTTCCCCCCTTAACCCTAGAATTAATCATACATCTCGAATATGTGTTGTCAAGGTCAACCAAATTTGTAATAAGTAGGAAATTTTAAAAACATTTTGGAGGAAAATAATAAATCACTTCTCAATAATCCTCGATTATCGAAGTCACCAGAATGGTATGATCCTCCACTCTCAAGCTCAACAAATTGGAGGACAAAATAATTGTCGATAACAGAAAAACTAGAACAATTCAAATATGGATAAGCCCACTCATGTTCTTGTAAACATCATTTTAGAAGGGTTGTTGTCAAATGCTTGAGTTAACGTCTGCAATATAAGAATCTCACTATTAGATTGAAGATCAAAGAGAGTAGGAAGAATACAAATAAAAGACAAATACAAGAACCAAACAACATCTTAAAGGTGGCAAATGAATTGGGAAATGGTCAATGCACCCTCAGTAGCGATTTAATATCAAAGAGGCCCCAAAACTTTTTGAAACTTCACTACACCTCTAGGACCAAACAAAAATTAAGTATTTTAGCCGAAAAGACATTTATGCCCTTATCTTATACATGGCCTAGATGATCTTGTAAATTCCCACATGTGTCATATAAATATGCATATTTAATTTGTAAATCCCGACATGTGCCTTGTAAATAACATGTATTCTTGTGAATATGCTCCTTAACTTGTACATGGCTGAGATGGTCTTGCAATTTCAGTTATTTGTCTTGTAAATAAGCATACTTGACTTATAAATTCCTACATGTGTCTTGCAAATAATCATATTTGAGTTGTAAAGTAAGGGCACAATTGTCTTTTCACCCACAAATTTTAATTTCAGTTTAGTCTTAGGGGTATAGTGAAATTTCATAAAATTTTGGGGGCTGTGTAATATTAAATGGCTACAAAATGGGTGTAGTGAAATTTTTCCCAATGAATTTCTCTTTTTCTCATGTTTGGAAGAGTTTCATTACCATAATGACACACATGCGCGCGCGCGCGCGCACACACACACATATATTGAAGAGCTTTACCTGTAAAAGCATGATTTTTGTTAGAGCCTATGTTTTGATAATAATAAAGCTTAAGAGAGAGTTAGGAGGGTTTTGTAGGAGGTTACAATGACTAGAAAAACATTTTGAAGTATACAAAGGTCATTTACTACAAAATTTAGTTGCTTACTTGAGAGACCACTCGAATAATGTGTTTTTAAAAATAACTCATCACTGTAGTGACTACTAGAAGAGCAAAACTCAAACCGCTTGAGTGATATTAGAGAATTTACCTTCACTACCGCACCACCATGATGATTCATCTACTGATATGTTTTGGAAAGATTTTTCAAAGAAAAGATTACTCTAGCGATCACTTAAGTAATGCTTTAATTTGTCATCACAATCACATCACCACAGTGCTCCATTCTAGTTATCAATTTTGTGAAAAGTTTTCAAAGAGAAGATTACTTGTGTGACCACTCAAGTTATATGTTCAATTTTCATTACTATCACATCACCACAGTGATTTGTCCTAGTGATTAGTTTTTTGAAATATATTTTGAAGAAAAGATTACTTTAGTGACTACTCAAGTAATGTGTGAAAAAGTGCATTACTAACACAACATCGTAGTGATCCTGATAGTGCTCAAAATGCTTCAAATTTTCCAAGTATAAGATCACTCAAGTGATGTGTAAAAGTACATCACTGCCAGTACACTATGGTAATGGCATCTGGTTATCTATTTCTTCTGAAAACAAAAGAAACAAGATCACTCAAGTGACCACGCGAGTGATCCTGTTATTCTCATCACCACCAGATCACTACAATGACATTCACAGTGATCTTTTCTCAAAAGAAACAAGATCGCTCGAGTGAACACTCGAGTGATCCTATTATTCTCATCACCACCAGATCACTACAATGACATTCCCAGTGATCTTTTTTTCAAAAGAAACAAGATCACTGAGTGATCATATTTTATGTATCACTACCGCATCGCAGCAATAACCCATCCAATACTCTACCTTGTTTGAAAGAAGATCACTCAAGTGACTACTCAAGTGATGCATTTCTAGAAGACAGAGTATCATATTGAATCTCTTGAAATTCATTCATAATCATTCATCACGTGTTCCTTTTTGCTTACAACTACCCTAACACTTTATTACTTTAGAGCATAAGCAATTTCAGGTGATCAATCATGGATTAACACACCAAATGTGAAAAGCACTTTATGTGTTAGAAGCATTAAATGCTCTGAGTTTGAAATTCTGAACATTCACTACTACAAAAAGGGTCTATAACGTCCCAAATTTGGCACCTTTAACATCCCAAAACGGGGGGACGTATATGTTGGGGGGGTAGTATGTTGTAAGAAAAGACGTCCCAAACAAAAAGGACGTCTAAAGTCCCCCTGGTAGGACTTTAGACGTCCTAAATTGTCATTTGGGACGTCTAAAGTCCCACAGGGGGGACTTTAGACGTCTCAATTCTTAATTTGGGATGTCTAAAGGTTAGGTTTTTTTATACCATAATTTACATTCTGTATTACCCAATGAATTCAAACTGCAGAAACAGAATAGAAGATGGATTCATAAACCACACTGTCTGTTAAAAAATGGTAAGGACATCCAGCACTACAATCTTTACTATATATACATACAATAACAACTCATACAACCTACTACTATATATATCAACAATAACAACCAGAAAGTGTCAAAACGCTGTCATCACACAACTACAAACTGATATAAAATAAAAAGTTTACTGCTCTATATGTTGAAGATGTCCAGCCAAAAGATCTCTAATCAAATCAAGGTCTTCACGTAGGTAGGCATCTTCATTATCAAAATCTAAAAATTAGAAAGTAAGCTTTGATGAAATGAATCTCAAGCAAATGAATTAATTAGCATTTCGATTAGAACACCAAAAATATTATCATTTGAGAATGAAGAAGCGATTACCTTTTCAAAATCACTAGTAATTCCACTTTGAGTGATATTATACATATAAAGTATAACATAATATCCGTATTCAGTGTTGCTAGGTTGCCGAGGGCACTTTAAATCAAAGGCATGCAATTGGTTGTTAAAATCAATAAAGGTATGTCTAAAAGGACCATCAATGAAACAATTAGCTAGGATCGAATGTACTTACTATCGGATAAAACCACTTTGGCTTTTTAACAACTGTTCCCTCGCGTGACCCACCTAGAACTCTATATGTTTGACAAGCACTATCATGAAAATCAAAATGAATAGAAATTAGAACTATTTATTTTTTTAAGAGTCAATGAAATACAAATAGAATAACTTACGTGTCGAAGATGGATTTTGTATCTTTGTCTGGCTTTTTACTCAAGGGATCAAACCAATAGACTATGTTGCGGCGGGGACATATAACACAAAAACTCCAGTGGTAACTTTAACAACATGTACACATTAAAATGAAGTTAGATGAGAAGACAATTATTTATTAAACTTCTTAAATTTACAAAATGTAAATACGAACTGTTGAACAATAGGTGCTAGATAACAACGAAGTTTGGTCTGTCCCATTGCGTAGCCGACATAGTGAGTTCTATGTGCCACAGTACAAGTATCCCCTGTCGTATTCGCAGGACATAAGAATCCATACCAATCACATCTTTCCATGTTTGTGCAGAGACCGTGAAAGGTGCTATAATAGAATTAAAATAAGGAATGAATTATTGAATGTATGAAATCAAAACACCACTAAATGAATTATATGGGAAAATTGAAAAAAAAAACTTACCGGATTGCAAATTTCACCCAGCCTGCATCTATCTCCTCTAACCTGATAAACTGCTTGAGATCTGTATTGTCAATCGTGTAGGGATACTCCAATGTAAGGCCCATAATCCCTGGAGGCATCTTTAAGTCAATCTATTTAATGCCCTTGTAGATCTATTGCAGCCGTGCTAAGTAGGGCCATTTCCTCGCATCTTCGTCATCCTTTTAGAACATCAAAAAACAAATTGTTATTAGGATGCCAACAGATTTTCAGTAATACTAAGGTAATTCCTACCATTGGAGGTGTTGCGTCTGAACCAATAAGATTGTGAGGCCAAAGGATTAAAGATCCTATCGCTTGACCTAACGTGCCAACCTTTGGATCAGGAACAGGGATGGCTGTACCTTCTTCCCCCTTTCTAACACTCGTCACATTCACCCTACGAAAATCCTGCGGAATTTGTTGATGATGGTGGGTGGTAGCACGTGTGTGAACAAGAGTATCAGCAACAACACGCAACAGTGGATCATCCAAATAGAGGGTGGAAGGGTCTCCTGACACTGGAGTGGGAGAAGGGTCGCCAAATGGTTCCTCCAGAGGGTTGTAACTTCCTCTGGTGCTATTGAAGGCCGGGGATTCCTGAGTTCTATGCTCGTCCCTTGCCTTTTGCGCTTCGAACATCTTTGCCATTTCAAGTTGAAGCTCTGGCAACAGCTCTTGTCGGAGCTTGTCACGAAGGTTGGCCTTGATCTCTCGTTCGAGGTCTTCTCGAATCTTGGCCACAACGTCCTTACTAGGTCCAACTTGTGACGAATAACGTGAGTCTCGTCCAAAATACCTCGCGGCACTAACTCCCCGTGTCTCTCCTTGAACACGACCAAGGTCATCTGCCTTCCCAATAGCCATTGACAAGATGTCCATCCCTCTACTTGGATTGAATGAACCTTGGCTACTCTGCTCATCCAGTTCATCCTGTAGCATACAGTTTATCGTAAATGTATCGAAACCACTCGCAATATGTAAAAAATTAGGTACTTATGGTATAACTACTTACAATCCTCGCAGCAACCTCAGCAACAGTCGGATTTATGTACTTCCCAGCCTTAATACTCCTTGCTTTCCATTTTTTGTGACGTGGAGGAGGTGCCGATGGCTGGATAACAACGCTAGGATCAGCTTCCGCTGCTTCCTTCATTTTCTCTAACTCTTCTTGCATCATTTACCGCTCAAGCTTCCGATATCCACCACGAGACATGTAATGTTGATATTTATTTTCTGATTGCCTCTGTGCATTTGCTGCACTTAATTTCTATGAATGAAAAACAAAAAAAAAATAAATCAACGATATCAAGTATATGAAAATTAAAAGTTCTATATCATGATGATAGAAATCTGACCAAAAACTCAGGATCTGCTCGTGATGCCGCAAACAATCTCCAGTCCTCTGGAGACAAATACGTATACTGTGCACATGGATCCTGACCCCTAAGGGCCCCTCGAATGTACTGTGCTGTTAGCTTGTTCTTGAAACCTTTCCATCGTACACGAACCTCATCCATCTAGTGCTTATACATCTCCCTGGTGTCTGGGACATCGTATGTTTGCTACAAGGTAAAACATAAGATTATTATATTTGAAACAATAAGAACAAAGCTACAATGCATCAAAACTTATATACCAAAAGTTGCTGCCAAATCATGTCTTTCGTTTTTGGGGGAACCAATCTCCTATTATCGTAGGTAATGCGCACTTTGCTTCGACCCAAAAACCCTACGTAGCTAATGAAGTGGTCTTCCTCAGGACCAACTGGATTCAGATTGTCATCGAAGTTTATATGCAGCTTCTCCTGTTGATGTTCATGATGTGCAACCAATGCTCCCATCTTAGTACAACCTCTAACCCTCTTTCTTGCAGGGGGTTCATCTCTAGGCCTTTCATCATTGCTAGGGCTTTCGTCATCTCTATGCCTCTCGTCATCACTAGAGTTGTCCATATTCCTGTTAACACAAAAAGCATCATTAGAAATGTAAATAAATTGCAATAAAAACAAAATAAACTAAGCGGGAAGTAAAACAGAAAAAACACACAGTTCTCGTTTATAAATTAAGGTCTTACTCTATATTGTTTCCCATAGTCCTTCACCATGGTCATTTCTTACAGCATATTCTTCATCATCTACCAATTCTACTTCATTTGTTCGAGGTGGAGTTGTTGTGAAAGGTGGTGTGTCATCAAGGTTATAGGTTGGATCACCATACTTCTATTTTTTACTTTTAAGGACAATGGACATGTTTTTGCTCGCAGGATCGGTGACATAAAACACTTGTTTCGCCTGGCTTGCTAAAATGAAGGGCTAGTCTCTATAGCCAACTCTTCGAAGATCGACTGAGACAAATCCAAATTGTTTATCTATTACCACAACATTATTGCTAACCCACTTACATTTGAATAAAGCAACTTTGAACTTGTTGTATGTCATCTCCCATATTTCTTCTATAACTCCATAATAGGCCATAGACGCTAATATGGGGTTTTTGTCTCTTGAACTGGAAAAGTGCTTAGCTTCAGCTTCTACCATGACCCCACTATTTTGCATGGTACTTCTGTCATCTTGCTCTTTCGTATAGAAAGAATAGCCATTTATATCATAACCGGTCCAAGTAATGACCTGAAACGAAGGCCCCCAAGCTAGCCACTCGATTGTCTCAGACACACCGGTCTTGTGCAAAACCTTTTCCTTGAACCACTGCATGAATGTCTTGTTTTGCTCAATAGCAATCTGCATGTCATTCTTCCTTGGATTCTTGTTCTTCAAAGTCTTTCTGTATTCATCTATGTAAGGTTGAACTTCTTCCATATTATTCAGGATATACAAGTGGGCTTGCAACACCTCTTCACGAGGAACATTCTTCACTTTCAGTCCTCGTGTTCCCTTGCTTCTCCCCTCTTCATGCCGAGATTGTTCCTTCTTCCCTGACATATAATCTTTGCAAAACTCCATAGCCTCCTCAACTACATATCTTTCTACTATTGAGGCTTCTAGTTGATAAGGATTTTTAGAATACCCTTTTAAGATCTTCATGTATCGCTCGAAAGGGTACATCCACCTCAGGTAAACTGGACCGCAGAGCCTTACCTCCCTTACTAAATGAACTACCAAATGCACCATTATATCAAAAAATGAAGGAGGAAAATGCAGCTCTAGTTGTGACAAAATAATGTAACCCTCATTTTCTAGTTCATCCAACTTTTCAGTGTCAATGACTTTGTTACATATAGCATTGAAGAAAACGCACAATCTTGTTACAGTGGTTCATACTTCATCTTTCATTATGCCTCTAATAGCTACCGGTAATAGTTGTTGCATCAACACATGATAATCATGGGACTTCATCCCCACTAACTTCAAATCGTCCATTGAGACACATCTTCTTACATTTGAGGAATACCCTTGTAGCACCTTAATTTCATGCAAACACCCACACAAACTTCTTTTCTCTGCTCGTGATAGTGTATGCGCTGCTGGCTCCATGTATGCCCTCCTACCATCATCTCTTAGTAGTGGATATAACTGTTCTCTTATTCCCATATCAACAAGGTCTAATCTCATACTAATCCCATCTTTAGTCTTCCCTGGTATGTGCAAAAGCGTACTAATAAGGCTATCACAAACATTCTTCTCCACATGCATCACATCAATACTGTGTCTCACGTCAAGCGAACGCCAATATGGAAGATCAAAGAAAATGGATCTCTTCTTCCATATGTTCTTCTCACTCGCAACCCTCTGATTCTTACCAAAAGTGACATTGATACGTTCCACTCGACTGTAGCCTTCCTCTCCGGTTAATGACTTTGGAGCCATTCCATGCTCCGGTAAGCCGTTAAAACACTTTCTTAGCCTATGATATGGGTGGAACCGATGAAGAAACCTCCTGTGGCCAAGGTAGACAGTTTTTCTTCCATGCTTTAGTTGTTGGAAGTGTGTGTCTGCTTCACATATTGGGCATGCTTTATGACCCTTCACGCTGTACCCTGACAAGTTTCCGTATGCAGGGAAGTCGTTTATCGATGTGAAAATCATTGCACGTAGCTTGAAAGACTCCTTCTTATAAGCATCAAACACATCTACACCTTCCTCCCATAACTTCTTCAATCAAAGGCGCCAAATAGACATCAATATCGTTCCCTAGCTGTTTTGGTCCAGAAATCATCATAGATAGCATCATATACTTACGTTTCATACATAGCCAGGGAGGCAAGTTATATATTACAAGGAGAACCGGCCACGCACTATGTTTGCTAGTAAGAGTTTCATACGGATTGATACAGTCTATACAAAGCCCAAGCCGAAGGTTTCTCGGCTCGCTGCCAAATTGAGGGAACATTTCATCTATTTTTTGCCATTGTGGAGAGTCAGCTGGGTGCCGAAGATATTTCCCATAAGATATTCTCTCATCAGAGTGCCATCTCAACTTCTTCGCTTTTGTTGCAGTCGCAAACAAACGTTTAAAACATGGTATTATTGGAAGAAACCACATAACCTTTAAAGGTTGCCTTTTACTTGTCATATCCCACAACTACCATCTTTTTTCACTTTGTATCGTGCAGTTTTACACTTAGGACACTCACTAAGACCTCCATACTCATTTCTGTATAGTACGCAGTCATTAGGGCAAGCATGTATCTTTTTATACTCCATACCCATCGTAGACAGGATTTTCTTGGCCTCATACATACGATTTGGAAGTACATTATCCTCTGGAAACATATCACACAATAGTTCAAGCAGCAATGTGAAACTACTATCGGTCCACCCACAAGTTGCCTTTAAGTTAACCAAATGTAATGTTCCCGTCAGACGCGTGTACTTACTCCCATGGTACAATGGTGTTTCTGCATCACTCCGCAGGCTGCCATACTCCTGCGATTGCGTAAAGGATTCTGCCTCAATATCGTGAATCATTTTCTCCATTCTATCTTCACCTATGATATCCACATCTTCCTTCTTGTGCAACGGAGAATCCGTTACTTCCTCACCATGCCATATCCACCTTGTGTATCGCAGATTTATTCCATCACAGAGTAGGTGATCCTTTATGACATCAACATCCCGTCGACTCTCATTCAAACAATTGACACAAGGACAAAAATACTTCCCATTTTTTGCAGGAGCATTCTTTTTAGCGAATTCAATAAATTCTTCCACCCCTTTCTCATATTCTTCACTAGTTCTCAAAGCATTCATCCAACTATGATCCATTTTGTTACCACCTAAGGCATTCCCAATAACATTCACACGTTTAGTACAATTGTCAACGACATATGATGGGATTGCCTAATTAAGTTATCAACCCAATTTAGGATTTTAAAATATGGGCTTAATAACTTTATTGCCCCCTCCTACTCTCCTCTCTCCTCTTAAAAGGGTTTCAGTGCTATGTAACTTAATTTTTTTAATAAGTATATGTATATAAACATTAATGTATAATAAAATAAATATAATAAGATTAAATTAAAGAATTTTTTTGAGGTTTGGAAGGATATATCACAAAAGTCATAATAAGATTAAATTAAAAACCAAACTATATATCACAAAAGTCATAATTCTATAATTTATGAATTTTGATTATCTTTTACTAACAAAACAATTTTAAGTTGAGTTCTTCCAAAAATAAAATTGTTTTATTGAAAATATTTAGATAAAAATCATTTAATGAATATTGGGGTTATGGTTTTCTTTTTAGTTTTAGCTTGAATTATTCTTTATAATTCCTTTGGAATACAAGAATTTCTTTAATTTAAACAAATCATATTTTATTTTATTATGTATACTAATTAATGGTAATATATACACACAAAACTAAGTTATGAATAACTTAATTAGGGATTTGTTGAGTTTAACAACCAAATTTAGAATTTTCCTATTTGAGGCAACTTTATGTGGAATTTTCCCTTGATTAAAATTAAAATAACCCCTACTCATTCAAGTAAATTTATATTTAAAAAAGAAAATAAACCATTACAGTGGAGTTCCCGAATACAATTTAAGCAATATAAGCACACCAAACACATCAGGCTAATCTCAACCATCTCAATATAAGCAATATATAAGTACAATTAACGTGATATTTCCTATTGCCTAGGCTTTTCACATTGCAAGTTTTACTTTAATTTATTCAAGTAAATGTATATTTCAAAAATAAAATATACCATTCTGTACAAAAAAAAAGCAAGAAGAAAATAAACTAACCTGATCAAGGGGCGCCCATTGTGCTATGTGTGCTGGAGAGGTAGAGAAGACGTTGGAGATCAGAGGTGTATGCACGGTGGGGAGGTACACCGGAGGGTGGAAAAAGCAAAGAACCACGGTGGTGTGGACAAAAATGGAAGGAAGGAGGTGGAAGAGAGCAAAAACCTGTGGAGGAGGTGAAGTTGCAGAAGGGTGGCCTCTGGTGCGTGCGTCCTTCAATGGATTTCAGGTGGAGGAGGAAGGAGTTGCAATGTGAAAAGCCTAGCTAGTTGAAGAAAGAAAGAGTAGTTGAAGAAGGGAGGAGTTGAAGAACAAGAAAAGAGGCCGACGGTGGGGGGAGGAGGAAGAAGAGTAAAGTTTTTGGGTCAAAAAAGGAGGGAGGAGGGAATGGACGCATGTGAGGAGGGGGAATGGGATTGAGGAGACGCATGTCAGACAAGTGTCTGACATGCGTATAGGGGACGCCTTTAGGCATCCTAAATGCCATTTGGGACGCCTAAAGTCTGACTTTAGAAGTCCCAAAATCATTTTAGGACGTCTAATCCCAGCTCCGGGCGCTAAAAAAAATTTACAAAATTTATATTTCGCGCCTGGAAGCACTTTAGACATCCCAAATTCAAATTTGGGATGCCTAAAAGTTCCCCTGCATACATATAATTACAAAATTGCCACCGCCTCCCTTTTTAACCACCCAATTTTAAATTTGGGACGTCCTTGGGGGCGGTTGTATCCTAATTTTATAATAGTGATTCTCTCTCTCCATCGGCTAATTCTTAAGACACAAAGAATGTTATGATATTTCAACAGCTACAATCAAAGACCAAATACTCCAATAGATACTTTCAAAAGAAATGGTCATTAATTGTCTCACACTATTAATAGCATAGCATTGAAGATGAAGCAACAACTCTCTGCAAAAAAATTTTATTGTTGCATTCAATGCTAAGTCTTGAGCTCTTAAGTGTGATTTTGTACTTCAATGATAATTCTTATACTTTTGTGAGAGTCATTTATTGAATCATTTATTCCAATGAGTTGCTGAAGATAGTGGAATCTTGAGTGGGCATTAATTTCAAGGTATAAGAGGGAGCAATTTTTCTTTGAAGAACTTGTTTGTACTGAGGCACTAAAAGCCCTGTGAATCTTAAAAGTTAGTGGGAATATCAAAAAGGCTTCTGAGGACTAGAAGTAGGTCAAGTGGTTAGACGAACCAGTATAAATTATTAGTGCAAGCGTTTCACCCAGGGGGTGAATTGGGTGATACAAGAAATTTCATTACGTATATGAAAATTGATTGGAAACTTAAAGCAATTAAGAGCTAGGAGAAATATCACTAAAGTGTACACCAGGAGTTATATTGGTTCAGTCACAACCACTTTGACCAACGTCCAGACCTCAGAGCTTCTTTGAGAGTTTCACTATATCTTCCAAGATTTAGTGGGTTTTTGCCACCTCAGTACACAACAAGTTCCTTCTCTGGACACTCGCTCCCCCTTACACGTTATAATCAAACCCCCAACTCAAGGTTCCACAACCTTAAGTTGTCTCAATAACAAATATTGAGTTTGTAATGAAAAACTCTCACAGAGCAAATATATAATCATTGAAGTACAAAGAGTGAGTATAAGAAAACATAGCACAAAGAATGTATTGATTGATATGAGTTTGCTTGTTCTCAATTGTTATGTTGTGTTCTTTGAATGCTCTATATATATAGATGATTTGTGATGTTCGTTCAAAGCAATTCAAACGTCCGTTAAAGTCGCGAAGCTTCATTTGATCTTTCTTCAAATTTGAAAACTAGCCATTTGCGGTAGGTAGCGGTAGGTGTGAGTTCAGACATTGTGGACGATATATTTGACTTCTCTCTTAATGCATGATCTCTTCATTGTTTATCTGCAAGTATACTTAGGAAACTAATACAATGAATGGCTAATCATATAGATAACAAATAAATGAGCGTTGGATTAAAATCATGCTTTTTGTACTTCATTACTCGAATGGTTACTTGAGTGATTATGCTCATTACTCGAGTAGTCCCTCGAATAATGTTATTAAAAAACAGGCAAAGAGTAAGTCAATGTTTTCTCACCACATTACTTGATTAAGACATGGAGTAACTTAATTCACAAAACTTTTGAACACCTGGTTCTCAAGTGCTCCCTTGAGTAAGCATGCATTTTCTTCACTGGTGACTTGAGTGCTCCCTCGAGTAAGCTTTCAAATAAGTTTGTAGATTACTCGAGTGGTCCCTCGAGTAATGAGACTCAAATCTTGGCCAAGAGTACTTGTTCTTTCCTGATTACTTGAGTGAGCCCTCAAGTAATATTTCAAATAATTCTGCAGATTACTCCAATGCTCCCTCGAGTAAGTCCTTTTCTCTGTGGTTACTCGAGTGGTCACTCGAGTAACTTGTGGCATTTCTTGTCCGAGTGCTAATAGATACTTTCTGCTCTAGTTACTCGAGTAATAGTCCATATAACTTTGCAGATTACTCGAGTGGCTCCTCGAGTAACTTCATCTAAAAGTTGACAGTGCTTCTCTGGAAGATTTTCTCCATCATTACTCGACTGATGCCTCGAGTAACAAGGTTCTTTACTCGAGTGCTCACTCAAGTAATCTGTTTAAAAACCTGCCAGTGATGTTTTTCCTGTGTTGTGTTTTCTCAGTTCTTCTTCATTACTCCAGTGCTTACTTCAAGTAATACTTTTGTCTGCCAATTAGTTACTTTGTTCAAATTCTTTTGTTTGTTATCAAATCCTTTTGTATTATAGATCCAATCTTTGTTATCATCAAAACACATGGGATCTAACATTCTCCCCCTTTTTAATGATGACAAAACTTGGTGATTTTGAACAAATATTTTGAAATTTAATTTTCAATCAAATGCTTCTTGAACACTTTTCATATGAAATCTCTTGTTCAATTTAAAGTTGAAAACTCTTTTGAAGTAATGATCTTTTCAAATGTCATGATCTTAAAAAAAAAATTGAGTCTTTGTTCTAATTTACTTGTTCACCTTGCATACACAATCAAAAACTCATTAGTTCACAATGCAATATAACTTCAATGTAAAATTGCATAAGAAGTTCATTACATAATTAAAAACTAGTAAAGCTCCCTTAAACCTTATACACCTAATATATGTACCAAAAAACTTAACAAGCCATTGTTCACAAAATCACTCAAGCTCTTTTCCCCCTTTTTGTCTTCATTACAAGGGTAGGATCAATCAAGATCAGAAGGAGGAATAGATGGCTTAGCTGTAGAGATAGGAGTGAGAGGAAGTACCAAAGATTCATGTGAGTCATCTGAACTAGAAGAATCTGAAGATGATGGTTCAGGTTCATGAAGATTCACTGGGGGTACCTTAGGATCTTCTGGGGGGTTCTGAGGTTGAAATGGAACTAAAGAGGTAATCTCTATCTCCTCTGTAGCAGTAGGTGAAGATACAAGCACTTCCTCAATGCGTGCAGGTGAGGCAATAGGAGTAGGCACTGAGTCAGGCTGAACTGGCTGTGCTGGATTATCAGTGGTGATGTGAATAGGCTCGGATGTAGTTGGGTCTGGTATAGAAAATAAGAAGTTCTTTGAAATAGAGATAGGTAAGGGAGGAAGAGGAGTGGATGAGGGTCTAGGCTCAAAAGGTATAGACTAGAAGGTCTAGGCTGAGAAGGTGGTACAGGCTCAGGAATAACAGAAGGACCAGAAATAGAGGAGCCAGATGTAATAGCATTAAGTCTAGCAACAATTGATCTCAGAAGCTCACCCTGGGCAAATGGTTTTGCTAACATCTCTTCGTGCCTCTTATCCATTCTCTCTACAAGTTCTCCCATCTTCACATTCATATGGGTTACCAACTCCGCATTTGTATTGGCAATTCATATAGGTTACCAACCCTTGAGAATATTCTCCATAAAATTTTGCAATGTGGCACCAAAGAAGGAAGGATAAGATGTGAAAGCTAGAGCAGAAGATTGTGTGTCATTCATTTGACTAGTCTCAGTCGTAGTCTTCTACCTTTTCTTGGAACTTGCTTCAAGAGGAATCTTTAGTAAAATATCAATGTCCAACTTTATAATCTGATTTCGGCCTACTGGAGTTAATCTCTCAATTGGTTCTCTACTCTCCAAGTACCAGACCTTGTTTTTCTTCAAGAATAGAGATATAAGATGATGATAAGGCATTGGAGTAATAGGTTTTCCTTTAAACCTATATCGCTTGATCTCAGCAAAGATATATTCTCCCAAATCCTTTTGTTCTTTGAGAAGTATGAGGCAAATTTTTTGTAGTCCTTCTCAATGAAATGAGTATAGTTGTTGGATTTGTTGACTATAACTCTCGAATAGATATACCATAGGACTCGATGAAAATCACACATATCACTTGGGTTGAAATTTAGAGGTCCCATTATCTCACCAGGTCTTAGGATAGAAAACAATTGGTTTGAATCAATATTAGGGTAATCATCATCAGGAGGGTCCTCTATTCCTAACCAGGTGTTGATTTTAGAGGGTGAGATTAGGATTTCTTGACCTCTAATCTTAGTAACCATTTCTTCTTCTAAGGCATCTCAGAGAGGATCATTTACAGGCTCAAGATTACAGTAAAAATACCCCACAACTTTAGTTCAAAAAGGGAGTTTAATAGACAGCCAAGGCAAATAGGAATCAAGATAAGGACTTAGGTCGAAATTTCAATACCTCTTGAAGAACCTTGTAGTCAATATAGTGCATCTTGCACACACTTCTCCTTGAAAAGTGATCTAAATACTTTTGAGATTCCTCAAGCTTGTTCACATTGAATCCCTATGGAAGGAATGTAATTTCTTCATCTCTGATTTTTGGTTCCTTTGAAGATTGAGCTCTCTTTGCTTCTTTAGATTGAAGAGTCTCCTCAAGAATGTTTGCCATTATTTTGGCAAGCTTCTTATCATACTTAGGCCCTTTAGATGATTTTGGAGAGAATATTGGTGTGTTGGATGAGTCAGATGGAGGAGGAGATAGTGCTTTTGTTTCTTTGCCTCTTCCCGGAGGTATACTCTTCTTGGTTTGAGCTCTGGTGATAATGGGCTCCTTTATCACAACTCCCTTGACCTTAGGCTTAGCTTGCGGTTTGGTTTTAGCTTTTGCTTTAGAAGAAAGCTTTCGTCTCTTGGTAGGAGGAGAAGGAGATGAATCAGAAGTTTGGTATGGTTCAGAAGACTTAGAAGGAGTAGTAGGATTAGAAGATTTTGTTCTCACCATTGTAGTTGAGAGAACTGAGATTTTTTGGAAAAACTGGTGTCGGAAGTCACGAGTTAGGGCAGTTGATTCTGAGCAATCTGATCTATTTTTGGAGGTATAAAGTAGTGGGTTTTGACGGAAATGAGAAGACAAAGTGTTTGTGGAAAAATTTTGCAAAGCACTAGGATAATTACTCAAGGAGATTTTGTGAAAAATGAACGAGTTGCGACAGATAAAGACCTAAAATTGGTGCTTCAAATACCTTAAATAACATAGAAGAGAAGCTTAGGAGAAGAATTATACACGTTAAGTATGAATTCACTGAAGAAATCGACCTAGCTGATGAGATTTCTTCTCCTTCTCTTTTAGAAGCCAAGCTCTCTCTCGCTCTCTTTTGCTCTCATGGCTGCATGGTTTTGGGCTATATGAGGAAGGAAGAAATGTTTTATATTATGCTTATGTCATAATATCTAATTATCTAATTTCCCAAAAAAAATACCAAAACTTTGGTGTTATGTACATAAGCTTTTTGTACATGTATTGATAAGCCATAAGCCCAATAACCATGCAACTCATATTTTCCCTCCTTGGCCCATCCAAAATACGTCCTAGGGCCACTTTAGATCAGCCAAATTGGATGATGAGTTTAACCCAAAATTACCATATAGCCATCACAAACTTTTCCACATTTTCGGATTTGACTCAATTCTAGCAGATTTTTGCCCAAACTTTGAAAAATTATAACTAAATTTATAGACATCAAATTGGAGTGATTCCAAGGGCTATAGAACCCTTATTGAGTCTAGTTTCAAAGAAAATATAGGCTTTAACCAACTAGAAGCACACAATTCTCAGATTTTAAGTTTTTGGACACTGTTCCAGAAAATAGATAGTTTTACTGGGCTAACTTAAAAAGTTCATAACTTTTTACATACAGCTCCAAAAATTACCTATGACCTCTCAAATTAAAGCTTAGGATGTTTACTCTCATCCAGTAAAATTTAATAATTTTTGCTCATCATTTGGTCATCAAAAACTATATGACAAACTCACTGCCTCATAGAAAATTGCACTGGCAACACTATTCACATTCTCCAAAATTCACCATTTTATTTGATTGCTTATTTCCAATAATTACAATACAATTTGGGGAATAAAATTTAGAATGTTACAAAAGATGGGTTACCACCAATTTTAGTGGGAACTGATCTTCCCATATTTAAGAGATTTTTGGAGCATGTGGGAATTTGACTTCTATGAACATTTAGGCGCCAAATGTGTTTTCATCGTGGAAACTTACTTATCTTTCTTTCCCTTCCCCCATATTCCTTGTACCAAATGGGCTCTAAAGTTGATAAAAATGTATATGTTTAAGTTCTATAAATTATGTGATGTAAGTAACTAGTTTATTTTGGAATAGATTATTTAAATTATATTGCCTCAAAGAATTTCTTTCTATTGATCATATTTTAAAAATTTAATTATATATCAATTTTAATAATTATTTATTAACTAAAGCAATGTAATCTTACAAGTTGCAATCTAAAGTTTGTTTGATAATGTTCTTAATTTTTATGTTCTTAGAATAGTTATATAAAGTTATTTTTTTAAAACAAGTTTGGGAAGGAAAAAAACAAAAGAATTTGTTTGCAGAATTGTTTTAAAATCGCCAGTTCTCGCTTTTTTTTCCCCAACAACAAAAAAGGAAAAAGCTATTCTGATTTGTTTATTTAGAATGTTGTTATATTTTTTTTTCAAACACTTAATTTTGAACTTTTATTAATAAACTATTTACTATCTCTGTCATTGGATCAATTTCCACTGGTTGAGATTTAAAATTTTATTAGTAATATTATTATAATATTAAATAAAAAAATACATATAAATATATTTAAAATGTTGAAATTATATCTAACCACTTCAACACTTTAAAATTTTATTAATAAATGTTATAACGTTTTTACTTATTATCTCAAGCAATTTTGAAATGTTTATGTTAAACTTTAATTAGTTTAAAATTATGTATATATATTTTTTGTTATTTAAGATTATAATATGTTGTCACAAAATATTAAATATCAACAAGTGAAAGTTGATCCAATTGTGGAGATAGTAAATAGAAAGGAAATTGAGAGAAAGCTTGATGGAGACACCCCTCTCCCATATGCTATGCGCCTCCCTCATTTTTCTTGTTCCATGATAGCTCCAATCCTCCATTGATGAAGGTGGGAGATATATTCCTAGCTCTATTTCATGCTCCAAAAATCTCCCAATTAAAACACTTATTTTATAAATATTTTTCTACTCAACAAGAACATTTTAGTAGAATTTGGGTTTGAGAAGAACCTTAATGTTATATAAGAAGATAGAAATCCCCCTAACAAAATACTTAGGGTTTGGAGTATGCCTCAGTGTTAAGGTTTAGAGTGGGTCAACTAGATTTGCCACTATGAACTATGAGCGTAATGAGAAGAATTTGAGTGTGATTATGACTTTACCCTTAAAGAATTTGAGAAGAATTTTAATATTATACAAGAAGAAAAAATAAAAATATTTTTATGAAAATTGTTTATGCATAAATTATTATGAAATTTATATGTTATGTGTTTTGAATCAGTGTTTTTTTTAAATGTAATTACACTCAATGGCTAGTTGGCTACATAAATTTGATAAAAACCTATATGTTTGAGTTCTATAAATTATTATGATGTAAGGAATTTATTTTAAAATGGATTATTTAAATTTGCAATCTTTTTGTGTTTTGGCTAGCGAGATAACAAAACTTGGATGGAACACTAAAAATGTTCTAAATACAGAAATGCACTTGATCTTAATTTTCGTACCTTGTTGAAGCTTCCATTTATACGACTTATTTGATGCACAAGACTTGTTTAGATAAGCATCTCTCACTTTTAAAGGACATCCACTGGCTTCATATACCAGAATTCTCTCACAAGTTGCAATCTGAAGTTTGGACTTTAGGGGTCTGTGTGGCTCGATCCCATTACGCCCTGCATTGTAATGCGATGCAATGGTAATACAAAGCAATATTAATAACAGGGTTAGTGTTTGGTTTGATTTTTAAACATGGTAAAATGAGTTATTTTTTAATAATTATTTAAAATAAATAATCAGAAATCTATTTTATCCTTAACATAATCTTTGTAGAAAAAATAGTTAAGAGCCATTGTGTTGCCTTATAGTAACCGTCACGCTATTTCGTCGAGTATCGCCTGATGTCAATGGTTGTGGTGGTAGAGTTGATAGAAACAGTGATGTGGCAGTAGTTATGGCAGGTGGTGACAGCTACAACGGTGGGGAAGGAGATAGTGGTAGCAATGGCAGCAACGGTGGAGGTGGCAACAGGAGGGGGTGGCGGCGACAACAGTGAAGAAGGAGGAGGTAGTGGTGGCAACAACGACAATGGTGGAGGTGGCGATGGCTGAGAGTGGCAACAACAAGGGTGGAGGAGAAGGTAGTGGTGGCCCCAGCAGTTGAGGAAGAGGAGGACGTAGTGTTAGCTGCTGCAGTGGTGGGGTGACGGTAGTGGTGGTGAGGGTGGTGTGGCAGTGGTGGAGTAGGAGCAGGTAGTGGCGGCAGTAGCAATAGTGGGGTGATAGCGGAGGAAGAAGAGGAAGAGGTAGTGGTGGCGATGGTGGCAATGATGGAGGTGGCAACAACGGGGGTGACAATGACGGCTATCGGAGGAGAAGGAGGTAGTGGCGGCGGACACAATGGTGGAGGTGATGACGGTAGCAGTTCAGGGGTGTCAACGCCGGCAATGAAGGAGGAAGAGGTAGTAGTGGTGGCAGTTGTGGCGCAGTGTGACAGGTAAAATAAGACTAGCGAAACAAAGACAACTGAAACTAAAAGGTAAATTTGTCTTTTTCAACTATGCAATAGAATGGTAATGAGTATTCATATGAGGGAGGTATGAATGAGGATTACTACTTTTTTTTGTAATCACCATTACGATGGTAAACCTTATTACCATACTAAAGAGCAACCAAACACTCTTATTTTGGTAATACAATAATGATTATCATTGGATGCATGTAGTGTGCAGTTGAACCAAACAGGCTACTAGATTCATGTTACTCTCTCCTATTCCTAATGCAAGAGATAATTTAAAACTTGAACTTGCTCTTAGATATAAGACTTTTTTTTCCATTTTTGTCACATATTTTCTAATTTACCCATATTGATGCTCCCTAAACAGTAATCATGTAAGAAGTAAGAAAGAGATGGGGAGAATTAAAGATAGTGATTATTGCGTTGGAGAAAAAACATGTCATATTAACTAAATTAACTAACTTATTTAATCTAATCAAATTAGGTAAAAATATTTTACATTAAAAACCATAGGAGTATAAATTTATAATTTAGGAGTTTTCTTTTAAGTTAAATTTTCAAACTCACTAGCTAGATGGAGAATCTTAATCATTTGAGTTTTTTTTTTCAAAGTTATTTTATTGTTTTTTGATAAAGTTTATCTTATTGTTCCCACGGTCCACATTTGGAACTTCCAATTTATCTGAAGGTAATGGGGTCATAATCCTAGCATAAGAAGTGGAAGATTTCATTAACAAGTTGAACACAATTTCAAATATTGAAAAGCGTATTTATTAGGAGGTGCGATATCATTTTATCCTCTAAACCTATAGAGGAAAACCCAGGAGCAAATAAAAAAACAAAGTGGAAGATTCCATCTTACAATTGAAATAATGAATTTCCAAAGCACATTCAACATTGTGCTTGTGTGTATATATCATTTCACTCCCCTCGTAGACAAACCATAACAAACACGCATTTATAAAACACAAAAAAAACTATTAAAAAAAAATAATAATAAAGCACAAAAACATATTTTTCTCCGTTGCCTTCCCATTTTCCCAGATTACAAAACGTAATCGTTTCTTTCAGTCTCTCGCTTCCCAGCTCCTCTTCCCGTGACCCTATGTGCCATTTCAGAATCCCTAATTTCCTTCGGCAAGCAAACTGCGACTGGAGGCCAAACACCATTCTGCCATTGGAGATTATCATCAACATTCTCAGAAGGATTCCTTTCAAATCCTTTGTTCGATTTCAATGTGTGCGTAAAGGATGAAAAAATCTCCTAAAAACCCCGTCTTTCATTGCTGAACATGCCCGCTGTTAGATCTCATGTGTTTTGATGATAACAAAGATTGGATCAATAATATAAAATGATTTGATAACAAAGAAAAGAATTTGAACAAAGTAACTAGATGACAGACAAAAGCTTTACTTGAAGTAAGCATTGGAGTAATGAAGAAGATTTGAGAGACAAAGCAAAGGAAGAACATCACTGGCAGATTCTTTAAAGATTATTCAAGTGAACACTCAAGCAAGGAACACTGTTACTCGAGTGAGCACTCGAGTAATGTTGAAGAAAATGTTTCAGAGAGGCACTGCCAAAATTTGGAAGAAGTTACTCGAGGGGCCACTCGAGTAATCTGCAAAGTTATATGAACCATTACTCGAGTAGCCACTCGAGTAACAACATGAACATAAGGCATTACTCGAGTAGCCACTCAAGTAACCAGGGAAAATATCTTTCAGTAGCTCTCGGCTAAGAAATGCAACAATTTACTCGAGTAGCCACTCGAGTAACCAGGTGAGAAAAAGGCATTACTTGAGGGAGCACTCGAGTAATCTGCAGTGTTATTTGAAGCATTACTCGAAGGGTCACTAGAGTAATCAGGTAAGCAAAGAATAGGTACTCTCGGCTAAGAATTTGATGCTATTACTCGAGGGAGTAATCGAGTAATCTGCAAACTTATTTGAAATTTACTCGAGGGCTCACTCGAGTAATCTAGTATTTCTAAGGTTTGTGAAGTATCTTATTCCATGTCTTACCCGAATAATATATTGAATTCCTATTTGCCATATTTTTGATAATATTACTCGAGGGACTACTCGAGTTATGAGCATGATCACTTGAGTAGTCACTTGAGTAATGAAATCCAGAAATCATATTTTTAATCGAATGTTTATTAATTTGTTATCTATACGATTAACTCTTCATTGCACTAGTATTCTAAGTATGTTTATAGAGAAACAATGAAGAAATCATGACATAAGAGAAAAGTCAAATAAAACGTCCAAGATTTCACCTACCGCTATCTACCGCAAACCGATAGTTTTGAAATTAAAAGAACAGTCAACCGTTGCTTTGCGACTCTAATAGACATGTTTGAATTACTTCCAACGGACACTACAAATCATCTATATATATAGAGCATTCAAAGAGCAGAGAATAACAACTGAGAACAAGCAATCATACATCGATCAATATATTCTTTGTGCTCTGTTTTCTTATACTCATTCATTGTACTTCAGTGATTATATATTTGCTCTGTGAGAGAGTTTTTCATTACAAACTCAATATTTGTTATTGAGACAACTTAAGGTTGTGAAACCTTGAGTTGGGGATTTGATTACAACATGTAAAGGGGAGCAAGTGTCCAGGTGAAGGAACTTGCTATGTACTAAGGTGCTAAGAACCCACTGAATCTTGGAGAATATAGTGAAACTCTCAGAGATGTTCTGAGGACTGGACGTAGATCAAAGTGGTTGTGGTCGAACCAGTATAACTCCCAGTGTACACTTCGGTGATATTTCTCTTTGCTCTCAAATACTTTAAATATTCTGTTAATTTTCTTATACGCAACGAAATTTCTGGTATCACTCAATTCACCCCCTTAGGTGAAACGCTTACACTAACATCCGCCACTCTGCCCGCGAAGACCCTCTATGTAACAACCCAAATTTTATATTCATCAAATATATTGTAATTATTTGGGGAAACTCAATAAAATGATGAATATTCATGAATTTGGAATTTATGAATTTTATAAATGTTCAATTTTACAGGAAATTGGGCAAAAATGAATATGGAATTAATTTGGGTGATTTAAAAAGCCTAATATTAAGGTCCAAAAATGAAGAAATATTAGAGAAAATATTTGGTCCAAAAATAGATAGAAATTGGCCAAAGAAAAATAAGAGAAGAAATTGGATTAAAAAGGTATTGGCAAAATCGTAATTTTGCCAAATTATCACAAAATTAATTATTTTTCCGATTAATTGAAGATAATTCCAATTAATTAAGGAAAATAAAAGGAAAAATATATTTAGAATATTTTGGTCAATTCAATATGAATTTATGGAAAATTTGAGCAAAAATGCAATTTTGATCAAAATTGAGACTTTACGTGTATACGTAACCGAAACAAGTTGTGAAGCCAATTGAGACCTTAGGGAGGGACCCCTAGGTGTCTCTTACATGTGGCATAAATAAGGATATATTGGTTGGACATGATGGCATGGTTACATGAATGTAGGAGGTTATGTAATAAAAATTAGTTTTGGAATTGTTGGAAAATTCCATAAATCATTAAAATGATATATGATATTATAATATATCATTCTCATCTTCTTCATTCAGCATTTCACGCACAAAACAGCAGCTAAAAGTGAGAGAGAACGTTCAGATTTTTAGAGAGAGAAAGGAGAAGAAATCTCACAAGGTAAGCCGATTTCTCCGACGATTTAGCTCCTAACGCGTATAACTCCGACCCTAAGCTACTCCTCTTTGTTCTTTAAGGTTTGGAAGCTCAAAATCTGTTGTGGAACACCTAGGGTTTTCAGCCATATTTGGGAAAAACTTTTGAGAGCATGAGGTAACTTCCAAACCTTCGTATATTAACTATTCTGGCTGCTGTGGGCAATTTAACCGGTGAAATTTCGCCGGATTGCCGTTGGTTTTAAATTTTGGGAATTGAGTTGCCTAAGGGTTATGCTGCCCAATTTTGGTTCAAATGGTAGTTATAACCTAATGTAATAGTTAATTAAGTGGTTAGGAGTAGAAAGGAACGCGTTTACGGAGCCAAAATTGTAAAACCCCAATTTTTCCCAGAGAACTCCTAAATTTCGGCCAGCTCTAGAAATGGGTCTTAGAGTTGGATTTTCAATGATTTGATGGTTCCATTGAGTTCAGGAGCGAAAATTAGGTGGGGTTACAGTTGGTCACTTTTTCGGAAAAGGCCGAAAAAGCGTAATTACAAAAACGCCCCTAAAACCCTTAAAGTGGGGCTGCCAAGGGTAAATTTGTAATTTAACATTGAATTTGCTAATTCTGAATCCGGAAATGGATTCCTTTGGTGGAAATATGCTAGAATAGCCCTGGGTAGAATTTCAGTAAAGATGTAGCCGGACCGGGTCTCCAGGGGCATTTTTGTAAATTTTCATTATAGACTCATATAACCCCAAGAAACACTATGAAAGTGTCTAAATGGTGCATTTGGAATTGTAGGATTCGATATTTGCCCTGTTCGTGATCCACCTGCGCTAGAGCATAATCAGAAAGAACAAGGTAGTGACTCCTCTCTTATACTTTGTGTGAAACATTGTATATATGTTTGTCGTGCATTGAGAATACATTGTGACATTGTGATGCTTTGTGATCACAGCGAAAGCAGACGCCTAGTGAATACTTTGTGAATACATTGAGATCGCAACGAAAGCTGACGCTTAGGGTGTACAGCTATGAGTGCTGTCATTTGTGGTGTGAACCACATTACATTGTGATGCTGCTAACATGACCTTATATGCTTTGTGTTTATACACTGTATGAGTGATTTGTTACTACTGGGATTCTCTTGAATCTCATTCTTTCCAATGACTAACATTTCAGACAGGGCTAGTGGCGCTAAAGAGAAGCGGGCAACCCGGAGCGATTAGAACCCCTTTGGGGTATATTTGATTGTAGGGTGTTGGTTATCTTCTTTTGAACTTGGGATTACTGTATATTTTGGAGATGTAAATATTACTGTTGATTTTGGTTATGTAATCCTCTAGTGGAGACTTTTAAACCCTCAGATTATATATATATAGAACCTGGGAGTTGCCGGGGATTTGGTTATATACTCTGATGTGTGTGAATGTAAACTAACTGCGCAGGTAATTATATTCGAATTTTGAAATTGAGACCAAGATAGAGAAGAGTTTTTGAAAGTTTTTGGTGAAAATCCTACTATAGTGTAGGAATTTGAAATGAGTTTAAGCTATCCGACGGTCTCTAAACCAATTTAATTATGTGATATCGAATTATAATTACGTGGTTAAAGGCAGGGGGTTACACTCTATTTCTCATCCATGAATACCATTACAATCATAGCTATCTCTCTTTATGTTTGCTAATCATAAGATGGAAACCATTGAAGCTCTGAGCATACCCTCGATCAATGCCTTCAGACGTAGTTGGAGAATCATTGGTTCTTGCGATGGCTTGCTTTGTGTCCAAGTTGATCATGGTCGTTCGCTTTGACTGTGGAACCCAGTGATTAGAAATGTCAGAGAAATACCCCTAACAATGATTGATTTTTGGGACTTTTGCACATATGGATTTGGGTATTGTAGCATTTGTAATGATTACAAGATAGTGAAAATTTATAATCAAGAGTTGTGTACAAAGAAGGAAGATCAACGCCTGTGTCCCATCGGGCATGATCGAGCGGAGGCTTATTCAGTAAGCACAGGTTTAGGGAAGGAACTAGAATTTGAATTTGTGGCTATACTGAATGCAGGATTTATAATTCAAGCTGTCAATACTGATGGGACTATTTCTTAGTTGTTAATAGGGCCTGTTTCACCTATAATAGTTTGGTTCAACCTAGCCACGGAAGTGTTCAGATTCACACAAATAACAACTGATTGTGGTACTATGTTTAGGCTTGGTGTATTTGGAGGAAAGACATAGTCTGGCATGACAAGAAAATTCAGACTGAGGTCGAGGACGACCCAAGGTGCATTCTTTATCTGTTCAATCTCATCACTAATGAAGGGAGGGAGTTCAACTGTTCAACTGACTGTAACTGGTGTGATGCTTTCAATTATGAGGAGAGCCTTGGTCTGTTTGAAACACCCAGGCTGAATAGCCTTGCTCTGCATCGCAGATTTCTTTTGTCACGGCAATTATGGTGGAAATTAAGCCACAAAACCTTTTAACACTTTGGTTGTATCTATAATCCTGAAAGTCCCTTTGATCTGTGATCTGGAATGGACAAATTTAGTACTAGTTGTTTCAAACTTTATTTTAGCCTTCTATATATCATGATATGTTCAATCTTCATAGATGACATATAGTTTAGTTGCTGTTATATGAATTTGTTGGGTTTTGTTGGACACTTCATATACTAAGTGGAAAGGAAAGGTGGACATGACATATCAAAGCTTCTTGCTTTCTCATTTTGTTAATCTAATAGAGCAATATAATTAATACTCAGCACAAGAGAGGAAACTAAATGAGTTATTGCTTTATGTTTCCAGTAGATGAATATATAGTTTAGTTGCTTTTATATACAGAGCACAAGAGAGTGAACTATATAATTTATTCCTTTGTGAACTATATGCCCCTTTGGTTTGTTATCTATAATATAGAAATTGAGTTCTAGCTGCTTCCAAGTTTTCAACTTTCCACATCATCAGATGTTTAGTTTAAATAGATACATATGTGATTGCTGCTTTATAAATTATTTGGGTTTTGTTGTCCACTTAGACATTCAGGAAGAAAAGGTTAACAAGACTGTCATAATTTATTTGGAAGGATGAGGTTTCTTGCAGCCTTAATGAAAGTTAGAGTGAGAGTGAGTGTTAAGTATGACATAAAGACCTTTCTACTCTGTTCCCCAACATTTTTAGATGCCAATATTGTCAATTGCTCTACAACTCTCATTTTTGTGTGGCTGGTTTAGTTCGAAAACTTTTGGCGGGAATGATCCCACAAAAAACTAGCATTGAGCATTTTGGTTGCTTCTATATTCCTTGATGCCATTCAGATCAGTCATCTAGAATAGAAATATTCAATGATTCATCTTTCAAGGTTCGTTTTTATGAACTGATTACTGATAGCCAAAAAAGAAAACAGGTTTATTTTTACTGTCTATACTAACAGAGGTTTAGTTTTCATAGATGAATGCATAATTTAGTTGCTCCTATATTTTCGATTTTGTCTCAGTTAGTATACCAAGGTTCTATATCTTATGAGAGAGAATGAAAGTTAACCCGGGATATTATGCTTCTTGTTTAAATATCCAGGGCTAGCTCTTTTACTTAAAAAAAATTGACACTAACAACTATTACAGGTATCAGCAATAATATTTTGTAAGAAATGCTTGTGTTTAGAAAATAAATATAATATGTTTTGAAATAGTTTAATGTTTCTATTGGAGAATTACTTTTTGGTATTAACACTACTCTTGATACCCTCAATTTCAGAAGCTATCAAAGTCACTAGTACAAGAGTGCTTACTAGAACTTCAAACTGTTTCAGATTGATTTACTTTTTTCTATTCATTCTCATCAGTAATTTTAAATTTTTGGGATTTGAATAAAACTTAAAATTGGTTTCATATTCGAAGATGGTTCAATCCGTGATGAAGTTAGGTTGGTTTTGAGACTTGTAACCATTTACTATGGTATGATTCCAATATTTATTGAAAAAAAAAAAAAGTTCAATCCAGTACCTTCGATGAAATATAGTATGCTAAGAAAAATATTTAGGTCAAGTTATTATTTATATGCACTACATCAAGTTTTATAATTATATGTAATCATGTGTCATATTTTTTTTATATATTATCATTTAAATATAACCTACATGAAAAAATAGGGGATATCACTGCATGTGATTGAAAAACCTGATGTATTATATATGAATTTAATCTAAGTATGATTTTTAAGCTTTGAAAAACTTATCATAATAGATACAAAGAACTTGATATTAGTACGATATATAATCTAATATTCCAGAAAAAAATTTCAATGGAAAAACCATTACTTGGTACTGGGCTCAAGGATCATATATTTAAATGTACATGATACATCTGGCAAAAACAAAAAGAGGTAAAGGATACATACATCACCGTTTTATTTGTAATCCTTCCTATTTAATCAATAATGATGATTTTGTTTTTCGCCTTCAATAAAGGCGAACATTATATATACATCACACATTAATCGAATCATACTTTAAAATATTCATTTATTCCCAACACACGTCTAAATGGCCTAATTATTTTTTTATGATTCATTTTAATATATTTTTACTTTTTGATGAAATATTTTTACCCATTTCATACATGTCTAATAATTTAATTTCCATCTGCACCATGAAAATTTGGAGTAAGTTACAACTTTTTTTCTTTGGTTAAAACTAATATGCTATTTAAAATTAGTTGTCGCAGGCTCCATTTAAAATATAAATTTCCAATGCATATCAATTGCCCGACAACTTTTTAATTTTAATTTTTTATTGCACCCTCTCATTCACTAACAGCTCGAAACATGTAAGTTTTGAGTATGCATTGGGTGCTCATCGAATCCGCAAAGAATGTCTCCGTTGAGATACTCTCTCAATTTCCTCCCCATTAAATCAAAACGGTGAGGTTTTTTTTTTTTTTTTTTTGCCAACAAAACGGTGAGTTTTAGTTGCAAAACAAAATCTGACCCGTTCTCTCTTTCCAATCAAGCGGAACTGTCAGTTTCTCTGACTAGAACATTGTAGAGCATTAGCAGCTCTTCAATGGGATAAAGTTGTTAATCATCAAGAAGAAAACAGAGAAGAAGCTCTGCAAGTTGGTTGGTGCTTGTTTGGTTAAGCAATTGACAACCTTATAAGTGCTTATACATATAAGTGGAGACAATACTCCTCTCACATACTTATCTCGTTTATTGTAAATCATGATTAAAAAGTTATTTTTGAATATCAGTGTTCTAAACAAGCACAATGAAACCAAGGACTCAGCTTAATAAGAAAAAGAGAGTGGGAGAGAAACCGACGGTTACACTTGATTGGAAAGAGAGAATAGGTCAGATTTTGTTTAATAAAAAAAACTCAATGTTTTGACTTAATGGAAAGAAAATGGAGAGGGCATCTCAATGGAATGGAGACATTCTTTGCCGTCATCGAATGAACAGCCACATGATGTCATGCATAAGCATAAAGACACCACTGTCTCATAAAGTTATAACAATCCCAATATCTCGGTCTCGAGCCTGCATTTGGTGATCATTGTTTATTATGAGATCTCAAATGTTTAAATTTAATTTAAATGGTCCAAATTTAAAATTTTTAATTTATCATTTTTCAAATAATAAATTTATTTTTTATAAGAAGTGATAGTTATAAGATTATCATTATTTTAAATTTTACATATATTAAAATAAAATATAAAAATTTAAATTAAATTAAATCTAGATTGTCCAAAATCAATCTAACAGTAAAGAAGAGTGATGAGAACATTTGTGTTCATCACTAATGCGCTCCCAGCGATTCCTTTTGTTTGTGATATGAGGACCATTGAAGAAGATTTTGGGGGAGGGGGGGGGGGGGGTTGAAAACTATTCTTTCTTTGTGCATTTTGAAACAAACTAGGATAACTTATGCTCTTCAAACTCTGGGTCTAGGCCATATTCTGCAAGAAAGTATGTGTTCATGAGTTTTAGAGGGGAAACATGCAACAACTTTACTAGCTATGTATCTTCATGTTGCGCTCAACCGAGCTTTCCTTGTTGCATTTCGTGACCTTAGTTAACTTTAGAAAGGTGAAGAGATTGAACCCTCACTCATCCAAACAATCAAGGATTCCAATGTATCATTATTAATCTTCTCAGAAGACTACGTTTCCTCAAGATGGTGTCTAGATGAACTCACCCAAATCGGATGATAGCCAATTTGTTATACCCATCTTCTACAAAGTTGACCCCTCCCATGTTCGAAGGCAAACCAGAGCTTATGAGAAGGCATATAAACAGCATGAGAGAGATTTCAAGCATCACCCAAGCACGGAGAACATGTGGAGGGTTGCTTTTTGTGAAGCTGACAATTTCAACCGCAGGCACTGTAACACCCTAATTTTCGATTAAGGGTTAATTATAATTATTGAGGATAATTATCGGATTAAAGTGGAATTAATGTATATTGTTGACAATATTAATTTATATGTCATAATTGATGGAAAATTTAAAGAATGGAATTATTGGCTTTAAGTTGGTGATTAATGGGGAAATTAATTACTAACTAAGAGAAAAATGGGAAATGTGATTAAATGACTAATGGAGGGATTAGAGAAGCTAATTGGTGACTAAGTATGTGGGAACCAATAGAAAGTTGACATGTGGCAAGGTTGTGGGTGTGTGTGAAGGGAGAAAAGTCAAATGAATATTTTAGTGTTTCTCTCTCCTCTCTTCCTTCTTTGTACACTGGACATGGTATGGGAGGGGAAGGAAGTGTCATCATTTTCCTCCTTCATCTCCTTCACTCACCTCTCCTTCTCTCTTTAAATTCCAGTGCCATTGTTGCCAAAAAGGGAAGGAAGAAAAGCTTGAAAAAAAGGTAAGCAAATGCCCTCCATTGCTCAAACTTACTTCATGAATGTTGTTCCTTGGAGTGAGAACTTTATTTTGATGTTTATAGTGTGTCCATTGGTGTTGGTTTGTGGCAACACGAAATTTTGGGAAGTGGTGAATCAAGAACTCCCTTTGAGAAAGTTGATAAGGTGAGTGAAACCTATCTATCTATGTTTTGTGTCAAATGGATTAGTTTGTAATTTCTGGAAATTTGGCCTTGAATCCAAAAATGAGTGCCACTGTTCATTTGGTATGTTTTGGCATGAGAATGGTATTTTGGAACGAGTTTAGGATAGATAGATTGATTGGTGATTGAAATTTGATGTTTAGATGAGATTGGAATTTTGATGTTTGTGTTGCCCAAAACCAAAGCATGATAAAGGAGTAGGATTTTGGTCATTCTAAGATTGTCATTGTGTTCCTTGTGGAAAATTGTGTGGGAGAAGTGTTGAATATGAATTTTGAACCATTGGGAACTTAGTTTTAAAAGTGGCAAGTTTTGGTTAATAAGAAACTCTGTTCTGGAAGTGATCTTGCATGGACGTTTTAAAATAGCAAATGGTGTTGGAAAATTATGAAACTTTCCAGTTTTAAAGTTCACTTGCCAAGCTTTAAAATGGACATATATTTCATGTCATTTCGATTTTTGGGCTAGGAGTTATGACTGTCCAAATTTTGATGTTAAATCTGGGAATAATTCTGAAGCAAGGTGGACTTTTCTTGAAATCTGTATTTTTTTAGTGATTTTGAGTAATGGTTCATATTTTTCCTATGAAGAGGACTAAAATAGATTTCAATGGGCTTTGGGATCACCTCATTTCGATTTTTCTACAATTAATTATGAATTTTCGAAGTTGCCTTAGCTGCAGCAGAAAATCTTGGCTGCAGCGCAAAAGTTTCCGTGTGCGTTTTGGCCGCAGCCAGAAATTCTTGGCTGCAGCCAAAAACCTTTTGTGCATGTTTTGGCTACAACCAGAGGGTTCTTGGCTACTCCAACCCCCCATTTTCAGAATTTTGGGATTTTTAAAGGTGATTTCCAACCTAGTATTTCCCAATCCTTTAGGCTTTCATTGACCTTATTATAGCCACCTAAAGGTCATGAATGGTAACCAACTTTAAGTGTTATGAAAATGAGAATTTGGAAAAGAGAATGATCCTATGTCCTTGATTTGGTTATAGGGTTGGGTATTCGCCCTGATTATGGTTTGATATCCGCTCGGATCGTGAGTAGCCGATGCTGGAGCATACGTGGAAAGAAAAAGTGTAGGGAACTTGTCTCTCCTGCATGTATTGATATTTGTGTTTGTGTATTGATGCATGTTATTGCTTTGCTTGATTATGTGAAACATATATGAATGATTGAAGCTCTGTTTCTAATTATGCTATGGCCATGAGTATGTTGTTGAAACATTGAGCATGCGGATATGTCATTATGTGAGCACGAGTTATTGTGATGCAAGCATGTCATGCATTAAACGCTTATCTTGCATGCATATTGGTATTTGTTTCCTACTGGGATTCTCTAGAATCTCATCCTCCCCTACCAACATTTTAGACATGACAAGTGGCTTGAGGAAGGAGCAAGCGAGTGTAGGCGGCGAGAATCCCTTATGGGCATTTGGATTTGGTAGTTGGTTATCATTGCTATTTGGGATAATGGTAGTTGATTTGGATATATTTAGAGTTGTATATATTAGGATGGATATATGGTTGTATATGTTGTGGTGGTGTATTTGGATATGTATGTGGATTGAAATTTGTGTAATCCCCGTTGAGGAATTGTAAATGGCGTATTGCCCTATGAATCTTTAGTGAAGGTATGAATTTGGGTTTGCCGGTATTATTATTGTGCACTCTGATATTTATATAAATGTGATTTATCTTCACAAAGTAATTGTATTCGAAATATGAATGTGAGACAAGGTTAAAGTGTTTGATAAATGTATTTGTGAAAATCCTATCTTAAGGATGGGAATGTAAATGAATTTTGATTATTATTGGTCTCTATTTCATTTTTAATCAGTGTTTTGGATATAATTACGGAGGGGGTTACAGGAACTGCCAAACGTCCATGTGTTAGGATGGGAGCAGTGGATGTTAAGCTTTTCTATCACTTATAAGAGTATATGAGAAAATAAATAAACAAATATATGGTAAAAATTAAATGGCAAAAGAGACACCAGAATTATCAACATGGAAAACCCCTTAACTTAGGGATAAAAATCACGGGTTGTCCAGACCAATAAAAATATGTTCCACCATAATCAAAACAAAGTACGAGAGAGTCTCAAACAAATGTACAAGCACGTGCAACCACCTAGCCAAACAATTAAAGTTACAAGCTTACAATAGAGAACAAAGAAGCTGAAAATACCTAGAATAACGTCCCTGACTACAAACATGATTTCTCTTCCACCAGGCTTCCAAACAACAATTACACTGTTGAAATTGGTGAACCACATGCGCCAAACTAGCTAACCAAATTCTAGCCCAATCCAACAATTAATGAGTGCACAAACGTCGATTTACCAAGACTGCCTTATGAACATGCGTTTTTCGCTTTTTCTCTCTTCTTTTCTATCACATGGCTATTTAATTAGACCTCTTTGACCACTTTGGTCTACCCCGGCCTCATCAGCCTATCTAACTTTGGCGAAAGACCTAATTAGCCCCATCTTCATTTAAATAAGTGAGACACAACATCGAATTAGGAAACTCCAAGAGAATATTTTTTTATTCCCTCATTCTTTTCCTTCTTTCCTATTTTTTCCTTTTCTTTTCTTTTCGTTTTCTTTCTTTTCTTTTCATAAAATAGGAAATACATAAAATATAAGATATATATAAATTGAGCATTTCTCCATATAGGAAGGGAGCCCAAAACCGAACTGAACGTTTCAAATTGAAGTGTTTTTCAAATTCATCATACGAATTGACCTATAATTATATCTTTTTCTGATTAGCTGGCCATATTCATTTTTGATTCCCCAAGATAGATATCGTTTATTAAAAGCTATACATTTATAAACTCATGCTAAGTCATCATCAAAAGTTTTTTTTTTTCTTTTGAGTTTGAATAGTTCGCCATATCCAATTATTTTATATTTGTTTGTCTGTATATTTTGGTTGCTCAGAGAAAGTAAGGATGTTTCAGGGAAGGTGAGTAGCATCAAGGGTGGATAGTTGCCTCTATTGATCCATCTAATTCTTTCTTGGTCCAATGTTCATATCTAGATACTTGCATTTATAAGAGTTGTTAATTCCCTTATGTTTCAAATTAATTGCATAATTTTGATTGTAAATCTACTTATTCTACTTGTTTGCAAATATATTCTCTCATAGTCAAAGCTCCGACTGGATGCTGACGACCACCGCCAAGTCACCACCGGCAACCGCACCACCACATCACTTCAAAAATATATTTTTCAAAACAATATATCCAAACAGATTTTTTTTGTTTTTTTATTTTTAAAACTTGTTTCTAAAAACTGTTTGATAAAAGTGTTTGTGAGAATAAAAAACAAAGAACAAAATCAAACAAGCCCTATGTTTCTAAAATTGGTACTTCTAAGGAGTTAGAAGATCTCAGTAGGATAACATATGCAATTTTTTGGGAGAAGGTAGTAAAGTTATTATAACGAAGAAATAATTTCCCCTATGACTTGACTTCATGATTAATTTCCCCAAAGGCAACAAATTATTAGTGGTATTAATCTTTCTACCATTACTTGATCATTAATATCTCCTTCCTACATTTCAGTTTAGACCTTTTTTTTTTTTACCTGTGTGATTCCTTCAAAAAAGTAGGAGCTTTTGCTCATACTTGATGATATCACTGATACATGCTAGCAATTGTGAAACATGGGTTTGGGTATTTCCATGTTCTTTCAGATACCTCTAACTTTATCCATTTGTTTTCCTTCATATGTTCCTTGAAAAAACCTATGGGTATGCTCTAGCTGTACAGGAAACATAAATGTGTAAGACCAAACAGGAAATATCTTAACCTGTCTCCTTAAGCTAGGCTTGTTTGGCATGCAGACTAAAATGAAATGGATTGAAATAGAAAATGGAATTGAAAAAAAAAAAGCTGTTTATAACTAAAATTAAATGTTGTTGATGATACATGGATATGTCAACTCAGCATATTTAGTCAACTAATTGTTAGAATTAACATGGATAGCAACTAAGTCAAAATTGTTACCATTTGTAAACTTTAAGGACAACATTATATTGCTCACTACTACAGAATTGAGATATAACCACCCCCAAAGACGTCCCAAATTGAAAATTGGGTGGTTAAAAAGGGAGGCGGTGGCATTTTCGTAATTATTTATGTGTAGGGGAACCTTTAGGCGTCCCAAATTTGAATTTGGGACGTCTAAAGTGCTTCCTGGCGCGAAATATAAATTTCATAAATTTTTTTTAGCGCCAGGAGCTGGGTTTAGGCGTCCCAAATGCCATTTGGGACGCCTAAAGGCGTCCCCTGCATGTCAGAGTGTCTGACATGCGGTCTTCTCATCTACCTATCACACCCTCACCTCACATCCTCTCTACAACTTTACTCTTCTTCCTCCTCTCCCCACCCACACCGTCGGCCCTGCTGTGTTTTTTTTTTCTTCAACTCCTCCCTCCTCCCTTGTTCAAGCTCTCTCCTCCACCGTCGGCCTAGCTTGTTGAACTCGGACTCCTCCCTTCTTCTTCTTCCTCTTTGTTTCTTCAACGGCTGCAACCGTGTCTGCTGCAACCTCACCTCCTCCACAGTGGGTTTTGCTCTCTCCTCCATTGTTGTGCGTGGGTGGAGCTCCAACGTCTTCTCTACCTCTCAAACATAGTAGCTAGGGGGCGCCCTGATCAGGTTGGTTTATTTTCTTCATTTTTTTTGTAACAGAATATGGTTTATTTTGTTTTTGAAAAATAAATTAAATGGTTGAGATTGTGCTTATTATATATTGCTTATATTGAGATAGTTGAGATTAGCCTGATGTGTTTGGTGTGGTTATATTGTTTAAATTGCATTTATTTGGGAATGGTTTATTTTCTTGTTTAAATATAAATTTACTTGTGTATAATAGAAACAAGTCTTCTTAGTTCTCACCCGTTCCATTGTGTTAAATATGAGTAAAGTTTAAAAGTTACTCCCTGTTTCAATTTGCCTCTCGTTAATTATTGAGTAAACTTTGTTCTTATAAGATAAAATGTTATATTAAATAGGGATGTAGTTAGAAAGGTTTTAAATTTAAAGGTAGAGTTAATGAGATTTAAAGATTTCTTTCACTATTGTGATCATGTTAAAAGTGACTTACAAGAACGATTAGAAGTAGAGTATTAAATTTTAAGACAAAGTTTTTGAACTTTTATTTATTTATTTGTTCAAGTGTAACATAATGAAAGTGGCTCATAAAAGTTTCTTCCAATCATTGATTAGTGTATGCCACATGAAACCAATACAATTCATAGTTGTTCATGAAACCGTTAAAACCTCTCATTAAAATCCTACCATGAATTTGGCGAAACCATTTGTTATCTTTAATCCCGTTTAATTTGAAACCTCATAATAAGCTCAATATGTTAACCCTGTTAATACAAAGCCGTTTCTACGGCTTTTCTAAAAGTATAATAGATCCCTGTTGTTCAGTTTTAGGGAAATCTAGCTTTTATAAGGCAATGGAGATTTATCCATTCACACGTAGTGGCACCACCCCATTTCATTGGTCTTGTTCCTGCACCATTAATTAGTATATATAATAAAATAAAATATGATTTATTTAAATTAAAGAAATTCTTGTATTAATTACACAAAATTGTTTTGTTAATTCCAAATTCTTGAATTATGAAGAATAATTCAAGCCAAAACTTAAAAAGAAAACGATAACCCCAATATTCATTAAATGATTTTTATCTAAATATTTTCAATAAAACAATTTTATTTTTGGAAGAACTCAACTTAAAATTGTTTTGTTAATATGAAACTCGTTTTGTTTTTAATTCTTCCAAACCTCAAAAAAATTCTTTAATTTAATCTTATTGTATTTATTTTATTATACATTAATTTTATATACATATACTTATTAAAAAAATAAGTTACATAGCACTGAAACCCTTTTAATAGGAGAGATGAGGCTAGGAGGGGGCAATAAAGTTATTAAGCCCATATTTTAAAATCCTAAATTGGGTTGATAACTTAATTAGGCAATCCCATCATATGTCCTTGAGAATTGTACTAAACGTGTGAATGTTATTGGTAATGCCTTAGGTGGTAACAAAATGGATCATAGTTGGATGAATGCTTTGAGAACTAGTGAAGAATATGAGAAAGGGGTGGACGAATTTATTGAATTCGCTAAAAAGAATGCTCCTGCAAGAAATGGGAAGTATTTTTGTCCTTGTGTCAATTGTTTGAATGAGAGTAGACGGGATGTTGATGTCATAAAGGATCACCTACTTTGTGATGGAATAAATCTGCGATACACAAGGTGGATATGGCATGGTGAGGAAGTAACTGATTGTCCGTCACACAAGAAGGGAGCTGTGGATGTCATAGATGAAGATAGAATGGAGAGAATGATTAACGATGTTGAGGCAGAATCCTTTGCGCAGTCGCAGGAGTATGATAGCCTGCGGAGTGATGCAGAGACACCATTGTACAGTGGTAGTAAGTACACGCGGCTGACAGGAACATTACATTTGGTTAACTTAAAGGCAACTTGTGGGTGGACCGATAGTAGTTTCACATTGCTGCTTGAACTATTGTGTGATATGTTTCCGGAGGATAATGTACTTCCAAATCATATGTATGAGGCCAAGAAAATCCTGTCTACAATGGGTATGGAGCATAAGAAGATACATGCTTGCCCTAATGACTGCGTACTGTACAGAAATGAGTACGGAGGTCTTAGTGAGTGTCCTAAGTGTAAAACTGCACGATACAAAGTGAAAAAAGATGGTGGTTGTGGTGATGTGACAAGTAAAAGGCAACCTTTAAAGGTTATGTGGTATCTTCCAATAATACCACGTTTTAAACGTTTGTTTGCGAGTGCAACAAAAGCGAAGAAGTTGAGATGGCACTCTGATGAGAGAATATCTGATGGGAAATATCTTCGGCACCCAGCTGGCTCTCCACAATGGAAAAAAATAGATGAAATCTTCTCTCAATTTGGCAGCGAGCCGAGAAACCTACGGCTTGGGCTTTGTACAGACGGCATCAATCCGTATAGAACTCTTACTAGCACACATAGTGCGTGGCCGGTTCTCCTTGTAATATACAACTTGTCTCCCTGGCTATGTATGAAACGTAAGTATATGATGCTATCTATGATGATTTCTGGACCAAAACAGCCAGGGAACGATATTGATGTCTATTTGGCGCCTTTGATTGAGGACTTGAAGAAGTTGTGGGAGGAAGGTGTAGATGTGTTTGATGCTTATAAGAAGGAGTCTTTCAAGCTACGTGCAATGATTTTCACAACAATAAACGACTTCCCTGCGTACGGAAACTTGTCAGGGTACAGCGTGAAGGGTCACAAAGCATGCCCAATATGTGAAGCAGACACACACTTCCAACAACTAAAGCATGGAAGAAAAACTGTCTACCTTGGCCACAGGAGGTTTCTTCATCGGTTCCACCCGTATCGTAGGCTAAGAAAGCGGTTTAACGGCTTACCGGAGCATGGAATGGCTCTAAAGTCACTAACCGGAGAGGAAGTCTACAGTCGAGTGGAACGTATCCATGTCACTTTTGGTAAGAATCAGAGGGTTGCAGCTGAGAAGAACATATGGAAGAAGAGATCCATTTTCTTTGATCTTCCATATTGGCGTTCGCTAGACGTGAGACACAGTATTGATGTGATGCATGTGGAGAAGAATGTTTGTGATAGCCTTATCAGTACCCTTTTGCACATACCAGGGAAGACTAAGGATGGGATTAATGCGAGATTAGACCTTGTCGATATGGGAATAAGAGAACGGTTACATCCACAACTAAGAGATGATGGTAGGAGGGCATACATGGAGCCAGCAGCGCATACACTATCAAAAGCAGAGAAAAGAAGTTTGTGTGGGTGTTTGCATGAAATGAAGGTGCCGCAAGGGTATTCCTCGAATGTGAGAAGATGTGTCTCAATGGATGATTTGAAGTTAGTGGGAATGAAGTCCCATGATTATCATGTGTTGATGCAACAACTATTACCAGTAGCTATTAGAGGCATAATGAAAGATGAAGTACGAAACACAGTGACAAGATTGTGCGTTTTCTTCAATGCTATCTGTAACAAAGTCATTGACACTGAAAAGTTGGATGAACTAGAAAATGAGGGTTACATTATTTTGTCACAACTAGAGATGCACTTTCCGCCTTCATTTTTTGATATAATGGTGCATTTGGTAGTTCATTTGGTGAGGGAGGTAAGGCTATGCGGTCCAGTTTACCTGAGGTGGATGTACCCTTTCGAGCGATACATGAAGATCTTAAAAGGGTATTCTAAAAATCCTTATCGACCAGAAGCCTCAATAGTAGAAAGATATGTAGTTGAGGAGGCTATGGAGTTTTGCAAAGATTATATGTCAGGGAAGAAGGAACAATCTCGGCATGAAGAGGGGAGAAGCAAGGGAACACGAGGACTGAAAGTGAAGAATGTTCCTCGTGAAGAGGTGTTGCAAGCCCACTTGTATATCCTGAATAATATGGAAGAAGTTCAACCTTACATAAATGAACACAGAAACACTTTGAAGAACAAGAATCCAAGGAAGAATGACATGCAGATTGCTATTGAGCAAAACAAGACATTCATGCAGTGGTTCGAGGAAAAGGTTTTGCACGAGATCGGTGTGTCTGAGACAATCGAGTGGCTAGCTTGGGGGCCTTCGTTTCAGGTCATTACTTGGACCGGTTATGATATAAATGGCTATTCCTTCTATACCAAAGAGCAAGATGACAAAAGTACCATGCAAAATAGTGGGGTCATGGTAGAAGCTGAATCTATGCACTTTTCCAGTTCGAGAGACAAAAACCCCATATTAGCGTCTATGGCCTATTATGGAGTTATAGAAGAAATATGGGAGATGACGTACAACAAGTTCAAAGTTGCTTTATTTAAATGTAAGTGGGTTAGCAACAATGCCGTGGTAATAGATAAACAATTTGGATTTGTCTCAGTCGATCTTCGAAGAGTTGGCTATAGAGACGAGCCCTTCATTTTAGCAAGCCACGCGAAACAAGTGTTTTATGTCACCGATCCTGCCAGAAAAAATATGTCCATTGTCCTTAAAAGTAAAAAACAGAAGTATGGTGATCCGACCTTCAACCTTGATGACACACCACCTTTCACAACAACTACACCTCGAACAAATGAAGTAGAATTGGTAGATGATGACGAATATGCTGTAAGAAATGACCATGGTGAAGGACTATGGGAAACAATCTAGAGTAAGACCTTAATTTATAAACGAGAACTATGCTTTTTTTGTTTTACTTCCCGCTTACTATGTACATGTGTTTTCATTGCAATTTACTTACGTTTCTGATGATGCTTTTTGTGTTAACAGGAATATGGACAATGTTAGTGATGACGAGAGGCGTGGAGATGACGAAAGCTCTAGCAATGACGAAATTCCTAGAGTTGAACCCCCTACAAGAAGGAGGGTTAGAGGCTGTACAAAGATGGGAGCATTGGTTGCACGTCATGAACATCAACAGGAGAGGCTGCATATAGACTTCGATCACAATCTGAATCCAATTGGTCCTGAGGAAGACCACTTCATTAGCTACATAGGGCTTTTGGCTCGAAGCAAAGTGCGCATTACCTACGATAATTGGAGATTGGTTCCCCCAAAAACGAAAGACATGATTTGGCAGCAACTTTTGGTATGTAAGTTTTGATGCATTGTAGCTTTGTTCTTATTGTTTCAAATATAATAATCTTATGTTTTACCTTGCAGCAAACATACGATGTCCCCGACACCACAGAGATGCATAGGCACTGGATGGATGAGGTTCGTGTACGATGGAAAGGTTTTAAGAACAAGCTAACAAAGCATTACATTCGAGGGGCCCTTAGGGGTAAGGATCCATGTGCACAGTATACATATTTATCTCCAGAGGACTGGAGGTTGTTTGCGGCATCACGAGCAGATCCTGAGTTTTTGGTAAGATTTCTGTCATGATATAGAACTACTTATATCGTTGATTTCATATACTTTATATCGTTGATTCATTTTTTGTTGTTTTTCATTCATAGAAATTAAGTGCAGCAAATGCCCAGAGGCAAGCAGAAAATAAATATCAACATTTCATGTCTCGCGGTGGATATCTGAAGCTTGAGCGGCAAATGATGGCAGAAGAGTTACAGAAAATGAAGGAAGCAGCGGAATCTGATCCTAGCGTTGTTATCCAGCCACCGGCACCTCCTCCACGTCACAAAAAATGGAAAGCAGGGAGGATTAAGGCTGGGAAGTACATAAATCCGACTATTGCTGAGGTTGCTGCGAGGATTGTAAGTAGTTATACCATAAGTACCTAATTTTTTACATGTCGCGAGTGGTTTCGATACATTTACAATAAACTGCATGCTACAGGATGACCTGGACAAGCAGAGTAGCCAAGGTTCATTCAATCCAAGTAGATAAATGGACATCTTGTCAACGGCTATTGGGAAGGCAGATGACCTTGGTCGTGTTCGAGGAGAGACACGGGGAGTTAGTGCCGCGAGGTATTTTGGACGAGAGCCACGTTATTCGTCACAAGCTGGACCTAGTAAGGACGTTGTGGCCAAGATTCGAGAGGAGCTCGAACGAGAGATCGAGGCCAACCTTCGTGACAAGCTCCGACAAGAGCTGTTGCCAGAGCTTCAACTTGAAATGGCAAAGATGTTTGAAGCACAAAGGGCAAGGGACGAGGCTCGAACTCAGGAATCCCCGGCCTTCAATAGCACCAGAGGAAGTTACAACCCTCTGGAGTAACCACTTGGCCACCCTTCTCCCACTCTAGTGTTGGGACCACTTGGCGACCCTTCTCCCAATCCAGTGTCGGGAGACCCTTGCACCCTCTATTTGGATGATCCACTGTTGCGTGTTGTTGCTGATGCTCTCATTCACACATGTGCTACCACCCACCATAATCAGCAAATTCCGGAGGATTATCGTAGGGTGAATGTGACGAGTGTTAGAAAGGGGGAAGAAGGTACAGCCATCCCTGTTCCCGATCCAGAGGTTGGCACGTTAGGTCAAGCGATAGGATCTTTCATCCTTTGGCCTCGTAATCTTATTGGTTCAGACGCAACACCTCCAATGGTAGGAATTACCTTACTGTTACTGAAAATCTGTTGGCATCCTAATAACAATTTGTTTTTTGATGTTCTAAAAGGATGACGAAGCTACGAGCAAATGGCCCTTCTTAGCACGGCTGCAACAGATCTACAAGCGCATTAAACATATTGACTTGAAGATGCCTCCAGGGATTGTGGGCCAAGTGGAGTATCCCTACACGATTGACAATAAAGATCTCAAGCAGTTTATCAGGTTGGAGGAGATAGATGCAGGCTGGGTCAAATTTGCAGTCCGGTAAGTTTTTTTTCAATTTTCCCATAGAATTCATTTAGTGGTTTTTTTTTCATACATTCAAGAATTGATTCCTTATTTTAATTCTATTATAGCACCTTCCACGATCTCTGCACAAACATGGAAAGAAGTAATTGGTATGGATTCTTATGTCCTGCGAATACGACAGGGGATACTTGTACTGTGGCGCATAGGACTCACTATGTCGGCTACCAAATGGCACAAAACAAACTTCGTTGTTATCTAGCACCCATTGTCCAACGGTTCGTATTTACATTTTGTCAATTTCAGAAGTTTTCTAAATAATTGTCTTCTCACTCATCTAACTTCATTTTAATGTGTACATGTTGTTAAAGAAACCACTGGACTTTGTGTGTTATATGTCCCCGCCGCAACGTAGTCTATTGGTTTGATCCCTTGAGTAACAAGCCAGACAGAGATACAAAATCCATCTTCGACACGTAAGTTATCCTGTTTGTATTTCATTGACAACAAAAATAAATGAATGGTTCTAATTTCTGTTCATTTTGCTTTTCATGATAGTGCTTGTCAAACATATAGAATCCTAGGTGGGTCACGCGAGGGTGCAGTTGTTAAAAAGCCAAAGTGGTTTTATCCCATAGTAAGTACATTCGATCCTACATAATTGTTTCATTGACGGTCCTTTTAGACATACCTTTATTGATTTTAACAACCAATTGCATCCCTTTGATTAAAAGTGCCCTCGGCAACCTGGCAACACTGAATGCGGATATTATGTTATACTTTATATGTATAACATAACTCAAAGTGGAATTACTAGCGATTTTAAAAAGGTAATCGCTTCTTCATTCTCAAATGATAATATTTTTGGTGTTCTAATCGAAATGCTAATTAATTCATTTGCTTGAGATTCATTTCATCAAAGCTTATTACTTTCTAATTTTCAGATTTTTGATAATCAAGATGCCTACCTACGTGAAGACCTTGATTTGATCAGAGATCTTTTGGCTGGACATCTTCTTCAACATATAGAGCAGTAAACTTGTTATTTTATATCAGTTTGTACTTGTGTGATGACAGCGTTTTGACACTTTCTGGTTGTTTTTTGTTGATATATATAGTAGTAGGTTGCATGAAAGGTTATTGTATGTATATATAGTAAAGATTGTAGTGCTGGATGTCCTTACCAGTTTGTAACGGACAATGTGGTTTATGAATCCATCTTTTATTCTGTTTCTGCAGTTTCAATTCATTGGGTAATACAGAATGTAAATTATGGTATAAAAAAAAACCTAACTTTTAGACGTCCCAAATTAAGAATTGGGAGGCCTAAAGTCCCCCAGCGTGGGACTTTAGGCATCCCAAATTAAGATTTGGGAGGCCTAAAGTCCCCCAGGGTGGGACTTTAGGCGTCCCAAATCTTAATTTGGGACACCTAAAGTCCCACCCTGTGGGGACTTTAGGCATCCCAATTCTTAATTTGGGACGCCTAAAGTCAGACTTTAGGCGTCCCTATCATTTGGGACGTCTTTTGTTTCAACTTACTACGCCCCCAGCATATACGTCCCCCCGTTTTGGGACGTTAAAAGTGCCAAATTTGGGAGGTTAAAGCCCCTTTTTGTAGTAGTGGCTCTTACGTGACAATTTTCAAGACAAAATTGGAGCTTAACCCAAAAAAATGGCTCTTACATTTAGAATCAAATTCACATAGTTCTTGTAATCTTCAATTTTAATTCCATTGCTTCAATGAATGAGGAAGCACCACTACTAGAAAAAACGGTTTTAACGTCCCCTTTTTTTGGCCTTTTAACGTATGAAAACAGAGGGACATCTATCTGAGGGTCGTGGAAAAAAACGTCAATAACGTCTGCAAAATAGGAGACGTTAAATAGGACATAATGTGTGACTTTAGACGTCCCTAACTGGGGACGTCTAATTGTGACTTTAGACATCCCTAGTTCATATTGAGGACATCTAAAGTGTTGCCCCTACTTTACAACGTCCCTTTTTATTTTAAGGACGTTGAAAGTTTTTTTAAATGGCCTTTTATATATATATTTCACTGTCTGGAAAATGTAAACTGCAGAAAAAGGATGGAAACAACAGAATAAAACAACAGCAGTTCAGCAAAATGGAAACAACAACTTGAAACACAGTGATCAACCCAGGGCTCTACTATATGCAATAACTTTAAGGAGTAGCAAACTAATTAACTAACAAACCACACAAACTACACAACAATCTATATCCAAGTCTATTATTGCACTAAAAAGTCTATATCCAAGTCCCTAGTTTGTACAATAACCTAGACTAAATCCAATCTATATCCAACAATAACAACGCTAATTATATTTACAATATATAGAACTACCACAAAAGTATGTTCTACACAAACTACTAAAGATTTTACTCAGGTATACGTTGAAGAAGATGTCCAGCTAAAAAGTCTCTGATCATATTTATGTCTTCATATGAGTAGGCATCTTCATTGTCAAAAATATGTAAATTATAAAATAAGCTTAGATGAAATAATGAATCAAGTGAAAGAATTGTCATTGAATTACAACACCAAGAATATTATCATCTGAGAATGAAGAAGCGATTACTTGTTCAAAATATGTCGTAATGCCACTCTTAATGATGTTAAACATATAAAGTAAGACATAGTATCCACATTCTCAGCCGCTAGGTTGTTGAGGGTGTAACGTCCCAAATTTTGATTAAGGGCTAATGATAATTATGGAGAATATTTTGTGAATTAAAATTTGGGTTATTATGGGTTATGTGACAATTTAAGTTAATATGCCATAATTAGTGGAAAAATGGAAAGAATGGAAATTATTGGTTGATTAGTTAGTGATTAATGAAGAAATTAATTACTAACTAAGGAGAAATAAGGAGTGTAACTAAATGACTAATGGACTAGTTAGTGTAATTATATGGTTGCTTATTTGGTGAGAAATGAGGAAATTTGGACATGTGATAAGATAATATGATGATAGTTGTTGAAGAAAAGTCAAATACCACATGTTAAATGATTTTCCTTCCTTCTCCTTTCCTAAAATTCAGCTGCGTGAGTATGGGCTAGGAGGACCCATCATTTCTCCTTCTTCTTCACTCTTCATCCTTCTCATTTCTCTCTCATTCCTCTCTCCCATTCAGCTGCCATTTGAGACCAAGAAGGAGGAAGTGTTCTTGCAAAAGGTAAGCCATTTGACCTTTGTAATGACCTCTAATGGAAAAACTCTCTTCTTCAATCTTGTTCCTTGTGTTGAGAGCTTCAATTCTATGGTTTTAGATTTGCCATTGGTGGTGATTTGAGCTCTCAAGGAAATATAGAGTTTGGTAAACCAAGGAACTCCTTTGGGAAAGTTAAAGAGGTGAGTAAGTTGAGCATTTTGATATAAGTTTTATGGTCATTTGGTTAAGTTGGAATTTTTGGGAATTTAACCCTATTTTCGAAAATTAGGGTCTTGTGGTGTTTGATTTGTTGTTGTTATGGATATGGTGTTTTGAGATGTATTTTGGATAGATAGAAGTTGATTGGAAACTTGGATTGAAAAGTTGCAAGTTTGGTCAGTGAAAAACTCTGTGCTGGCAGTGGTCTTGCATGGACGTTTTAAAATAGAAAATGCTGTTGGAAAATTATGAAACTTTTCAGTCTTAAAGTTCACATGCCAAGCTTCAAAATGGACATATACTTTATATAATTTCAACTTTTGAGCTAGGAGTTATGACTGGCCAAAGTTTGATGTTAAATCTGGGAATAATTCTGGAGCAGTGTGAACATTTCTTAAATTCTGGATTCTTGTGGTAATTTCTGGTAATGGTCCATATTTTTCTAGTAAAGGGGACTTAAATATATTTCAATGGGCTTTGGGATCACCTCATTTCGATTTTTCTAAAATTAGTTATAATTTTTGGATGCTAAGACACAAAAGTCAAATTTTTCCAATTTTTGCCTAAACTTTCGGCCAGCACTGTTCTGAGGGGTAGGAGATGGTTTTACATGAAATATATGGTTCCATTGGATTCAGTGGGAAAAAATATGTGGGTTTACAATTGGGCGCTTTTTCGGTAGAGGCCGAAAAAACATAATTACGAAAACGCCACTGAAATCCCTAAATAGGGGCTGTCAAGGGTATTTTCATAATTTTACAATGATTTTGGTGATTTCAAGCCCGGAAATGGACTCATTGGGCGAAAATACGTCATAATAGCCTTGGTCAAAATTTTGGGAAAACGTGCCATCGAGCTGGGTACGGCTGGGCCGGGCCGGGGTCCCGGGGGCATTTTGGTAAATTTTCACCATAGGCTAATATTACCACAAGAAACACTATGGAAGAGTTTAAAATGATACTTGGATAGGTTATGACCTATTTCTTGTATATTTAATACTTTAGAACCGAGTCGGAGCCGGAAGCGGCACGTTTTATGAGGCACACTAAAAAGGGTGGTCTTTGAGATAGTACTTCCCTATTCTTTTAGGCGATTGTTAGAGACTTTCATAGCTACTTAAGGGACTTTAATTATAACCAAAACTAAGTATTTTGAAGTCATTTGAGTATTGGAATAAGTGATAACGCGTCGTCCTTAATTATGACTATAGGATTCGATATTTGCCCGGATCATAGAAGGCCTACGCCTAATCAAGGACGAAAAGAACAAGGTAGTGACACTTTATTCTATATCATGTATAATGCATTGCTTGTTTGTATTAATCATTGAATGAGCGAGGGGACGTGGCGGAAGCCCGGCCTTGAATAGGGGACGTGGCATGAGCCCGGCCTTGAATATTATTGAGGGGACGTGGCGTAAGCCCGGCCTTGAATATTGTTTAGGGGACTTGGCGGTTAGCCCGGCCTTAAATATTGTTATGTTGCATTGTGATATATGCTTACTTGCTTTGTTTAATTATACATCATATTCGTAAACTGTTGCTACTGGGATTCTTTTGAATCTCATTCTTTCCAAATAACATTTTTAGCCAGGGCAAGTGGATCTCAAGGCAAGCAAGTGAACAAGGACGACTAGGATTGCCAGTGGTAGTTTTAGTTTCTTTTTTGTTTTTGGTTATCATTTGGACAACTGTATGTATATATTGGATTGACCATAGGTTTGTAATTATTGTGTAATCCCCGGCATGGGAAATTGAGATGGGCGATGATACCCTATAAAACTCTTGGATTAATGATATTATCTTGGATGAATGTCGGGAATTTTGTTAATACTCTGATATTGTATATATGACAAACCAAACAGGCCAATTGTTTTGATTTAAAAATGAATGGAGATTATGTTGTACAAGTGTTGCAGAAAGTTTTTAATTATCTCGGATCTCTTATTCAACTATAAAACGTATTTAAACACTAATCACGACCTTGATGACGGCAGGGGTTACAAAGGGCACTATAAATCAAAAGCAAATGGTTAAAATCAATAAAGGCATATCTAAAACGACCGTCAATCAAAAGAACTTGATTTGAAAGTACGTACCCTTGGATACAACCATTTCGGCTCTTTGCCACCTTTACGATCGCTTGGCCCGCCAAGCGCTCGATACATCATGCATGCCCTATCATTAAAATGAAAATCAACATAAATTAGAATAATTCATTTAAGTCAAGAATCAAGAAGCAATGAAATACAAAAAAACAACTTACGTGTTGAAGACGCTTTTAGTTTCTTTGTCTGGTCTTTTACTTAAGGAATCAAACCAGTAAACAATGTGGGACCGAGGACAGAGAACACACAAACTCCAGTGGTAACTATCACAACATAAACAGATTAAAAAGAAGTTATATGGTAAGGCAATTATTTATTAAAAATCTCAAATACACAAAATTAAAATGCGTTCCCTTGAACAATCGGTGCTAGATAACAACGATAGTCATTCTCTCCCACTGTGAAGCCCACATAGTGCGCCCTTTTTTTCATTGTATTCGTACTCCTTGTCATATGTGCAGGAGATAAGAATCCATATAAATCAACTCTTTGCATGTCAATGCATATACGACGGAAGGAGCTATAATAGAATTAAAATAATAAATGTATTAGCTAGTTAAAATCAACTTAACTAAATGAAGGAAAAAATGGGAAATAAAAAACTTACAGGATTGCAAATTTGCCCCATCCAATATCTAGCTCCTCCAACTTAATGAACTGTTTAAGATCTTCTTTATCAATTGTGAAGGGATACTCTAATTCCAGGCCCATAATCTTTGGAGGCATATGCAAATAAATATGGCAAATGCAGTCGTGCTAAGAATGGCCATTTTCCTACTTCCTGATCGTTCTTTTAGAACATAAAAAAACATATTGTTAGTAGGATGTCAACACATCTCAAGTAAAAGTGAGGTAGTTCCATACCATTGGAGGTGTTGCTCGTAATAAGCCAATAAGATGTACAGGCCAAAGGATGAAAGATCCTCTTGCCTGAGCTATCGTGGCAACCTCGTCATCAGGAATAGGGATAGCTGTACCTTCTTCCCCCTCTCGAACACACGTCACAGTCACCCTACGCAAATGCTGGGGAATTTGCTGATGATGGTGGGTGGTAGCTTGTGTGTGAACGAGAGCATCGGCAACTACACGCAGCACTGGGGCATCTAAAGAGAGGATGGCAGGTTCTCCCGGCGCTGGAGTAGAGCTAAATAGATTCAAACTCAATGTCATGTGAAGAAATTTTTTTTTTAAAAAAAATGGAGAGTATCCTATTATCAAAATACACTAGGAACTGACAATAAGTTTTTACTCCTATACATTAGACTGGTGTAAATATTTTCCAAGATGCATAAATACTATGTATGACACAATGCAGGGTATGCATCAGAAAGAAAATAAATAATACCTCTGGCCCTAAATATAAGATAAAGTTAATTTTTTTTGAGAGATTAAGGAGTTTAAATAAGTTACTTAATCATATCACATGTTATGTATTCTTAGATTATATATTAATTTATTAGTTAAACTAATTAGTTTGATGAAAAAAATAAAAATATAAATACTTTAAAGTAATTTAATTAGCTTCATTAATTTCTCCAGAAAAATCAATTTTGTCTTATAATTAAAGCCAGAGGAAGTAACTCTTAAGTTAATTCCAACAATTAACTTACATTTGATCAACATTTAGTTATAACATCCAAAGGAGATGAAAGTTCCATGGCTTCATGAATGGTCATGGGGAAATTTTTCCAAGCCCTTAATTTTTTCTTCATAAGTTGAAATATGTTATGAAAAGACAGAAATCCTACCAGATGAGTAAAAGAATGGTAGAAAAAATGTAATTTCAATCCATAAGATAAACATTCTCAAGTTTTGTTTATTTAAGCATTTTCATGATTATGACCACATACCAAATTTCCTGATATGTTATGCTTCAATTAATCTAAAAACCAGCATGACTGGACTTATGCTTCAAGAAAAATACCAGCGATGTTGTATGAGAAGAAATATCCACATTATAACCCGCCAAGAAGAATTTAAAGCCCAATTTTAAAAATAAGGAGATTTTAGCATGTAAATAGAATTAAATATATCAGACAGTATCTACTTTTCATTGAAGAACAGAATAGATATTTTGCTCAGAATATATCTAATTTTACCACATGATACACATATATTGGATCAAGACACCTGCTTAGTTTACCATGATGTCAAGTTTGGTATTAAATAAAATATTAGAAATCAGAGACATACCATTAAAGCAAAATCCATCCTTGGCATATTCCAAATTCAATTTGGACAGTGAAAATAGCCATCAATATCATGACGATATTTGTTGGAGTTAGTAATGAGGGGAATATGTTGATCGATTGGTGACTCCTTCCATTTCTTTGTTGAACTGAGTTGTTCTTGTTCCACATCAATATTTCTGCGCCTCTTTTTTCTTTTAGCTAACTGTGAATTATTCAATTCCTTCTTCTGAAGTAACTTCCTGTATCTTGACTCCAACTCCGACTCTAATTCCATTTGTTGACAGATTTTGTAATGTTCAAAGGCATATATTGGTGAAACTCCACATGATACGATCGAGCCATCAAGTTCTGATATTTCAAGATCTTCATCCTCATCATACGTAACAACAGAGAATTTGAATGAAAGCTTTGGGTTATAATTGTTTCTTGATGTTTTTATGAATCTGCATGGACTACACCAAAGATAAACATGATGCGAAGTATGTTTGATTCCACTCATATCAAAATCCAAGCTTTGGATCTGTTTACCATCTTCTTCCCAATACATTCTGCAATTCAAGCAACTGGAGTGGCTTTACTCTGGCTTCAATTGAGAAATAATGGAGTACAAGATAAATCCCTGCAAGTTGCTCAAACTTGAAGTAAGTTCAATAGTAACCAAGTTAGAATCCTCTATTGCCTGATTATATCTAAACCACTCCGGAACAATTGTTCCTGGGTAACAAACACCACCTAAATGGCTTGTAAACAACCTTCGCTTCAATGAGAAATAAGCACATTCTGTTATATGAGAAAGTGAATGCTTCCCCAACTTCAAGCAGTTTTCTAAAAACAGGAATGTTGGCTGCAATCTATAACTTATTGGAGGGAATACATTCTCCAATGATATGCAATTAGAAGCTATAACTTCACTGGTGAATGGTGGAAGTTCCGGTAGAGAACGAAGTCTCCTGCAATTCATCAAGATGATGTATTTTAGCATTGAATGTTTGATGCTGACAGGAAGGCTCTCTAATGTTGTGCAGTTAGTGGCATCTAATTTATGGATACATGATGGAAGTTCTGGTATCCATTGAAGGCTCTTGCAGTTCCTTAAGGATAGAAATTGAAGGCTTGACAGTGAGAGTTTCTAGAGATAATTGCAAACCATCAAATAGGATATGCAACTTGAATTTGTCAATAATATCTCCACAATCATAAAGATGAAGCTTCCTAAGAGATCTCAAGTATAAAATCTCGTTCACAGGAAGATCCTTCAGTGTTAAGCCATTAAGAGAGAGTACTTCAAGTTTCTTCAGATTCCCAACTGAAGAGCCCAATATCTCGATGCCTGTTTCCTCCAATTGTAAGCTTATTATTTTCTCGGATGATAAAGAAAACTCCTTGAGACTAGCAATTATCAACATTCAGATATTGTAGACATTTTAAATGATTCTCACTTCGCAAAGAACTGAGATTTATACAACTGTCAAGCTTCAAAACAATCATTCTCTGGAGAGATAAAATGGATGGATAAAGATGGCGTAAACTTTCACAGGACAAGACATTTACCCATTGAAGATTTTTTGCCTTGGAAAAATCTGGCAACTCTACCAATTGTTTAGATCCATCCAGGTTTATTTTTCTTAAATTTGCTAATTCCTATTACAATTAAAAAAGAAACATTACATGGGGAATGAAAGTCTCAAGTTTCAATTGAATTGATATTCTTATTTGTAAATTATACCTGCACACCATCCCATAATCTTTTAAGGTGGCTTCCAGGCATGATAAGCTCAACAAGCTTCTCTCCACAAAATGATGATGATAGAGACTTTGACAGAAAATTGTCCCACAGAAGATATCTTATTGAATTGGAAAATGAATCAAGCCTTGAAGGAATATTCACAACGCACGATCTTTTATCCCCATGTGCATAGAATTTGAGAAATGGTAAGTCGTCCATCTTTTTAAAGGTGTCAGCACTCAATTATACATCTCTAATTTGAGACAAATTTAAAAGTATGCCTTGAATTGCATCAGTTCCCTAAATAACACAAAAATTCAAGTGAATGTGAGTAAATCGCACTATATTAACAAATTTCATTTACATGTTGTCAAATGTATTGTCAAAAAAGTGCGTTTTTTCTTACCCTATTATCTTTCAGTACGTCATAAATCTCATCAGGATTCCAATCTACTACATTTTCCACGATCTTTCATACACTCTTGACGAACAAGTTCAAAAGCCATTGATTGGATTAAATCATGCATCTGCACCTTGTAATAACTATCAATACTTATCAGCGCCTTATCTATAAGGGTTCTCAAACCAATGACCGCCGGAAAGTTGTAACTCTCTAACATTGCTATGACACGTACTCGATCTTCACCTTTCAAAAAGCAAGCAATATATGCAGAAACATCTCTTTCTCTTCATCATCTAGTCCATCATAGCTCAACTTTAACACTGCTTGAATATCTTGATGGGTTGTCTTTTCCAATTTTCTCAATGCACTTTCCCATTCTTGTATAGTTTTGGTATGAAGAAATGAACCTAAAATGGACAAGGCTAATGGGTTACCTTTGGCAAAAGCAACTACTTTTTCAACTAGTTCTTTATGTTCACTTGTGTATCCAATTTTGCCAAAGGCTTTGAGGTTGAAAAGTTTAAGAGAGTTATCATGGTTCAATGCAATGACCTTGTGTATTTTATCAACTCTTCCATTAAGTACATGCCTATCCCTACTTGTTATGATAACTTTAATACCAGGTCCCAAAGGAGGAGCATAATTTTCCAAATAGTCTAATTGATTTGTAGTACTGACATCATCAAGTACAATGAAGACTTTTTTATGATAGAATCTTTCCAAGGATGCATTCTTTGATAGTTCAAAGAAAAGTTTATCATATATATTTTTTAACCCATGTTTTTCAGACTCTTCTCTTAAATTTTCTAGAAAGCAGCAACCGTCAAATTGTGAGTGGAGTTTGGCAAACACAACTTTAGCAATAGATGTTTTACCTATTCTGATCCACCCATACCCCAAATTCCAATAATGGAGAATTTTTCCAATAATAATTCAATATGATCAGAATTCTCATCAATTCCAACAATGTTTGCTAATAATGCATATGAAGAACGACGGTTCAGTTTTTGCATAATGTCAGTGACAACATTTTGGATGAGTTCTGCTTCGGTCCTAGTATAATAAGAAGAGTTAAAAAAAACAAAACAGAGGTATCGATACATCAAATGAAGAGGACTTAATAAATAATGATTTATTAAAATCAAGTAACAGCTAACAATAATACTATATCCCATTCTTAATATAAAAGTTAGTTAGAGATTGAATTTGATCCTAAATAGAAGACTTTAATACACTTTATCTTCTAAATTTACATTTTTTCCCAAAATATCCATATTGATTGTATACATTAAAGAGCTTCTATCCAAGAGTAGTTACATTGAAATATGATATTTTAAGAAAACAAAACTATATTTGTTACAAATAATTAACATAACTAACTTCCTCAATCTACCTAAATTAATCAACTAGCTCTTATATTGAGCACTCGAAGAGGCAGTTTCATAGAATGAAGACTTACCTAAAGGTAGTAGAGTCCCATCCAGCTAAACTGGCAGTTTCAAAAAGGGCTTGTCTCCACTTTTCCACCCTCCCTGGGTTTTTCTTCAAATGTTCTGCAAATGCTTTCTCATAAGCTCGCCTTTGATTCCGCACATCTGATGGGTCCACTTGGTAGAATACAGGAACAACAATCTGTCCCTGCTGTTTTTTGGATTGAAAGATGTGAATGAGCTCATTCAAACACCATTTGGAGGAGGCATAGTTTTCAGAGAAGATCACAAGAGACAGAGATGAATCCTGAATGGCTTGGATAAGTGATTGGGAGATGTCATCGCCTTTTGGGAGCTCATTATCAATGAACGTCTCAATACCTCTGACGTATTGAGATGGGTGTATGGAGATGGCTGGTGGAGGATCTGCGAGTGTCGTCTCCTCAAAAACTCAGAAACACTTCATATTTCTTGGAAGGAAGTGTAGAAGATGAGGAAGATAATGAAGCAAACGCACCCATGATCTTCTGATCAGCTATTCAAAGTGCAAAACAGCGACTGGAATTGACTGACTAACTTGGAGATCTGCAGAAATTTGCAGGAAGGGGAAGTTTTGCATCTAACTATATGTATAATATTTTTATATATCAGTTTCAATAGTGAGTAGGTAATTTAATTCAATACTCAACAAAAAATCATTTTATAACAAGCCACCATCAATTAAGAAAGTTTTCTTACACGGCTGTATATTTGTTTTAGAGCAAGTGTATGATCCAGCTCTGTTTCTAAATAGTAGTATGTTTTATCCCTTGACAAGTTGGCTCATATAATATGGTAAGTTGACTTTGTGCACTTTATTGGACTTTTCGTTCATGACCTGTCTTCAAATCTTTATTTTTTGTCTCCATCTACAAATATTCAAGAACTATGATTTATAAAACTGATTGTGAAGGAGTAATAGTTCATTCTGTTTTCTTTCATCCACAAACATCAACATGCTCAATTGTTTAAAGTAATTTAATTACTTTATTCTCCAGAAAAATCTTCCTTTCCTCTGGATGACTTGTTATGAGTTTACATAACTATAATTTTCACAGAATGAAATTACTCAATTGATACAGCAATTCAAAATTTCACTCCATTAAATGGAATCGCGGCAAGCATGTTGTAATCCTCATAACAAATATAAGAATAAAGACATGCTTGCCTATGATAAACCATTTAATTTGACTCACTACAAAAACTTCTCCCATTTATAGCAGTTAAAATGATGTATTTGTAATTAACCGCTACAAACGACAATAGTAGCAGTTAGGCAAACTGCTACAAAGCACACCGTTGCAAACGATTTTATAGTAGCTTTATGGAATCGCTATGCATGTCGAAATAACCACTACTATAATTGTAGCGGTTTGTCCAAACCGCTACAAGATGCTTTTGTAGTTTACACATTGTAGGAGCATCTTGTAGTAATTAGAAAAATGCTACAACTATCATTTGAATTTCAGGGATTATATATTTTTAAAATTTTTTATTTGTAGTCATTGGCTAACAGCTACAAATGTGGCGCCAATTTTTTTCCCAAAATTGGATGTGGCGGGAAATGAAATTTGAAAATTTGGTGCTAACATTTGTAGATCAACTTTGTGAACATAGATTTGGGCACCATTGAAGAACAAGCCAGTGGTTGTTAGAGAAAGCAGTTCATGAGAATGAAGATGTTACAGTTCATTACCCATGAAAGGAAGTTCCCAAGTGGTTTGGGAATAATTGAACCCAAAATGATTTAGACACCCTCAAACTTTCTCTTTTGTTTGACAATTTAGTGGGTTTCATTCTTAACGCTGTCACTCCTAACTAGGTATTGAAATAAGTTAAGCCCTTATTAGGGGCTTATGGCCTAACCTACATTAAACCTTGCCTAACCTATTTAGTAAACAGGTTAGGTCAAGGCTCGGGCCCTTTGTGAAGCCTATTTAGGTAAACAGACTACTCCTATTTTCATAAAGCTTAGCCTATAAGCCTGATCTATTTAGTTTTTTTAATTTATACTATTATATATAATTATATATAATATAATCTAAATCAATTTTATAAATTATTTATACAATTACTAACTTAGTTTTTACCTTACCTTTCAGATCTCATCATTCACCCCCAAACTCAACATTTTTATTCATTAGTTGAACACATTTACCTCTCTTCTCTTCAATCTCCCAATACTACAATTAGCTCACTCCATTTCTCTTGATTTGCGTCGTTCGTTGAAACATAATAATTGCTACAAGTTTATTTTAGTAATGCCCCATTGAAATATTATAATCTCAGTAAGAAAAGTTTGACTCGATTTCTATAGGAAAAATAAAAAAGGTAAAATCCAATTTTAAATGCCACTAATTGCTGTACTTGGTTGATTTTAGAAAATATATTTTCTTAGATTGGTTTTTCTTAATTTTACTTGCTTGGAAAATTGTTGTAACTAAGTGTTCTTTTTTTTAACTAAACTATTACAGGTGAGAATAAATCCTAAACTTTTAAGACATAATGTAGGTTTTTAAATATGTTTGAGAGGTTGTAAATGAATATGGAGGCATGGGCTTTAAGCCTATTTAAATGCTTACATTTCAATTAGGCCCTGAAACAAACTTCAGCTTTGTCAAGCCTTTTGAAGGCTCAGGCCCGAGCCTAAAAACAAGCCTAAATGCAGGCCTAGGCTCTGGATCTCTATTACCTATTTAGCTAAAGTCTAGCTCGACGTAGCCTATTCCCATCCCTACTCCTAACTTTGGAAATGGAATTGGAAGCTTTTATGGGAAGGAAGCATTATATCTGTGCAAGAAATGAAAGATGGAGTTATGTACTTAGTCAAGATACATGAACATATTGATTACTTGGAAGCTTTGCTCGTGAGAAAAAAACTGAGTTAAAACCCCTTCTTCAGCAACACTAGCAAATTATTAATAAATGAAACTTTCTACCATTACTTAATCATCAATCTCTCCCTTGTGCTTTTTATTTAAGTCTTTTGTTTTGTGTGATTCCTTCGAAAAAAAAGTAGGAGTATTTACTCATGCTTGATTATGGTTTTATCCAGGGTTATCTAACCCGGACCGGCCCGGCTGAACCGGACCGGAAACCAGCGACCCGGCCTCTAAACCGGTCTAGTCCGGGTCAGATTTTTTATTTTTATTTTTTAAAACATTTTTCCTTTAGAATTTCATACTATAAGTCTAAAATATTTCATTTCTCACCGGTTTGGTCCCGGTTTAGCTCCGGTTTGACTCCGGTCTGACCCACTGACCCTTGACCCAGTACCCCGACCGGTTCACTGACCGGTCCGGGTTTAATTACCTTGGTTTTATCACTGAGACATGCTGGCAACTGTGAAATATGGGTCTAGGCATAGTAGATGTTAAATTTGAGCTTTTATGCATAATGTAAAAAGAAAATGACCTCTGAGATTTCAAGAAAAACAATTAAAAATATCGATTTCTTTCCTTTCTTTTTCTTTTTCTTTTTTAAACAAGCTAATCTGTCCTTTCATGTCCTTATATAAAATTATTTCCTTCATGGCTGTTATTAGTGCTTATGAGTGTTTTTGTTATTCAGGTAACTTCTTCTGTTTTAGTTACTGCTTTCCATTCTTTTCCATGCATTTCTACCTTATTGAATCTGGTTGTGTAGCTCTGCAACTTGAACTTTTCTACATATATTCTTAGTATTTATGTATTGGACTATTTTCAATATGTTATGGACTTTAATTGTAGATTGTGAAAAGACATTGATTGTGCAGAAATTTCATCCGTTTATGCTGAAGACCATGCAATAACTGAATACGCTGTCTTATGCTCCTTTATACTTCGTCAAGTTAAATGGTTTATTATAGGCTAACATTCCCTTATTTTTAAAATTAGGCTTAACAATTCTTCTTGGCTTGTTACAATGTGGAGATTTCGTGTCAAACAATCTCGTTGGTATTTTTCTTGAAGCGGAAGTCCAGTCATAAAGGCAATTGGATTGAAGCAGAAGATATCAGGAAATTCGGTATCTGGTCAAATAAATCATGAAATAAATGCTTACGCTAGCCTAGTGACTTTTTTCCTCTGGCTAATAATGTAAAAAGAATAACTATTTGTTGTTGGCTGCAGAGGCATAATTATTCAGAGGTTAACAAATGACACAAGCTTCCAACATTGATATGTTAGTGTCAACGTTTCACCCAAGAATGGAGTGAATTGGGTAATATGGGCTTACAAGGTAAACACTAAAAAAACAAATATGTTAGTGTCAACGTTTCTCTTAGAGAGTTGATAGATAAACACTAAAAAACAAATAAATATCAGAGTTATAAGAGAATATCAAAAAACCAGAGAACTTATTGAAACAGAGTTGTTTTGTCATTGGTTGATTGCTCCTAACTTCAGACTAGGGGGAGTACCTATGATCATTTCCTTAGGCATTAAATCAGATGATCAATAGTTCATTTTGGTTATATGGAAATGTTCTCCTACGTTCTAATCCACAAGTATCTGAATTCATACTCGAGAAAATTGGAGGCAACCTGACAAACTATGAAGCCACCACTTTTAATAGAAATCTTTTCTTCAAATTTAGTTTTGCTCCTCTTCCTCGTCATCTCACCATAGAGTGTGGAGTCTACCCCAGATATGCCTTAGAATACTACAATGTTGATCAACAAGGGAATCGGAGTTGAACTTTAATTCCAGAAAAGGCAAGGGCATAATGATTTAATTAATAGGTGTTATCTCCTTCTTACATTATTAGCAAATTAAGAGTATGTATATTCATACTTGACTATGATACTCTCCTCTATATAGCCACATTCACAATGACTACATGCTACCGACCATTGTCAACTATATAGGTTTCAGAAAAGAATTGACTACTTTCTAATATAGTTATTTATTTGATACCATTTTTTGTAATAATCATCATACGGTTTGGTCTTTGAACCAAGTTGTGCGGCTCTGTAATTAAACTTCAAATTAATTTTCTCAGTGGTGGTGTGAAGGATTATCTTCAACATGTTATTACTTTTAATTGTAGATTGTGAAGAGAAGATGACTGTGCAGGAATTTCATCTCCTTGGTTGAGCCATTTTGTGTGGCAGAGGCCATCTTGATAAGGCCTAATTATAACACAATGCAGAAGAACTGCTTCATGGCTAATGTTTTTTTTTTTTTATAACCTTTGGGTCACCAGGTGTCCAATGCTTTTTCTAGATTCTATTATTCGATATGCGAGTAACCGATTAATCCGGATCGAGACTTTACGATAAAGATGCCTCTCACTAGGGGTCTTTTCAACAAGGTGTAATTTGAACTTTGTTCGCCTACTTTATAGTCTAGCTGATCCACCAATAGACCAAACACCCTTTCATTGGCTAATGTTAATTATACTTGTAACAAAGCTTGAAGCTATCATGTATAATGGTATTTTATAATGCGCATGTGGCGTGCATTATTGTTGTGAATTTAATTGTCTATTTTTTATAAGGATTACAAGTAACAGTGCCCTGTGGATGTCTCAAGCCTTCCGTTATGAAGTGAATTGAGTTTTTTAATCAGTTGAGTAATTTCATACCAGGGAAATAATACTTTTATAAACTCCGCATCAATGAATAATTTTGGCAGGTGAATAAAATAAGTTGCTTTTAACGAATGAGCATGTTGGGGTTTCCTGTAGGGTTTAATTGTTTCAGAGTCTTTGTGATAGGACCTTCACTGTAACACAACAGAAATAACCATACAACAGCAGCAAACAAACAACGAAATGGTGAGAACTGAATCAGATTACAAGTATGACATGTGATTCAATTCTAGGCAAAACCCTGTTCCCCCTTAGACCCAAAATTTTACAACACAGATACAGATGTGAGAAATTAAGCTTAAAAGACACACACAACGCAGTACTCTGAGCATTCAAGAGGTCAGAACTATCCTCACTCACTTTCTCTCCACAATTTGCAGAAATAAGCTCAGAACTTCTTTTATTTTCTCTCCACAAGAATTGGAAGCTTTGATGGGAAGGAAGCCTTATATCCGTGCAAGAAATAAAAGATGGAGTTGTGTACTCAGTCTAGCTAAGAGACATGAACATATTGATTAGTTGGAAGCTTTGCTCATGAGAAAAAAAACTGAGTTAGAACCACTTCTTCAGCAACACGAGCAAATTATTAATAAATGAAACTTTCTACCATTACTTAATCATCAATCTCTCCCTCATGGATTTTATTGAAGTCTTTTGTTTTGTGTGATTATAGTACTCTCGTGCCTGGTTTATCACTGAGACATGCTGGCAACTGTGAAATATGGGTCTGGGCATAGTAGATGTTAAATTTGAGCTTTTATGGATAATGTAAAAAGAAAATTACCTCTGAGATTTCAAGAAAAAAAATTAAAAATATTGGTTTCTTTCTTAAACCACCTAATCTGTCCTTTGATGTCCTTGAGTAAAATTATTTCCTTCATGGCTGTTATTAGTGCTTATACGTGCTTTTGTTATTCAGGTAATTTCTTCTGTTGTAGTTACTGCTTTCCTTTCTTTTCCATGCATGCATTTCTACCTTATTGAATCAGGTTGTGTGGCTCTGCAACTTAAACTTCTTTATATTCTTAGTGCTTATGCATTGGACTATCTTCAATATGTTATCGACTTTAATTTTAGATTGTGAAAAGACATTGATTGTGCAGAAATTTCATCTGTTTAAGCTAAAGGCCATGCAATAACTAAATACGTTGTCTTATGTTCCTTTAAACTTCGTCAAATTAAATGGTTTATTATAGGCTAACATCCCCTTATTTTTAAAATTAGTCTTTACAATTCTTCTTGGCTTGTTACAATGTGGAGATTTCTTGTCAACTAACTTCATTGGTATTTTTCTTGAAGCTGAAGTCCAGTCATGCAGGCAATTGGATTGAAGCATAAGATATCAGGAAATTCGTTATGTGGTCAAATAAATCATGAAATAAAGGCCAAAATAAACAAAACTTGAGATGGTTTAATTTATGAACTGAATTACTTCTCTCGTCCTAGTTTTCTCTAACCATTCTTTTACACATCTTGTAGGATTTCTGAATTTTTATAAGAAAGTTCAACTTATGCAGAAAAAATTAAAGGCTAGGAAAAAGTTCCTCATGATCAGCAATGAAGCCATGGAGCTTTCGTCTCCTCTGGTTGGTGTTTGGGTAACACCAAAACCACGGTTTCAGAATCCCTTTTCTGCAAATCAAGACAAAACTTCTCTCACATACTTACCTCATAAATCGTAAAAGCTATTCTCTAAAAGCTAATCCAAACACACAAGGCTTGGAATTAACTTTTAGTTATTTATGTTCTTTCTGATGCAAATCCTGCATTTAGTCATGCATAGTATTTAAGAAGAATAAATCATCTTGGAAGGTATTTACCCTAGTCTAGTGTTATATATAGGAGTAAAAACTTAATGCCAGCCCCTAGTTATTATTTTGAAAATAGGATGCTCTCCAATTATTTTTTTCATTTTCTTCAAATGAAAAATTAAATTAGAATCCATTTTTCTTTTCATTGCAGGGTGCTTTCTTGTTGTTTGGGGTAATGGAATTAAAATTTGTTAATGTAAAATAGCATTTAGGAATATTAGTTTGTTATATACAGCTGTACACAATCTAGTGTAGATTTATATTACTGTTTCTCTCTCTACGTGTATGGTACAAATATATTTGTAACAATATTCTGTTACTGATTTGTCCTATATAAAGAGCTAGGTATGAGACACAATTATCTCATCCTATTCAGTATTTTCTATTGCTCATAATTTCTGTCTTGGTATCAGAGCAAGACGGCTCTGGATACGCTTCTGCTATTCTCTATTCACAGTTTTACAATGTCATCTTCTTCTCTAAATTCCACTGAGACTACCTCCTCTCCTATGGCTAAAACATATACTCTGTTTTCATCCTCAAGCTAGACAACTTCTGTTAAGTTGGACAGAATGAACTTTTTAGTCTGGGAATCGGTTGTCTTACCTCTGATTGAAGGAAATAAACTTCAGTCTCATATCGATGGTACTGGAGTGATTCCTGCTGCTGCGGTGATGCGTCCGGGAATGGCTGAGCCTGTTCTTAACCCAGAATTTGAGGAGTGGTATGCTGTTGATCGCATGTTGGTTGGATGGCTTCAGAATACAATGACTCAGGATGTTGGGGCGCAACTTCTTCACTGCAAAACTGCTCTGGATCTCTGGAATGGAGCCAGAGCTCTCACCAGCGCAGTGTCAAAATCACGAATCATGATCTACAAATCTGAACTTCACCATACTCGGAAGAATGCGATGTCTATGGTGGATTATTTAGCCAAGATGAAGTCAATTTCAGATCAGTTGGCTCTAGCTGGTTCTGCCATATCAACTGACGATCTGATTCTTCATACACTTAATGGACTGGATTCTGAATACAACGCAGTTGTTGTGAAATTGATAGATCAAGATGGCATCACCTGGATTGATGCCCAATCTGCCTTACTTGCATTTGAGAGCCGACTTGAGCAATTAAACCAATTTGCTTCACTGGCGATTCAACCCACTGTTAATATCGCAGTTCATAGTGCTTCGTCGGAATTCAATCGTTCCTCTGAGAATCGCGGTACTTGGCGTGGCGGAAGAGGAAATCGAGGAAGGCGTGGTCAGGGTCGTCGTGGAAGCTGGAATGGCGGCGGTGGCGGTCGACCGTTCTGTCACTTGTGCGAAAAACCAAGGCACAAGGTTGAGAACTGCTATCGGCGCTTTGATCGAACCTTTCAACCACCATCGCACCAGAATTTTTCACCACCTCAGGCTTACTCGGTAGATCCGTATACGGTGGACGATTCAGCGTGGTTCATGGACAGTGGTGCGAATCATCACGTTGCCTCTTCATCTGCGAATCTGGAGAGTATAACTCCAGTGGGTAAGCATTTTAATCTTCTCACTTGTACTGGAAATAAAGCTCCTGTTCGTGGTTTAGGTACTGCATCGTTTGGATCAAAACTTAAGCTAAATAAAATTCTGCTTGTGCCAAATGCAACTAAGAATTTAGTAAGCATAAATAAGCTTATCAAGGATAATCATGTGGCTGTAATTTTTTCTGATGATGGTTGTGTGGTGAAGGACAAAACAACAGGGCAAGTGTTGATGAAGGGAAAGGCAAGACAGGGACTCTATCCAATTAATAGTGGCAACTCAGTTATGGAAGCACATGTGGCTGAGCTTTCAGAGAAGGATGAAGAATTTATTTCTTGGCATTATAAGTTAGGTCATCCAAGTTCTAGAATTTTGAAACAAATTCTGAATAAATGTGATATCAATGTTAGAGTGAATGAAAAATATGTTTGTGAGGCTTGTCAATATGGAAAGTCAAAGAAATTACCATTCTCAAAATCTGAGTCTCATGCTTCATCTCCTTTAGAGCTTATTCATACTGATTTGTGGGGACCATCACCTATTCAATCAATTCATGGACATCGATTCTACATTCATTTTATTGATGATTTTAGTAGATTTACTTGGATTTATCCACTTAAGCATAAGGGAGAAGCTATTGGAGCTTTTACACATTTCAAAAACTTGGTTGAAAATCAACTTAATACAAAGATCAAGGCAATTCAATGTGATAATGGATATGAATATAAGCCTATCTTACATCTAGCTGAGTCTACTGGCATTCTTATACGTCTTACTTGTCCTTATACGTCTCCTCAAAATGGTAGAGCAGAAAGGAAGCATCGTCATATAGTTGAAATGGGTTTGACTTTATTAGCTCAAGCATCAATGTCACTTACTTATTGGGTTGAAGCGTTTCAAACTGCTGTGTTTCTTATCAATAGATTACCTACTCCTATTCTAAATAATCAGTCACCTTTGTGGTATTTATTCAAGAAGAAACTTGATTATACTTCATTACAACCTTTTGGGTGTGCATGCTATCCTTGTTTGAAGCCTACAATGAGCACAAGTTTCAATTTCATAGTAAAAAATGTGTCTATCTTGGTCCCACTACAAATCAAAAAGGATACAAGTGTCTTAGCCCAACAGGCCGGATCTATATCTCTAGACATGTAATTTTTGATGCTCATAAGTTCCCTTTTGTGACAGGATTTTTGAGTCGGCGCAGTGCTACTGAAACATATTCACCCACATTACCAATGATAATTGATCAACGCTTGACCCAAATGCCTATCTCTAGTGCCATAAGTCCAAGCCCAACCATTTCCCAAATGCCTAGCTCTAATGACATAAGCTCAAGCCCAAACACTACTTTAAATCAGTCTCCTTTAAGTCCACGTTCTTCATCTCTTCATCCAGATATTTCCCCTGTATCACAACCACGACCTTCTATTCTCTCACCACACTCCGTCTCCTCTAGTTCCGATGCCCTTCACTCACCATCACATGAATCACCTCCAGTTCCCGAACCTGACCAAAATACTCATCCCATGATAACCCGATCAAAAGCGGGCATCCTTAAGCCTAAATATCCTTTCATTGGTCTTCTTCATTCCGAAACTCCCTCGTCTCTTCGCCTTGCCGCAGAACCCAGAAATGTTTCAGAAGCACTTGCGTCTCGTCCTTGGAGGCAAGCCATGAAAGAGGAATTTGAAGCTCTTCAAAGAAATCACACATGGGTGTTGGTACCGTATGATGGAACTCAAAAGCTTGTAGATTGCAAATGGATTTTCAAAACTAAATTCAAAGCAGCTGGTTCTATTCTCAAGCATAAAGCAAGGTTAGTGGCAAAAGGTTTTCAGCAAACCGCTGGTCTAGACTATGGAGAAACTTTCAGCCCAGTGGTAAAATCTACTACCATTCGTCTAATTCTTACTCTTGCAGTCACATTCAATTGGGAATTAAGACAACTTGATGTGAATAATGCGTTTCTGAATGGATATTTACAAGAAGATGTGTTTATGCGTCAGCCTGAAGGTTTCTATAATAAAGGGAAACCTAATCATATTTGTAAATTGGTGAAAGCTATTTATGGACTCAAGCAGGCACCACGAGCCTGGTTTGATCGGCTGAGACACACATTGCTGGAATGGGGATTTACTAATGCCAGAAGTGACATTTCACTATTTTTCTTGCAGACCAGACAGCTCACGGTATTTATATTAATCTATGTTGATGATATCTTAATTACTGGCAACAATTCTGTGCTAATTCAAAGATTTATAGCCAAGTTAAATTCTGTATTTTCTCTTAAGGATTTGGGTCCTGTATACTATTTTCTTGGGCTAGAAATTTACAGAGATGCAACTGGAATTTATGTTAATCAGGGCAAGTATACTTTAGATGTTCTAAAGAGATTTAATATGTATGACTGTGCACCAGTGTCAACTCCTATGGTTACTGGTAGGCAATTTTCTGCTTTAGATGGTACTGTAATGGCAGATCCTTCGCTGTATAGAAGAGCTATTGGATCATTACAATATTTAACAACTACCCGGCCAGACATAGCCTTCTCAGTTAACAAATTGAGTCAATTCTTGTCTAAACCTACAGATGTTCATTATCAAGGGGTCAAAAGGATTTTGAGATATCTTAAAGGTACATACCATTATGGTTTACATATTAAACCAGCAAAATCAATTCAGCTAACAGCCTTTACGGATGCTGACTGGGCTACTGATGTTGATGATAGAAAATCTATGGCTGGTTGTTGTGTTTATCTGGGAGGAACATTGATTTCATGGAGTTCTAGAAAGCAGAAAGTAGTGTCTAGATCTAGTTCTGAATCTGAATATAGATCAATAGCAGATGGAGCCTCTGAATTACAATGGTTGCGGTCTTTGATTAATGAACTTGGATTGTATCTTAAACAACCTTCTGTGATTTGGTGTGATAATCTAAGTGCCAGAGCTCTTGCAGCAAATCCAGTACAACATGCTAGAAGTAAGCATATAGAGATTGATATACATTTTGTAAGAGATCAAGTGTTGTCTGGCATATTGGATATTCGGTATATTCCATCTTCTTTTCAGACGGCTGATTGTCTAACAAAGGCCTTGACTCATACAAAGTTCATACATTTCAGAAACAAACTTGGTCTGTGTCCCACACCCCTTCGTTTGAGGGGGAATGTTAATGTAAAATAGCATTTAGGAATATTAGTTTGTTATATACAGCTGTACACAATCTGGTGTAGATTTATATTACTGTTTCTCTCTCTACGTGTATGGTACAGATATATTTGTAACAATATTCTGTTACTGATTTGTCCTATATAAAGAGCTAGGTATGAGACACAATTATCTCATCCTATTCAGTATTTTCTATTGCTCATAATTTCTGTCTAAATTGAAGATTATAAGAACTATCTGACCTTTTTTCTCTGGCTAATAATATAAAAAGAATAACTATTTGTTGTTTGTTGCAGAGGCATAATTATTCAAACATTAACAAATGACGGCTTCCAACACTGATCAAGTTTTCTGCTTTTGTTTCTTCTCTAGTGGTCAGTCTACTATCTATTAGATATAAGTGAGCCAAGCCAACATAAACTTGCCGTATTATACGAGCTATCGTAATTGCAATAAAAATATCCTTTAAGAAAATAAATATATAAATAAATAATTTGACTTGACTTAAGAGACTATTTTTCAAAAAAAAAAAAAATCATGAACAAAGGAGCAAAAACTTGCTTTATAAATTCAGAGAAAGATCTTCTTGTTCTATACAGTAAACCGCGTGATTTGTCACTCTTATTAGCATGTCTTGGTTTTCGTAGTTATTAAATCAAATAATAGTTTATTTATTAGTTTTCTGGTGAGAAAAAGAGGACTTAAAAATCAAATGGTTGTGATGATTCATAAATTAAGAAATATTTAAATCAAACAAGACAAAGTTGGCGTTGTAATTCACTAAATTATAATACCCACTTGCCCCAGTCAATAGTTAGATGCAAAACTGTTTCTTCCTGGAAGCTCAGATGTCCCCATGGAAGAGTTCAATATAATTCAGGAAATTGTTATGGATTGAAATTACTTTCTTTTCATGGTTTTCTCTAACCACTCTTTTACTCATCTTATGGATTGTATGCCTTTTTATGAGGCAATTCAACTTATGTAGAAAAAAGTTCCTCATGACTAGTAACTAAGTGTTGATCAAATGTTAATTCTTGGAATTAACTTTCAGTCACTTACTCTTCTTGCCCTTAATGTAAAATTTAATTAACTAATTTAAGTAAGTTAATTATGTAAATTAAGTTAGTTGGTGCGTTATGTTTTTTAAACATACTAATCATCTTCCTTAATCACCTCCCTCCCTCTCCTATTTAATTATTAATTATAGTTGAAGAATATCAATATAGTTAATTTGGGGGGGGGATGGATAAAAATGTATTGTGAAATAAGTCTTTCATTTAAAATTAATATTAACTTTTTAATTAGATCCTATGTTAAGAACCAGAAGGAATATCTTCTTTTTTATGTAAACCCTGCATCATGCTTAAAAAAGACCATAAATCATCTTGGAAAATATATACAATTAATGTCAGTTCCTATTGTATTTTGATAATAGAATATTTAATTTCTAATTTTTTTATTTTCTTCGCATGACAAAATTTGGATGGAAGTTACAGATAAGCATAGTTGGTGTTTTAGCGATGGATTAATCTTAAGAACTTGAATTTATTTAGCTCTTCTTTTTATTGCAGGGTGCTTCCTTGTTGATAGAAGTAATGGAATTAAAAGTGATGATTGCAAGAACTATGCGACTCTATTGCTCAGGCGAATAGTATACTTCTTCCGGTCCATGATATAGGGCACTTCAACTAATTCATGCGAAATAAGAAATGATAGTTAATTCAATAATTATGTCCTAAATTGAATTTTTTTTTCACTTTTATCCTTATTGGAAAATGTGTTTGAAAATTTATTAAGTAGGCAAATTAAAAATGAACATTAATTATAAGGACAAAACTAAAAAATAAGTATTAATTATCCTATAAATAAGTTATATTGTGGATCAAATTATTTTTCTCTAAGTGCCACCATATATTGTGGAGCGGAGGGAGTATATAAAAAGATCAAGAACTATTTGTTGTTTGTTGCTGAGGCATCTTCAATGAGACATCAACAAATGACAGAGGATTCCTACCATGATCAACTTGTTTAGCTGTTATGAACACACTTCTGTTTCTTCAGTAGTAGTCAGTCTTCTGCCTATTAAATATAAGTGAGTCAAGACGACACCAACTCCGGTAAGAAAATAAATAAATAAATTATTTTACTTGACTTAAGCTACCTTTTTAAAAAATAAAATCATGAACATTCAGAGAAGCAAAAACTTGCTTTCTTAAATTCAAAGAAAGATTCCGTTTAAAAGAATTTCCAACCTCGTTAAAATTTCCCCTTTTCGTAATATTGTATTCTTAGCCTATGTAACGTTTCGCTTGGATGTCTGTACGCATCAAGTATTGAATAAAATTTCCAATTTCAATTCAAAAAAAAGATTCCGTCATATAAACATGACTCTCATTTTGTAGTTAATTATTAAATCAAATTGTTTATCTTTTAGATTTTGGTAAGAAAAAACTAAAAAGAGGCTGAAAATAACAGATATTAATTATTACTTAGTGAGTATGTTTGGGATGGCTTTTAAATCTCCTAATGTGTTTATGAGAGGACTGATTGGATTTTTGGAATAATTTGACTTTTAGAAGTATTTAGGATAGTTTTAGGGTGTGTTTGGTTCAACTTATTGGGCAGAAATAAACCCGTTTTTTTGGTAATAAGCCCACATAAAAACGTGTTGTGTTTTTGCAGTGTTTGATTCAGCTTATTTTAATTGCATTACGGGTAGAATAAGCTACTTATTAAATAAACTCCTCACTATAGCTTTTCTATTAAGTCACTTATTACGTAAGTCGAAATAAAACACATCTCACATACTTACCTTGTATACCGTAAATCATGATTTATAAATACTTATTGTCCAAAAATAAATAGTTTATCCAAATATAAATCATATTATAAAAACTTACTTTTTTATTAAATCATTTTTAATAAGATAAAATCATAATAAATCATTTTTTTATCACCATCCCAAACACACTCTTAAACCAATTGCGTTTTAGAGGAAAAGTGACGTTTTCCTACAAGCTACAAATAGCCCATCACATTGGATAAGCATGAGGCTTTCAGCTTTCACCCAGGAGCGAAAAAAGAGAGATATGGAAAATGGAGCCACATGATTTGGGAGAGGGAGAGAAGGAGGGTTGGCGTGCGTATGGGGGCCACTAATCTCCTGTATGGCCACTAGTCTGATAGTCTCCTATATCACTCATTTATATTCGTCCCCGCGCGCGGGGGGGAGGGGAACGACTAATCTCGTATATCACTAATTTATATTTTTTCTGATTTTAAATATAATATAAGATAGAATGGATTTTTTAAAAATATTAAAAAAATTAATTAAATTACTTTAAAATATATATATTTATCATTTTCTTAAAAAATGATTTTACTTAATTTATAAACTGATATATAATCCAATGATACATCATATATGATATGATTAAAGCTATATTTGGAATAGCTTAGTTTTTGGAAATAAGCACTTATTAAGTAAGTCGATACAAAACTACTCTCACATACTTATCTCGTATATCGTAAATCATGAATTATAAATACTTATAAGTAAAAATTAAACTATCCCAAACGAGCACTAAGTAACTTATTTAACTTCTTTAATCTCTCAAAAAAGTCAACTTTATATTATATTTAGGATTTGATGGAGTATGTGTTACTACTTTAAACAGATTAAGAAACCAAAATAAATTATTTTCTATCTAAACTTGCTTTTTAAAAATATCATCTAAACAAATTTCACTTTTCAAAAAAAAGTCATTTATATTTCGATCAATCTAAATATAAATCTAATTTTAAGTTTAAAAAAATTAGATCGCAAAAAAATTAATTTTATCAAGCTGTTGCAAACAAAATTATTATTTAACACGATTTCAAGCGACCCTCCATCAATTGGCGAAACTTGCAGTAAAGTAACAGAATTATTATTACCCCTCCTAACCAAGGCCCTATAAGTCAGAGGAAGGTGCAGTGAAATTGCAAAGCAATTGCATCATCTTTTTACGTGGGCTCCACATTTTGCTGGGCCCTATGCAATTCTGCTTGAGTCTTGACTTCATAGTTCATGCTTCATCTGACCAAAAAAAAAAAAAAAACATATACTCTTTACTGTACTAATTATAAGATAATATTTGGAAGTTAATCTTGATCCTAATTATAGGATAAAATTTTAATTTTTGTCAATTTTTTTCCCTAAATACCCCCTACTGATACTTTATCAATAATAATGAAACACAACATTTTTTTTTGTCACCATGGTTCTCTAAATCGTCTCCTGCGCATGTTTTACACTTTTCTCGGGGCCCTTAAAAAACATGAAGATATAATCTGGTTAAATTAATTAAGATTTATTTAAGAAAAGAAATAAAATTTTAACGATTTAGATTTACTATATATTATATATCCCATCTATCACCTAAATTGCGTGGTTGCTAGTAACTGAAACTAAAAACGATGGTTTGAGGAGGTGATGTGACTCGATTGCCTTCTGAAGGATGCCGCTTTCTTCTTGTAAAAGTGGCGTGAGGATTGGGATGAGCAGTTGCTGTGAGGTAATTCGGAGGAGAAAAGGAGGGCTAAATTAGGAAAATAAATAAGATTGACTAATTTAACTACTATTCTTAATTTCTCCAAAGTTAGATAAATATGTTCTATAATTAGAATCGAAGGGAGTACTTTGTTGTTTCGGTTCTAAATATAAAAAGTTATATTACAAATTTAGGTATATCTATGTATTAAAAAATATATGGTATTTTCTAAAAATATTCATTTAATCATTTGTATTGAAAATTACCATATTGATAGGAATTCGCTTCAGTATGTATGATAATAGTGATAATATATAGGAAGAAAGTTACAAGTCTAAAAAAAATATTGGCAAAAAAAAAAAGAAAAAAAAAAGAAATTGTTGTATTTATGCCTAAAGTAATTTCTCAACTAGCTCCATTGTATAAAAAAAATTCTTGAACTAGCTCCTATATAAATCATAGGATAAATATTAATTAAAACTCTCATTTAACAAGCATTCAGTCGCAGTGTTTTTATTTGAACTCTACACAGTTTTTATTAATTCTTTTAACTTTTTGCATATTTAGTTGGACTCATGCAATTTTGCCGGCCAAATCTTTATTGTTTTTGGGTGTAATGAGTGAGGAAAACCATGCAATGCAATGCAAAAAACAGCTAACATTGAGTTGGATATATTAATGGGTCACAACATTACAATAAAACAGAGCATACAAGAAAGAAATACAAGGGAAGTAGAAGAAATCACGAGAGCAAAGAAGAGACCAGAGAGAAAATTCCACAACAATCTCTACATTCCCCATAGTCATGTATAGCCTTGGGTTTCACATGAGACTTTTTCCCTTAGTGTGTGTTCTTTTACCCCCAAAACCGTGGTTTCAGAAGTACTTTTTTGTAAATCGAGACAAAACTCCTCTCACATACCTACCTCGTAAACTGTAAAAGCTATTCTCCAAAAGCTAATCAGAAATACCTACCTCATTTACTGCAAATAACAGCATTATGCATCAGCGTTCATAGGCCATTTTGCTTCTTTTTAATGGATATCATAAGCCAACCCTAATGATGCTTGTACCTGAGTACTGGGTTTTATTTTTTAAGTTTTTGTTCCCAAAGAAGGAGCTGAAAGGCTCAGATTATTCATGAGTTGAGAATATTTGCTAGGTAAATTAAATCAAATGGTTGTCATAATTCAAAAAGTAAGAAATGTTTAGATGAAACATCACAAAGTTGGGTTGTGTTTTACTAAATTTTAACACCCACTTTGCCCAAATCGATGGTTCCTTCCTGGAATTTGCGAAGTGCCAACCCTTATCAAAAGTAGTGACTTTTTGATTTCATATCAATTGACTAATAGCCTTAGTGCTTATTTGGACTAGCAATTGAAATGCCTAAAAGAAGATTTTCAATTGTGATTTACGGTATACGAGGTAAGTATGTGAGAGGAGTTATGTCTTGATTTATCTAAAAAGCAGCTTATAAGCAATCTGATGTTAAAACAAACATGCCCTTATATTTCTCCAAAATGGCTGGCCATATATTCATTTTTGGTTGGGAGATGTCATTCATTTTTGAAAAGTTAATATTTGTGAAAAGCATAACAAATCATCCTTAAAATATGTAATTGGAATTTATGAAATGATTAAACCCATGGAGGAATTATTGGAAAAATTCCACAAAGTTGTTGAATAAAATTAAACAAATTCTAAGTAGCATATTGATGCTTGCAGATGAAAACAGAGCATGAAGGAGCCAACTTACAATATTATATATAGTAATTGTTGGTGAGGCTTTTGCATTAAAGTATCAAAGTATTGAATATTCATTCAAATTTTCCGTTGATGGTATAAGAGAACATAGGATGTCATTATCTTGTGAACACGTTAAAATAAAATAACATAAAGGTATGGAAATGAAATGGACTCAATATGAAGAAAGTGAGGCAAGTTCCCATCCTGTTCATTAGTCCATTCGCTGCCGTATAGACTTGAAATTGTGAGTTAAGTCTATTCGCTGCCGTATACACTAGTCCATCATCACTATTTGCCATTTCACAGCAAACAAGAGAGAGAGAGAGAGAGAGAGAGAGAGCAATCTGTTGAATACGTAACATGGGTGTTGCAGCTTCATCTTGTTCTTCGTCTTCGAAGAAATATGAAGTGTTTCTGAGTTTCAGAGGAGAGGACACTCGCAGATCCTTCGCCAGCCATCTCTATACTGCCCTATGCCGAAGTGGTATAGAGACATACATTGATGATGAGATCCCAAAAGGCGATGACATCTCCGTATCACTCATCCAAGCAATTAAGAATTCAAGCATATCGGTGGTGATCTTCTCAGAAAACTACGCCTCCTCCAAATGGTGTTTGAATGAGCTCATTGAGATCCTTCACTGTAAACAACACCAGAAGCAGCATGTTCTGCCTATATTCTACCAAGTGGACCCATCTCATGTACGGAATCAGAGGGGAGCTTATGAGGAAGCTTTTGCACAACATTTGAAGAATAACCCAGAGAAGGTGAACCAATGGAGACAAGCCCTTTTTGAAATTGCAAGTTTGGTTGGATGGGACTCTCGTATCTTTTGGTATGTCTTCATTCCCTTTTTATTTTTTTGGCCTTCGTCTTTATTTTTTAAAAGTTAAAACTCAACCTTTGAATCAGTACTCGTCGTTGGCAATTAACTAGCTTGAGATTTATTGTTTAGTACTGGACCTTTGATTTACCTTTCTCATCAGAATCGCTTTCCTCTGCTTCAGTTCATACAACAGCCTTTTTTAGTTTAAATAATTACAATTTTTATTGTTCTGCTCAATAAATATTATTTTATTCAAGTCCTTCACCTTAATTTTCCCTTCTTTTAATTACTTGTCTGTGCCATAACTACATAGGAGAAAATGAAGGAAACTACCCGCTAAAAATTTTATTCAGGAGTCACTTACTTCGTAGTATTGGTATTCTGTGTGCACAAAATTTGTAGTTTGTAGAGTATCAATACTTTTATGTACAGAAATTTAGGTTAAAATGTATAAAACACCTTTAAACTTTGGGTAAATTGCACAGTACATCCCTAAACATTAAAAGTTTAAATTAATAACGCTGATAGTTCATGTTTTCACAATCAACCGCCCTATCGTTAAAATTGCCATTAAAGTTAATGGTTTTTGTCAAGCCATAATTTTTATTTTTTTTATTATATAATATATCAATTAAGAAATAACATTTGGCATTTGACACGTAATTTTATGTATTTTTTAAATACTTAAAAAATATAAAATAGGAGTACTTAGAAACATTTAAAATATTTATGTGGCCATTTCTTTTTTAAATAAAACTTATAAAATACTTAAAATTATATATTAAATGCCATGTGTTATTTTTAAATGATATGATAAACAATAAAAAGTGTAAAAATTATGAAATTGTAAAAACCCTTAACTTTAAAGGTAATTTTAATGGCATGGGAGTTGATATTTAAAACATGAAATATCATTTTTAAAGGTTAGGGAGGTGATGTGAAATTAACACAAAATTCAGGATAATTTTGTGTAATTTACACTTGTGTTAGTGCAAGTAATGATAATTCTGTTAAAAATTTCTTAAAAGTTTTGAAATTCAACAAAAGGATATACAATTTCGATAAAACTCGTGGGAATTGTATTAAATGATTTTAATATTGTTGGCTATCACTTCCCTTAATAACTCATTTGTTATTTCCTTTTTGATCATGTGTTAATTTTTCTTTCGCGTTTCTTTAATCATTTTTCAATATTAGGAGGGAAGCAGAGCTCATTCAAAACATTGTCAATGACATTATGCAAAAACTGAATCAGGGATCTTCATCCGCAATACCAAATATTGTTGGAATTGACGAGAATTCCAATCATATTGAATCATTGTTGAAAAATTTTTCTATAATTGGAATTTGGGGCATGGGCGGAATAGGTAAAACAACTATGGCTAAGGTTGTATTTGCCAAATTTCACTCTCAATTTGATAGTTGTTGCTTTATCGAAAATTTAAGAGAAGAGTCTGAAAAATATGGATTGAAGTATATACGTGATAAAATTCTCTCTGAGTTATCAAATGATACAACTCTTGGGAGATTCTACCATAAAAAAGTCTTCATAGTGCTTGATGATGTCAGTAATACAAATCAATTAGACTACTTGCAGAATGAAGCTCCATCATTGGGATCTGGGAGTAAAGTCATCATAACAAGTAGAGATAAACATGTACTTATTGGAAGAGTTAACACAATATATGAGGCCATATCATTGGGGTATTACAGCTCTCTTCAACTTTTCAATCTCAAAGCCTTCCACAACCATGATTGCGAAAGTGAATATAAAGAATTGGTTGACAAAGCAATTGCTTATGCCCAAGGGAACCCATTAGCCTTGACCACTTTGGGTTCGTTTCTCTATTCCAAAACTGTAAAGGAATGGGAAAGTGCATTGAGAAAATTAGAAACAACAGCCAATCAAGATATTCAAGCTGTGTTAAAATTGAGTTACGAAGGACTTGATGACGAAGAGAGAGAAATATTTTTAGACATTGCTTTTTTCTTGAAAGGTGAATCTATGAGATATATAATGGCAACACTAGAGAGTTCTGGCTTTCACGCAAGCATTTGTTTGAGAACCCTTATGGATAAGGCGCTCATAAGTATTGACTATGCGGTACGTATGCATGATTTAATTCAATCAATGGCTTTTGAAATCGTTCGCCAAGAGTGTGTGAAAAATCCTGGAGGACGCAGTCGACTACAAAAATCTGATGAGGTCTATTATGTGCTAAAAAATAATCAGGTAAGAATTCACCTTTTCAATTAGCTATTTGACAGCTACTAAAAAAAATTGTTAATCTAATGTAATTTATTTGCTTTCTTTTGGATTTTTGTGTTGCCCAGGGAAGTGATGCGATTCAAGGCTTGAGTTTAGATTTGTCTCAAATTAGATATTTACAATTGAGTGCTGATGCCTTAACAAGGATGACTAATTTAAGGTTTCTAAAGTTCTCTTCACCTGTGCATAAAATGTCATGTATTGTGCATCTACCTTCAGGGCTTGTTTCATTTTCCAATCCATTAAGGCATCTTCAGTTGGACAAATTTTCTTCAAAGTCTCAACCATTATCATTTTGTGCTGAGAAGCTAGTTGAACTTCACATGCGAGGAATCCATCAGGAAAAACTATGGGATGGTGTGCAGGTATAAAAAACAAATATGAGTTAATTTGATTTTGTTTTACAAGTAACTGAAAACTAAGGCTCTCGTTTCCTGAGTAATATTTATCTTTTTCATTGTTGTAGAACTTGGTGAATTTGTTGTTTATAGACCTTGCTGGATCCAAACAATTGATAGAGTTGCCGGATCTCTCTATGGCTCAAAATCTTCAAGGTCTAGATGTTTCTGGGTGTCAAAATTTATGCCATCTTCATTCATCTATTTTATCTCACCCAAGATTTAAATATAAGGATCTTGACTATTGCAAGAGCCTGAAGAGTTTGACTTTTAACAGTCAATCAAAATCTCTCTCATACCTATGTCCCTCGGGTTGCTGTAGTCTCAAGGAAGTTTCAGTTTCATCACATGAATTACTTTTTATATGTTTAGACGAAACAAGTGTTGAGACATTGGACATTCCAATTGGGCGTATGGAGAATCTCTTGAAGAGCTCTCTCAACTACTTTACAATAAAGAATTTTACAATTAATGAGATTTGCTGCCTGAGATCTCTTCAACATCTTGGTCTTTATAATTGTGGAGGAATAATTGACAAATCAAAGCTTCACACCTTATTTGATGCTTTGCTCTCTTTAGAATCAATTTGTTTGAAATGGACAAGCAAGTTAACTGAACTTCCAAACAATATCAAGCATATCTCCAGGCTACAATATCTTGACGTACGTCATTGCAAGGACCTACAATCTTTACCAGAGCTGCCACCATCCATAAAAACTGTCAGAGCTAATGATTGCATATCACTAGAGACTGTACCCGTTTCAATAACTAGTGCACCACAACTAAGGTTCCTATTTCTGCAAAATTGCTTGAAATTGGAGAACCACTCTTTATCTCGTGTTATGGAATGGGCTTATTTCTCATTGAAGCAATCAGCGCACATAAAACAAAGAGGTTTTGTTTGTTACCCAGGAAGTAAAGCTCCAGAGTGGTTTACATTCAGTCAAGAAACAAAGGCTTCCAACTATATAACTATTGAACTTTCTCCTTGCACGAATGATCTAGTTGGCTTCATTTTTTGCTCTGTTGTTTCTCATCTCTCTTATGGTTACTTGAAATGCCAACTTTATTATGATGGTAAGCAGTGTGAATGCTTTGAATTTGATATGATGGAGACAAATTTGGATTCACATCATGTTGTTCTATGGTGTGATCCTTACCCAATTACAAACTTCATTAAAACAATGGACGATAAAAACACCAATTACATGCCAAGTGTGTCATTTGAATTCTCAATTGTTTCATGGGGTGTTGATGGTGTGATTGAAGCTTGTGGAGTATGCCCAATATATTCCTCAGAATACAGAGAGTTCCTTCAAGAAAAGGAATTGAAGTTGGAGTCAATTATAGGGAAAAAGAGGCACTGGAGCATTGATAATGAGCAACAGCAACCCACTCCCACAAAGAAATTGAAGAAGTCTTCAATGCTGAGTTCCAAGTCCAAGACAGCTCATGATCTTGATGAGCTGATATTTTCACTCTCACAATTGAATTTGAAATGCATGAAGGACAACATTCGTCAGATGTAAATTATGTATGATTCCTTTTCTAGAATGTATATGCCTTTCTCGTTAAAATTTCATCTAGCAAGCAACTGCCTTTATTTGGTATATTTTCCAAATAAAAAGCTATTACCTTGTAATGTATTTCATTATGTTGATATAAATTATTGAATCGCCTTATTTCCTAACTTAAGCTTTGATTTATTGTTGGCTTATTACAGTGAGCAGGTTTCTTCTCAGGCTAACATCTTTGGCTCTTTCCTTGATGCAGTGTGTCGCAAAGAAGCAATATGCAGTTGAGTGGGATTAAAGGATAACAGGAAACTTGGTGAGTAGCCTTACTTCGCTGTATAACATATTCAGTCATCACAAACTATTTGAAAAATAATCAAACAAAACTTAAATTGTGGCTCAGAATAGCTTCTCTTTTCATAGTTTTCTCTATTTTAATAACTACTTTTCACAAGTCCTTCTTCTTTGTATGATTTACACTATTTACCACACAACTTAATCTCTACTTAAGCTGTTGATTTCCATAAATGCCCTTCTTGCTTTGTCCCGAATAGAAGAGTCTTATTGGTCTCTCCTCCACCTCTTCAATTTATTCTAATTTAATAGTATGGGTCTGGAATTATTCATCTCTTATAAAAATGAATTGCATTTCTTTTTTGTTCACTAAAAATTCCTGTCCTTTACTGTGTCTTCATGCAAGATTGGTAAGCTGCCAATTGATGTCATAAGTGTAATATCCAAAAAAGTGATTAAGGGCTAATGATTTCAAAAGTGAATGTAATTATTGTTGAATAAATACTTTTGGAGAAATGTGTGATTGGAATTTGGTTGTTTTAATGATTTCAATGGCTTTCTTGTGAAAATTTGTGTGGGCAGTGTTTATTGTGAAATTGGAACCATTGGGAACAATTGTGTAAAAGTTGGAAATTCTGTTCATTGAAACTTTATACAAGGCAGTTGATTTGTATGGACGTTTTAAATAGGCAAATAAAGTCTAAAAATTCTGAAATTTTCCAGTCTTAAATTTCACATGCCAAACTTCAAAATGGACATATAATTTGTGTCATTTCAATTTGTGAGCTAAGAGTTATGATTTTCCAAAATTTGGGATGGAAACTGGAATCTATTTTGGAGCAGTATATACTTTTATGCAATTCTGTATTTTTGAGGTTATGAGCTGCAGTGATCCATATTTTTCCAATAAAAAGGACTTAAATAGCTTTCCATTGGTTTTGGGATCACCCCATTTTGAATTTTCTAGAATTAGTTATGATTTTTTGAAGTTTAGGCAGAAATCTGCTAGAATTTTGTAAAAATCCGAAATTTATGGAAATTTAGTAAATAATTAGAAAATAATATTATATCATATTAAATAATCATTCACCTCCTTCATCAGCCCAAAACCGTGCCATTCAGCTACAACAAGAGAGAGAAGGTGTGAGAAATTCTAGAGAGAGAAGGAGAAGAGAAATTGTACGGTAAGTCAATTTCTTCGGTAAATCCTTACCTAACGCATAAAACTCCGCTTCTAAGTTATTCTTCTATGTTCTTCAAGGTTTGTGGAGCACAAATTTGGGTGTTCTAAGGCCAGGGTTTTCATCCACCTTAAGAAAAAGTTAGTGGGAACTTGAGGTAACTTCCAAACTTTCGTATATTGCTTATTCTGGCAGCTGTGGGTAATTTAATTGGTGAAATTTTGCCGGATTGCCATTGGTTTTAAAGCTTGGAAATGATATGGCCTAGGGGTTATGCCACCCAAATTGGGTCTTAATGTTAGTTGTGACCTAATGTAATGGTTAATAAAATGATTAGGAGTAGAAAGAAACATGTCTACGAAGCCAAAACCGAAAAACCTCAATTTTTTTTGGGGAACTGAGAATTTTGGCCAAGGCTAGTTTGGAGGGGTTAGAGTTGTATTTTCAATTATTTGATGGTTCCATTGAGTTCAGGAGCAAATATTAGGTGGGGTTACAGTTGGTCACTTTTTCAGAAAAGGCCGAAAAAGCATAATTACGAAAACGCCCCTGAAACCCTTAAAGTAGAGCTGCCAAGGGTAAATTTGTAATTTGACATTGAATTTGATAATTCTGGGTTTGAAAATGGATTCTTTGGGCGGAAATATGTTAGGATAGCCCATATTAGAATTTCAGGAAAAGTGCAACCGAACCGGGTAAGGCGGGCCCGGGCCGGGTCCCATGGGGGATTTTTGTAAATTTTCATTATAGACTCATATAACCCCAAGAAACACTATGAAAGTTTCTAAATGGTGTATTTGGAATTGTAGGATTCAATATTTGCCCTGTTCATGATCCATCTGCTCTAGAACACAATTGGAAAGAACAAGGTAGTGACTCTTTTCCCTTATACTATATGTGATACATTGTGTGTTTGTTTGATCATTGTTTGTGAGTCTATCACATGCAGCCCATTGGTGTTGACAGTGGGAGGATCATACCTTCGGGGCAGTGGAATCTGGGGGATGAGACTCTGTGAAAGCTATAAGGCTATATGTGAAAGCTGAAAGGCTATTTGTGAAACCTTCACTAGCGACCCATCGGATTTGACGGTGGGAGGACCGTGCCTTCGGGGCGGTGGAATACGGGGGATGAGATTATGTGATTATGTGCATATGTGGTAGCCTGCGTGCTGTGCTTTATGTTGTGATGCTGTTTGATGATTTTCTTGCATGCTTTGTGATTACATGTGGTATGAGTGATTTGTTACTATTAAGATTCTTTTGAATCTCATTCTTTTCATTGACTAACCTTCAGACAGGGTAAGTGGCTCAAAGGGAAAGGAGGCGACCAAGGGCGGATAGGGCTTCTTAGGGAGATTTATATTTTGGTGTTGGTTATCATGTTTTGTTGGGAGATCACCATATATCTTATAAATGTTGTTTTAGAGACAGTGGTGTAATCCCTAATGGGAATTTATAAACCTTTAGTTTATGTATGAAACCCAGGGGTTGGCAGTATTTTGTTGTACACTCTGATATGTAAATGTGATGTAACTGCACAGGGTAATTATATTCGAGTTGTGGAATTTGAGACCAGGGTAAGGTAGAAATGTTGAAAATATTTGTGAAAACCTTTCCGTAAGGAAGGGATTGTAAATGAGTTTGATTATTATTGGTTTCTATTTCATTTTAAAATAGAAATTTTGAATTATAATTACGAAGGGGGTTACATTTTTGGTATCAGAGCTATAATTTCTTGCAATGGTAGAGTTTGCTATGATAGTTCCATTAGTCTTGGCTATAGTGGTAGAAGATGAATCTTATTAGTTTGTTGTATATACACATATGTGCTTTGTGTTGTGGATGGGTATAAGACTTGTGAACTATGTGTATACATTATATGTGGAACTGATGTAGTGAATAAATTATAAAATGAAAAAGACAAAGGGTCGTTCCAGAATACTGCAGGTAGACCCTTAGGTGGAGGTGGTCAATGATAATCCATCGGACTCTATGCAAGAGTTTATGGGTCTGATTAAAGATTAAAGGGACATGATTGCTGAGCTAAGAGAGGAGCTCAGAGAAGAGAAGGCTAAAAGAAATGAGGGACAGGGTCCGTCCACACAGGAAGAGACCCAGGAGGGGACCCATAGAGAAGAAACTGCTGAAGGTTTGGCATGACCATTAGAGTCACTACCGCATGCTGTTCAGAACCAAGAATCACATGGGGTGCCAGCTGGAGAAGTAAGGGGTCTCCAATTTTGGGTCTCAAAATTCTGCAAGCACCTGCCTCCAGCGTTCACAGGTAGATTTAATCCCCAAGTAGCCAAAGATTGGTTGAACCGACTGGAGAAGATATTTGAGATCCTTGAGTGCCCGAACAAGGTAAAGGCATGATTGGCAGTCTATAAGCTCGAGGGTGATGCAGACCGTTGGTGGCGGAATATCGCCCTAACGTTGAAGAGCAAAAACGTGCCACTGACTTGGGGAGTGTTTCAACAGCAATTCGATGAGAAGTATTTTCCCAAGTCTATGCGGTTAGAGAAGGAAACTAAATTCCTTTCAATCAGGCAGGGTGACTCTGAGTCTTTTGATGACTATTTGTCTCGTTTCATCCGTTTGTCCCGATATTCCTCATATCTATAGAAAATGGATGATGAGGAGTAGAGTTCAGATATGCTCATCCATGGGTTGCAGTGAAAACTGAGAAATAGGTTAGCCACCCACCAATTTACTGAGTTCAACATGGCGGTTGAAGAATGCAGAATCACTGAAAACAACTTGAGAGATCTGTATCATACCAAGGGTACTGTTAACCGCAGTGAACCTAGTAAGGGTACTACCTCCCAGAAGCGGAAGGGCCAAGGAACTTCTTCATCTAGGGGCAGTGGTAAAAAGCCCTACCAGCCCAGAGATCGTGAGCCTCATAAATCTTCGACAGAGTGGGCATGTCCCCATTGCAATAAGCCGCACTATGGTAGAAATTGTCGGGGTGAAATGATCTATTTTAATTGTAAGCAGCCGGGGCACCTTTCTAGAGATTGTCGGCGGCCACAGGTAAAGCAGAGGCCGAGGACTCAGGGACGAGTATTTGCCATGACTGCCATGACTCACAAGGAAGCCAGAAGTCCCCTGATCTTATTCAAGGTAAAATTCTCCTTGATGGTAATGTGTTACTAGTATTGTTTGATTCAGGTACAAGTCACTCTTTCATTGCTTATAATTGTGTGAAACGCCTGGTTATGCATGTACATAAATTGCCCTTTGATTTAGTTGTGTCGACGCCAATGGGTGTCAAGGCTATAGCTACGAAGCCTGCTTAAATTGTGTCAAAATTGTGGAGGGGCACCAATCCATTATTGATTTGATTTGTCTACCACTCTATCAATTAGAAGTCATTTTGGGTCTAGATTGGTTGACGGCAAATAATATGCTATTAGATTGTGGGAGCAAGAGGATAGTGTATCATGTTTCTCAAACTGTTGAGGATGTGAATAGCAGTCTGAATTTCCTTTTGACGGCCAAAGCTGAGAAATATTTAGAGAAAGGTTGCCAGGGGTATATGGTGTTCTTTTCTATTCAAGGAGAGACCAAAGAAATTTTGAGCAGTATACCCATGGTAAATGAATTCCTTAAGGTATTTCCTGATGACCTTAGTCGATTGCCTTCAGAAAGGGAAGTTCAATTCCCAATCGAAATTATACCAGGAGCTGGTTATATTTCAAAGGCCCCATATCGTATGGCCCCAAATGAAATGGTGGAATTAAAGAAGCTGATTGAAGACTTGCTTGAGAAAGGGTTTATTAGACGCAGTGTGTCGCCTTGGGGTGCTCCAGTGTTATTCGTCAAAAAGAAAGATGGAAGTCTGTGTTTTTGTATTGATTACAGAGAATTGAATAAGATTACTGTCAAGAACAAGTACACTCTCTTAAGAATCGTTGACCTTTTAGATCAACTGTCTGGTTCATGTGTTTTTTCGAAGATTGATCTGAGGTCAGGATATCATCAGCTGCGTGTGAAAGCAGAAGATGTTCTAAAAACTGCTTTCAGAACTATGTATGGCATTATGAGTTTCTGGTGATGCCATTTGGGATAACCAATGCACCTGTGGTATTCATGGATTACATGAACTGTGTCTTTCGACAGTATCTGTATCAGTTTATGGTTGTGTTTATTGATGATATTTTGATATACTCCAAGAATATGGAGGAGTATGAGCATCATTTGAGGATTGTGTTGAACATCTTGCATGAGAAGTAGCTCTATGCCAAATTGAGTAAATGCGAGTTTTGGCTGCCAAAAGTAAAATTCTTAGGCCATCCATGTTATCTCGCAAGAAGGGGTCTCTGTGGATCCCAGTAAGGTAGAAGCAGTATTGGACTGGAAGAGGCCAGAAACTGTTGCTGAGTTACGCAGTTTTCTGGGTCTTGCTGGTTACTACCGGAGATTCATTCAGAATTTTTCCCGTATTGCTTTGACAATGACCAAGTTCAAGAGAAAAGATTAGCCGTTTGTGTGGGGTGAGAAATATGAAAATTGCTTTGTGGAGTTGAAGGAGAGATTGACTACAACACTTCTGTTGATTATACCTAATCCCAGCTTGACTTGTATTGTGTATAGTGATACGGGTAAGTAGGGATTAGGGTGTGTCCTTATGTAGCAGGGACGTGTGGTGGCCTATGCCTCTCGACAGCTCAAACCTCATGAAATGAATTATCCCACCCATGATCTGGAGCTTGCGACCATTGTGTTTGCTTTGAAAATTTGGCGGCATTATTAGTATGGTGTGACGGTAGAACTGTACTGCAACTACAAAAGTCTCAAGTATTTGTATGATTAGAAAGAGTTGAATATAAGACAGTGTCGTTGGATGGAGTTGCTTAAAGACTACAACCTGGAAATCAAATATCATCCGGGTAAAGCAAATGTAGTCCCGGATGCTCTTAGTCGAAAGACGGTGCTTGTGGCAGTAATGATTATACAAGAAGGGAAGTTGATAGCGGATTTTCGAGATTTGAACTTGTCGAATTAGATCAACTATGCCAACTATACTGTTTCCCAATGGTGACAAGCTCAAAAGCAAAATGGTTGGATACAACATAATTAGGCTAGAATTGAATGGGGAGAAGCTCAAGGCTATGATTTGTCGCCTAATTGACTAGTTCGTTACCAGAAAAGAATCTACATTCCACTTAAGGCAGAACTAAGGAAAAAGATTCTTGATGAGGCACATAAGAACCGTTATACTCTTCACCCTGGTATGACTAAAATGTATCATAATCTAAAATCTGTGTATTGGTGGCCGGGATTAAAGAGTGATGTAACAAAATGTATGGCACAGTGTCTTACATGCCAGAAGGTAAAGATCGAGCACCAGAAACCACCAGATTTTTTGCAGAATCCTGAGATTTCAGAATAGAAATGGGAAAGTGTGACCATAGACCTTATTATGGGATTGCCCAGGATCAAGAACTATGATGCGATCTGGGTGATCGTGGATCAGTTGACGAAGTCGGCATACTTCATACCGATCAATGCTGGTTATTCTCTAGACAAACTAGCAGAGATTTACATTCGGAACATTGTGAAGCTCCATAGCATACCGAAAAATATCATTTCCGACTGATATCCCTGACTCGCTTCAAGATTCTGGAGGGCTTTGCATGAGGTCCTGGGTACTCAATTGAGATTTATTACGGCTTATCATCCTCAAACAGATGGATAGTCAGAGAGGACTATTCAAACATTAGAGAATATGTTGCGAGCACGTGTCCTCGATTTTAAAGGGAACTGGGACTACTTTCTTCCACTTGTTGAGTTCGCCTATAACAATAGCTATCATGTGAGCATCCAGATGGCTCTATATGAAGCGTTGTACGGAAGGAAGTGCCAATCACCCTTCTGCTGGAATGAATTATCTGAGAGGAAGCTTTATGGGCCAGAGCTTGTTGATTAAACCTCAGCATGGATTTGAGTCATTCGAAAGAGTCTCCTTGCAGCACAGAGTCGACAGAAAAGCTACATTGACAAGAGAATAACACCTTTAGAGTTTGAGGTTGGTGATCATGTGTTTCTGAGGGTGTCACCAGTCACCGGCATCGGGAGAGCTATCAAGCAGAAGAAGCTGAGCTTAAGGTATATAGGTCCTTTTGAGATTCTTGCAAGAATTAGGCCTATTATTTATCGAGTACCCCTACTCCTAAACTTGAGCAAGCTCCACAATGTGTTTCACTTTTCCCAACTAAAGAAGTACTAACCGGATCCGTCTCACATTATTGAGTATGAAGTCAAACTACAAGACAATTTCATCTATGTGGTAGAGCCAGAGCAGATCATTGATAGAGAAGAATGACGGCTCAGACACCGAAGCATTCCATATGTGAAGGCGATCTGAAGGGAATGACTCAGAGAGAGGCAACTTGGGAAGCAGAAGCTGATATATAGACGCGTTATCTGGAGTTCATGGCTCAAGTGGTGTGACAAATTTCGAGGACGAAATTTATTTTACGGGGGGAGAAATGTAATATCCCAAAAAGCGATTAAGGGCTAATGACTTCAAAAGTGAATGTAATTATTGTTGAATAAACAATTTTGGAGAATGTGTGATGGGAATTTGGTTCTTTTAATGATTCCAATGGCTTCCTTGTGAAAATTTGTGTGGGGAGAGTGTTTATTGTGAAATTGGAACCATTGGGAACAATTGTGTAAAAGTTGGAAATTCTGTCCATTGAAACTCTGTACAGGGCAGTCGATTTGTATGGACGTTTAAATAGGCAAATGGTGTCTAAAAATTCTGAAATTTTCCAATCTTAAAGTTCACATGCCAAGCTTCAAAATGGACATATAATTTATGTCATTTCAATTTGTGAGCTAAGAGTTATGATTTTCCACAGTTTGGGATGGAAACTGGAATATGTTTTGGAGCAGTATGGACTTTTGTACAATTATGTATTTTTGAGGTTATGATCTGCAGTGATCCATATTTTTCCAATAACGAGGACTTAAATAGCTTTCCATTGGCTTTAGGATCATCCCATTTTGATTCTTCTAGAATTAGTTATGATTTTTCAAAATTTGGGCAATCTGCCAGAATTTTGTAAAAAACGGAAATTGATGGAAATTTAGTAAATAATTAGAAAATAATATTATATCACATTAAATAATCATCCACCTCCTCCATCAGCCCAAAATCGTGCCATTCAGCTGCAACAAGAGAGAGATGGTATGAGAAATTCTAGAGAGAGAAAGAGAAGAGAAATTGTACGGTAAGTCAATTTCTTCGGTAAATCCTTACCTAACACGTATAACTCCGCTCCTAAGCTATTCTTCTATGTTCTTCAAGGTTTGTGGAGCATAAATTTGTTCAAAGGCTAGGGTTTTCAGTCACCTTTTGAAAAAGCTAGTGGGAGCTTGAGGTAACTTCCAAACTTTCGTATATTGCTTATTCTGACTGCTGTGGGCAGTTTAATCGATGAAATTTCGCCTGATTGCCATTGGTTTTAAAGCTTGGAAATGATATGGCCTAGAGGTTATGTCGCCCAAATTGGGTCTTAATGTTAGTTGTGACCTAATGTAATGGTTAATAAAATGATTAGTAGTAGAAAGAAACACATCTGCGAAGCTGAAACCGAAAAACCCCAATTTTTCTTGGGGAACTGAGAATTTCGGCCAAGGCTATTTGGAGGGGTTAGAGTTGAATTTTCAATGATTTGATGATTACATTGAGTTCAGGAGAGAAAATTAGGTGGTGTTACAGTTGGTCACTTTTTCAGAAAAGGCCGAAAAAGCATAATTACAAAAACGCCCCTGAAACCCTTAAAGTAAGGTTGCCAAGGGTAAATTTATATTTTGACATTGAAATTTGAACATTCTGAATTCAAAAATGGATTCCTTGGGCGGAAATATGTTAGGATAGCCTATATTAGAATTTTGGGAAAAGTGCAACCGGATCGGGTATGATGGGCCCGGGCTGGGTCTCCGGGGGCTTTTTTGTAAAGTTTCATTATAGACTCATATAAGCCCAAGAAACACTATGGAAGTGTCTAAATGGTGCATTTGGAATTGTAGGATTTGATATTTTCCTTGTTCGTGATCCATCTGCGCTAGAGCACAATCGGAAAGAATAAGGTAGTGACTTTTTTCCCTTATACTATATGTGATACATGGTATGTTTGTTTGATAATTGTTTGTGAGTCTATCACTTACGGCCCATTGGTGTTGACGGTGGGAGGATCATACCTTTGGGGCGGTGGAATCCGGGGGAAGAGACTCTGTGAAAGCCGTAAGGCTATATGTGAAAGCCGGAAGGCTATTTGTGAAACCTTCACCCGCGGCCCATCGGTGTTGAAAGTGGGCAGACCGTGCCTTCGCGGTGGTGGAATACGGGGGATGAGATTATGTGATTATGTGCATATGTGGCAGCCTGCGTGCTGTGCTTTATGCTGTGATGCTGCTTGATGATTTTCTTGCATGCTTTGTGATTACATGTGGTATGAGTGATTTGTTACTACTGAGATTCTTTTGAATTTCATTCTTTTCATTGACTAACCTTTAGACAGGGCAAGTGGCTCCAAGGGAAAGGAGACGACGACTAAAGGCGAATAAGGCTCCTTAGGGAGATTTATATGTTGGTGTTAGTTATCATGTTTTGTTGGGAGATCACCGTATATCTTATAAACGTTGTTTTGGAGACAGTAGTGTAATCCCCTAATAGGAATTTATAAACCTTTAGTTTATGTATGAAACCCGGGGGTTGCCGGGATTTTTTTGTACACTATGATATGTAAATGTGTTGTAACTGCATAGGGTAATTATATTCGAGTTGTGGAATTTGAGACCAGCGTAAGGCAGAAATTTTGAAAATATTTGTGAAAACCCTTCCGTAAGGAAGGGATTGTAAATGAGTTTGATTATTATTGGTCTCTATTTCATTTTAAAATATGTATTTCAAATCATAATTACGAAGGGGCTTACAATAAGAATTTTATGAAACTTAATTAAACAATCAGTGATATCTGTGTTCAGCCAATGACACTTGGGCCTAAAGAACACACAGCCGAGATATTGCCTAATCTTGATAAGTATGAAACTTCAATAATGCCTTGTATTTATAAAACCAAGTTGGTTTGGTATAGTTTTATGAACTCTTTTTCGTATGATCAAATGTGGTGTGGGGTGTTGATTATGCAGTTGTGGAGAATTTGAAATCATTTCATATTTACTTATTGTTTCATTTTAAGCAGATGTTTCTCAACATAACATCTGTACACGTTAGTTGTAACACCCCAAATTTTATATTCACCAAATATATTGTAATTATTTGGGAAATTCAATAAAATGGTGAATATTCATGAATTTGGAATTTATGAATTTTATAAATGTTCAATTTCATGGGAAATTGGGCAAAAATAATTATGGAATTAATTTGGGTAATTTAAAAATCCCAATATTAAGGTCCAAAAATGAAGGAATATTAGAGAAAATATTTGGTCCAAAAATAGATGGGAATTGGCCAAAGAGAAATAAGAAAAGAAATTGAATTAGAAAGATAATGGCAAAATCGTAATTTTGCCAAAATATCCCAAAATAAATTATTTTTCAATTAATTGAATTTAATTTCAATTAATTAAGGAAAATAAAGGTTAAAAATATATTTAGAATATTTTGGTCAATTTGATATGAATTTATGGAAAATTTGAGCAAAAAGTGTAATTTTGACCAAAATTGAGACTTTACGTGCATACGCAACCTGGACAAGTTGTGAAGCCAATTAAGACCATAGGGAGGGACCCCTAGGTGTCTCCTACATGTGGCATAAATAAGGAAATATTAGTTGAGCTTAATGAGCATGGTTACATGTACATAAGTTTTATGTACATAAAACTTCATTTTTGGAATTTTGGAAAAATTGTTAAACAATTAAAGCATAATGTTATATATTATAAAATATATGTTGCATCTTCATCTTCAGCTCATTCACGCACAGAACAGACTTGAAGTTGAGAGAGAAAGTTGAGAGAGTTTAGAGAGAGAAAGAGAAGAAAAATCACAAGGTAAGCCGATTTCTCCGACGATTTCGCTCCTAACGCGTATAACTCCGACTCTAAGCTACTCCTCTTTGTTCTTTAAGGTTTGGAAAGGTCAAATTTGGTGTTCTAAAAGTTAGGGTTTTCAGCCATTTTTGGGAAAAGCTTGTGGGAGCTTGAGGTAACTTCCAAACCTTCGTATATTAACTATTCTGGCTGCTGTGGGCAATTTAACCAGTGAAATTTTGCCGGATTGCTGTTGGTTTTAAATTTTGGAAAAGTGTGTATCTAAGGGTTATGCTGCCCAATTTTAGTTCAAATGGTTGTTATAACTTAATTAGATTGTTAATAAAGTGGTCAGGAGTAGAAAGGAACGTGTTTACAGAGCCGAAATCGTAAAACCCCAATTTTTCCCGGAGAACACAATTATTTCGGCCAGGGATGTTTGAGGGCCTTAGAGTTGGATTTTCAATGATTTGATGATTCCATTGGATTTAGTGGGTAAAAATAGGTGGGATTACAGTTGGGGACTTTTTCAGAAAAAGGCCAAGAAAGTATAATTACGGAAACGCCCCTAAAACCCTAAAAGTAGGGCTGCCAAGGGTAATTTCGTAATTTGACATTGAATTTGGTAATTTTGAGCCCGGAAATGGATTACTTGGATGAAAATACGATAGTATAGCCCTAGTCAAAAAATTTTGGGAAAACATGCCATCGAGCCGAGTACGTGGGGCCAGGGTCACGGGGGCATTTTAGTAAATTTTCACCATAGGCTAATATAACCACAAGAAACACTATGGAAGTGTCTAAATGATACTTGGATAGGTTATAACCTATTTCTTGTACATTTGATGTTTTAGGACCGAGTTGGACGCCTTTAGTTGACACGTTTTACGAGGCGGGCCCTTCGAGACAAGAAAGAGGTTAAGGTAGGAACTACTATCTCTCATATAGTATGTGACTATTTGTATGATACGTGTTACTGTATTTTGTGATCTGAACACGTGTTGGAGGCACATTACCTAGTTGTGGTCTAGGATCTAGCTGAGGTACACTAGTCTTACCTAGTTGTAGTCAAGGACTCGGCTGAGGTACATGTAGGGGTTTCTGTTAGAGCAAGTGTTTCACCCAAGAGGGGGGGTGAATTGGGTGATATTAAAATTTTGTTGCAAATATGAAAACTTGACAGTGAATATAATGCAGTAAAGAGTAAGGAGAAATATCACCGATGTGTACATCAGGAGTTATACTGGTTCGGTCACAACCACTTTGACCTATGTCCATTCCTCAGAGCTCCTCTGAGAGTTTCACTATCACTTCCAAGATTCAGTGGGTTCTTGGCACCTCAGTACAAGCAAGTTCCTTCGCCTGGACACTCGCTCCCCCTTACAAGTTGTAATCCAATCCCAACTCAAGGTTCCACAACCTTAAGTTATCTCAATAACAAATATTGAGTTTGAATGAAATATCTCTCTCACAGAGTGAATAAGAATCACTGAAGCATAGAATTACAAATATGAGTAAAACAGAGTAGTGAGCTTGATAATGCGTTCGTGTGTATGATCTTGTTATTGTCTCTGTTTGGATGTTCCCATATATATAGGAGTGTTGGTAGTGACCGTTGGAACATTTTCTTCTCGTCCATTGGAGAGTACGCAGCCACTGTTGACTTTTCCAGTTTTTGAAAAATATCTGTTTGCGGTAGGTGGCGGTAGGTAGTATTTGAACGTTACATTTGACTTTCCTTATTTGGTAAGATCTCTTCATTGTTTATCTGTAAATATGCTAAGAATACTAATACAATGAAAGGTTAATCATATAGGAAGTAAATCAATGAACATTGGAATGATTTCTAAATTTCTGGACTTGCATACTCGAGTAGTTACTCGAGTATTCATTAAAGTTTACTCGAGCACATACTCGAGTATCATCAGGAAAACTTTGATAAACTGCAAGTCAATAAGCAAACATAACATTACTCGGATAGTGCATAAAGTAAACAGAAATTCAAACCTTTAGAAATACCTGTTGACTCGGGTACTTACTCGGGTATGGAAAACTTTTCTTCATTAGTTACTCGAGTACCAACTCGAGTAAACCTTCAAATAAACTTTAGGTTACTCGATGCTTCACTCCAGTAATATTGGCAGGATTTCAAGGCCGAGAGTAGTTCAAGTTTGATTACCTTGTTACTCGAGTCCTTACTTGAGTAAACATAAATTTTCTGCATAGCTTACTCGGGTAATGACTTGAAGTTCTCTTCCAATTAATTCTGCATACTCGAGTAGTGACTTGAAGTGAAGAGTGAGAAAAACATTTCATGTTATTCGAGTACTACCTTCAGATTTTGCTTACCACAGTGCGTTACTCGAGTAGCTCCTCGAGTAACATTGGCAGGGTTGAAAATGCCAAGAGCAACACATTTCTTGAAACAAAGTAACTCGAGTACTTACTCAAGTATCATTGGCAGGCCGAGAGCAACTGGAAGTCTTTTACATGGTTACTTGAGTACCTACTCGAGTAACGTTGGCAAGCTGAGAGCAACTTGAAAACTTTTACCTTATTACTCGAGTACTTACTCGAGTATCATTGGCAGGTTACTTGAATGTCGACTCTGGTTACTTCAAGTTTAAGTCCATTACTCGAGTACGTACTCGAGTAACCCTTTAGAAAACTTGCCACTGATCAAGTTTCTCATCTTTTTCTCTTGGCCTTTCTTCATTACTCCAATGCCTGCTTCAAGAGATGATTTTTCCTGTTATTACTTTGTTCAAACTTATTTGTTTATCAAATCTTTTTCATTCCATTCTTTGTTATCATCAAAACATGAGATCTAATAGTTTCAACTGGTTAGTTGGCCCTGAATTTTGTGTACACACACGGATGATATAAGTTTTCATTTTACTTGATACGGTGCATTGCATGTTTAATTTTCGCATTTTATATGTTGATCGTATGTTTCTACTGAGATTCCTTGGAATCTCACCCCTTTTTCTAATCCTTGGAAGGGAAATTGACAGGCATGTTTCCCAAGATGTATACAGTGGTTGTATATAGTCTGTGTGTGAAATAGTTTTGGAACATTCTGTACATATTTGTCATTATTTTCGATTTCTGCTCTGTTAATGACTGTCTGTAAACAGATACTTAATATCAGTATAACTGTACTTTTCTGTTTGCCTATGGAACTTGTTCATTATTGCCCTGCGCATATCAAAATGGAAACGGGTGTTGACATTAGTGATGGCCTCCACACTCAAATGAATTTCCTTTGGAGTCCTTGAAATCAACAATTTGATCTGACAATTATATTTGAATTTTCCAAGTGAAATTTCTGATCCCTTACCATATATATAAATACAAAGAATAAGAGCAAATTATTGTATATCTTTACTATCTGCTTCATGAAATGGGATTAAACTTTGACAGCTCAAACAGACAGCATTGAGAGGTACTATTTGTAACTTATGAAACAGAGTATTAAAGCGATGAACATATGACTTTGAGCAGATGAACTTCTTGTTGGTTTTTCTCCCTTGCTTTGTAAATAGTAAGTATTTAGAATTACTTCTTTAACACTAAGAAATAATTGAAAAGTATCCTATGAAGAAGAAAGCAAAGAAAACAATATTATCTTTGAAAACTGTTGAACATTTGTAAAGGTTATTGCTGTTTTTATTTTACTATCGACAATAATACTGAAAATCTCCTAAGAGAATAAATAAATAAATTACTTGTGACCTGACTTAAGAAACTTATGTTTGGAAAAGATATCATGAAGATGCTAAGAAGCAAAAGCTTGCTTTATTAAGTTCAAAGAAATAGTTTGTTCGTCACAGTAAACCGCCTGATTTGTCATATTAAATTAAGGGAGAATTACACTAAGGTCCCATAGAAGAAGAGAAATGAAAAAATGGTCCCAATAGATTGCAAAATGAAAAAATGGTCCCATGGAGTTGTTAATACAGGCTCATGGAGTTGTTAACGAGTTGTCAATACAGGCTCCTGGAGTTGTTAATGGGACTATTTTTTCATTTTGCAATCTATAGGGACCATTTCTTCATTTTTTTCCTTCCTTGGGACCTCATTATAATTCTCCCTTAAATTAATTAGTTCGTGACATGAAGTTGTAGAGCAATTAGCCAACAGTTCCCTCATTAAAAAAACGGACATGTTTGGGGTTATTTTTCAATTTTATTTATATATAAAATAAAAACAGCAATAATCATTACACATGTTGAACAGTTTTCAGGTTAAGGCTTATTGAGATATTTAAATATGTGCTTATTAAAAAAATCATTCTTACAAAACAATGGCAATTGCTCAAAGACATTCATATTTCTAAGAAATAATCACTTTGGCTTCTAGATGAAAATGCTAGTAAAAAGGTTTGTTTTGAAGCTAAATATAAGAACTAAATTCACTTTATCCAAATTTATAATTGTTTTCAAATAAACTAACCATATTGATTGTATATATAAATGGAGTCTCTGTCAATGGGAATAATTTTCAATACAAATGATCATACATGGTATTTTAGAAAAATCAAATAATTAATTTAAATTAATTATTTGATTTTTCTAAAATACCATGTAGTAGTAGGTTACTTAGGTCCTTATGTTAGATTGCCTGACAGTGACTACTTTTTAATATAGGTTCCAAAAAAGCATTGGCTAATTTCTTATATAGACATTTATTTGATGTCCTTTTATGTAATAACTGCTGCACTCGCGGTTGATTTTTGTCTTGTTTACATACATACAGAGCCACATCCTTCAACACGTTATTAACTTCAATTGTAGATTGTGAAGATAAATTGATTATGCCCTGGAATTTCATCCCCTCGCCTGGCCCATTTTCTGTGACAAAGGATATCTTGACAAGGACTGATTATAACACACTGCAGATGAACTGTTTCATGGCTAATCTTAATTATAATTGTAACCAAGCTTGAAGCTATAATGCATAAAGGTATTTTATGATGTGAATGATTGTTGTTGTAAATTTAAATGTCTATTTGCTATAAGGATTACAAGTTACTTTGCTTCGTGGATGTTTCAACACAGCCGTGATTCCATTCAATGAAGTGATGTTGAGTATTTGTTTATCAGTTGAGCAATTCCATCCCAGGGAAATGATAATTTTATAACTCCATATCAATAAAAAAAATTTGCAGGTGAATAGAATAAGTTGCTTTTAACGAATGAGCATGTTGGTGTTTATCGACGAAAACAGGGTACAGAAAGCAGAGCATGAGCTATTACTCCTTCAAAGTGAGTTTTCGGTGAAAGTTGCCGATTATAATTAAACTATTTTTCACAAGTCTTTCTGTTTTGTTGGATTTTTGTCTATTTACAAAAGTGTTCAACTTCTGTAGTGGAGGCTAAGTAAAAAGTCTTAAAGCATTTGTAGGTGTAAGTTGTGGTGAAGCAGCTAAGCTTTTATCTCCTCTGGATTTTGTATGGATCAAATGTGGCAAAATGTGGTGATTGCAAATGCTGGTTGCGGAAATCAAAGATTTGAGGGTAACCAAGAAAAATTTGAATTCTTAGAATTGACTTTTAGTTACATCTCTTCTGTATGATGCAAACCTTATATTCAGTCTTTAATATCTATCAACTAAAATTATACCCAAAAAAACTATGAAATAATATTATGTTCTCTCGTCTTTGCAACAATATGTGTGTTTATATATTCAGTCATCGTTCTGGGCCAAGAAAAGCTGACAATAAGAACCTCAACCAATTTATTCAAGAAAGTACGATGTGTTCATGGTGATCTTGGTGATAAAGAAAAGTGAATGTTTGACATTAAGATGGTTAAGTCTTGGGGAGTCAGACTTTCTTCTGCTTTCTTTCATAATAACGGCTTTCTTCTTTTTTGTGTGCTTTTAGAAAGTTGTGTTCTAAAGTCAGTATGTGTTCGTGTGACATTGTAATTTGAAAATTATCTTCAAGTTGTCTTTAACTCTAAATTTAAGATCATGACAGGAGACACTGATTGTGTGATCCAAATATTAAGTTTACAATTTGAGTTTGGGGTGCGGATGCTAAATGAATGAATTTTCTTAATATTTGGGTTCAAAGCAAATCGCTATTCTTTTATAGGAAGGAAGGACCTAGTCCTCCATTTAACAAACTTTGTGTCCTATGTTTTCTCTTCTCACAAAGAAAGAACTTAAAGAACCAACAGAAAATGTGTACTCGTTCAATTTCCTATTATTATTATTATTATTATTATTATTATTATTATTATTATTATTATTTTATTAGACCAAGGATTTCTCTCTCGAGGCTTAGAGGGTAAAGAATTTCCTCTCCCAACAGGTGCGCTTCTCAGAATTTAAACTTGTGTTCTCCTTCTTACGGGGTAAGATCCCTTACCACCTCAACCAACAGCTTGTTGGTCTATTTTTATTATTTTAAATAGTATTTGTCATCACATATCAATCTTAAAATATTTTAGCTTCATAAGGACACAAACTACGTAATCAAATTAAATTAGAAATATCTGGGATGAATTTAACGCATATATGTCTATTTTCAATCAAAGAGATTGCGATGAAGTGAAAATGAAAGTGGAATCCTTTAAATTGACAAGTATAATCAAATTATACTGTATGCAATGACCAACCCTAATTTCTATCACCATGAAATTAAAGGCTAAGGGGAAAAAATGCCCATATACTTTTCTCAAAAGTGCATCTGACACCATATATTTTCTTTAGGAATAAAAAAGCTTATGAATTTCTCAAAATGGAGTGAAAATGCCACCTTTGTTAATTTAGACAAATGGTGGTTACCTTTTGCATTTATGGGCCCCATACTATTTATTTTTATATGATCATTTAAAAAACACCCCTACATTCCCCCTTCAGCTAAAGTCAAACACCTCTCTTCCTCCCTCTCTCTCCTTCTTTCTCTCTCCACTTATCGACCACTTCACCACCACCATTCTCTTCCTGATCGCGACCATTTTCTCCTCCCCCATTCTTCCCCAAAATCATCACCTTCTACTCCGCTGCTTCTCTCCCTTCCTCTTCTTCTTCCACCAACCCCTTCTTTGTTTCCTCCATCATCTCCTCCACTTCCACCTATCAAACCGTCTCCTTCGACCAACTCTATCGCCACCTCGCCTCTGCTAACTTCCGTAAGGCCAACAAAGATATTTATCACTTCCTCATCATTCTTGCCGATGAGATTGCTCAGAAGTGCTACCATGTCTTCTTCTCTAAGGTCCAATTTATCTCAAAAACTGACCTCAAAACCATATGAACTATGGAGGCAATATAGCAATAACAAGTTCGGGTACAGTATGTAGAAGGCGATATTCCAGAAAGCAGAGAGGGACTTCACCAAGCTCTTCAAGTTTGGTTGGATAAAGAAGCTTGACACAGTGGTAGAACAATACAATTACACCAGCCTCTCTCTTTCTCTTTGGTGATTGAGGTTTCAATTCTGATGCATTTATAGGGTATGTGAGAGAGGGGGGAGAGGAGGAGGTTAAGTAGGGGGCAGGAGAGAGAAGGAGGGAGGGTGGGTGTTTGAGTTTGAACTTGAAATGAAGAGTAGGGCAGTGAGAAAGAGAGAGGATGAGGGGTGTTTTTAAAATAATCATATAAAAATGATACTGTGGGGCTTACTAACTCAAAAAATAACCACTGTTTGTCTAAGTTAACAGATGTGGCATTTTTGTCACATTTTGAGAAGTTCATAGGCATTTTTGCCCTCAAAGAAAGTATATGGTGTCAGATGCACTTTTGATAAAAGTATATGAGCATTTTCCCCCCTTAACCCTAGAATTAATCATACATCTCGAATATGTGTTGTCAAGGTCAACCAAATTTGCAATAAGCAGGAAATTTTAAAAACATTTTAGAGGAAAATAATAAATCACTTCTCAATAATCCTCGATTATCGAAGTCACCAGAATGGTATGATCCTCTACTCTCAAGCTCAACAAATTGGAGGACAAAATAATTGTCA